>CM021107.1:602754607-602991639 GCA_007115665.2 Sequoiadendron giganteum
CATGGCAGAGCATTAGATAGGAAGATGTTTCATTGTATACAATAATTAACTCATTAATTTTAGTTATTTAAATTATGAAATTGAATTCACAAATGTGATTTAACCAGGGACTTAATTTCATTTGGCTATGAAAATGTTTCATTGTATTCAATAATTTAACTCAGCTCCCATTATTATTTCAAAAATTAAAGTGTATTTATTGATTTAAAAAATTAAAAAATAAATTGATTTGAAAACTTGGTAGAAGTTTAGACAACTCTTGAAGGTGTTCCTAGTTTGAATACACTAGCTTGTTTGAGAAGTATGGATCCAGAGGCTTTTCTATTTAGACTACTTTTTAACATCACTAACACCACTTTGAGACTTGCTTGTTTTGAGAAGTTTGGGTTTGAAAGGTTTTCTAGTTAGATTACTTTAACATCACCATTGTTTGAGAAGTTTGGGTTTGAAAGGTTTTCTAGTTAGAATACTTTAACATCACCATTATTTAAGAAGTTTGGATTGGAAAGGTTTTCTAGTTAGATAAAAATTTTGGGGATGACAACCCTTCTATGTGGCATCTTTTTACATCTAATTTGTGTAAAATTGTTATCAATAGATAAACTTTTCATGTACATGAAAATTGAAATTTTATCCTCTTAAAGAATAAATCAAATTTTTTTTTCCCTCTCTACTTTTTGTTCTCCCCAAAGCATCTTATACATTGTGGCCAAATGTTTTTATCTTTATCAAAATAGAATTGTTTAAAAGTTTAGATATGGTTGGTTATGCTCTTGCTAACATAAGATAGTTTGTAGTGCTATTACTAAAAAGAAAGTATGCATTTGAAATTGCTACTACTAAATGGTAACAAGTAAAAGAGAAAATAAGTACCACATAACAAGTAACAAGTAAACAAAGGTATGCCAAAATAAAATTTTATAGCATAAAAAAGAAAATGCATGGGTGATAATGGAAAAATATGACTTAGAGCATAGAAATGTTACAATGTAGGTAATGTTATTGTCCTATATCAACATCCAAATAAGCATGAAACCATGGGTGAAAAACACAAAGATACTCTCAATCACATGCACTAGTATTGAAAGTATTACAAAGAAGAAATTGAAACTCTAAAATGTTGGATTCACAAGATAGCAGTAATGTTTAATTTTATGCATCATCCTCAAAATATACAAATATGCACTCAAAACATGCTTAGATGGTTATAAATCACCTAAAGTATTAATAAGATGTGTATAGTTTAACGCAAATTCTATGTAATAGGTAGGTAATAACATTTGTATTATTGACCAAAGATGTGCCACAAATTTTGTGTTCATCTACTAAATTAATGTCATCATCATATGAACAAGGGGTACATCATCAGAATATAGTGACGACACATTGTCCCCTGTTAGTTATTTCTAGACATCTTATATTCTAATAATGTCCCCTATCCACTTTTCCTACACAAGAGATAGTGTGTTCTCCAAGACTGCAAACAATGTGAGAATTTTTTGTTCAATGTTGGAAAACACACTATCCCTTGTTGGAAAACACACTATCCCCTATTGGAAAACACACTATCCCCTATTAGTTATTTCCAATGTTGGAAAACACACTGTCCCCTTTTAGTTATTTCTAAAGTTGGAAAACACACTATCTAAGAGCGTGTTTTCCAATACTACAAATTTATAAGGAAATAAAATTAACAAGGGACAATGTGTTTTCCAACATTACAAATAATGTGAGAATTTTTTGTTCCCTATTGGAAAACATACTATCCCCTATTAGTTATTTCCAATGTTGGAAAACACAGTGTCCCTTGTTAGAAAACACATTGTCCCTTGTTAGTTATTTCTAATGTGGGAAAATACACTATCCGATAGTGTGTTTTCCAACATTGCAAATTCATAAGGAAATAATTGACAAGGGACAATGTGTTTTCCAACACTGCAAATAATGTGAGCATTTTTTGTTCCCTATTGGCAAACACACTGTCGCCATTTAGAAAACACACTGTCCGACAGTGTGTTTTCCAACACTGCAGATTCATAAGGAAATAATTGACAAAGGATAGTGTGTTTTCCAACACTGCAAATATTGTGAGCATTTTTTGTTCCCTATTAGAAAACACACTGTCCCCATTTGGAAAACACACTATCCCCTATTAGTTATTTGCAATGTTGGAAAACATAGTGTCCCCTGTTGGAAAACACACTTATTTCTAATGTTGGAAAACACATTGTCCCCTGTTAGTTATTTCTAGACATCTTACATTCTAATGATGTCCCTTGTCCACTTTTCCTACACATGGGTCAGTGTGTTTTCCAACACTGCAAACAATGTGAGCATTTTTTTTGTTCCAAGCATATCAAGAAAGTGAAAAACACACTATCCCTTGTTAGTTATTTCCAATGTTGGAAAACTCACTGTCCCCTGTTAGTTATTCGCAATATTGGAAAACACATTGTCTCCTGTTAGTTATTTCTAATGTTGGAAAACACACTAGCCCCTGTTAGTTATTTCTAGACATCTTACATTCTAATGATGTCTACTGTCCACTTTTCCTACACAGGGGATAGTGTGTTTTCCAACACTGCAAACAATGTGATCATTTTTCCTACATAGGGGATAGTGTGTTTTCCAACACTGAAAATTCATAAGGAAATAATTGACAAGGGACGGTGTGTTTTCCAACACTACAAATAATGCGAGCATTTCTTTGTTTTCTCTTGGAAAACACACTGTCCCCTGTTAGTTATTTCCAATGTTCTAAGCTTTGAAGGTGAACTTCATTACATAACTGACAAGGGATAGTGTGTTTTCCAACACAACAAATTCATAAGGAAATAATTGACAAGGGATGGTGTGTTTTCCAACACTGCAAATTCATAAGGAAATAATTGACAAGGGATAGTGTGTTTTCCAACACTCCAAATAATGTGAATTTTTTTGTTCCGATCAAATGAAAAAGTGAAATTATAGTTTTACTGTACCAAATAGTTCTAAAATTTTAAGGTGAACTTCATTACATTGTTGGTGTGTACAAATAAAAATAAAATCATAAGGAAATATCTGAAAAGGGACAGTGTGTTTTTCAACACTCCAATAATGTGAGGCTCTTTCATAAGGAAATAATTGACAAGGAATAGTGTGCTTTCCAACACTAGAAATAATGTGAGCATTTTTCATAACGAAATAATTGACAGGGGACGATGTGTTTTCCAAAAGTGCAAATAATGTGAGCTTTTTTGTGTTCCAATCAAATGAAGAAAGTGAAATGCCATTTTTACTATACCAAATAATTGTTCTAAAATTTTAAGGTGGGCTTCATTTCATTTTTGGTGTGTCCGAATAAAAAAAAAATCATAAGAAAATCTCACAAGGAACAGTGTGTTTTCCAACACTGCAATAATGTGAGAATCTTTTTGTTCCAATTAGATGAAGAAGTGAAATGCCATTTTTACTGCACCAAAGAGTTGTTCTAAAATTTGAAGGTGGAATTCATTACATTCTTGGTGCGTACAAAACAAAAATATTTTCATAAGGAAATAAAAGACAAGGGATGGTGTGTTTTCCAACATGGGAAATCATGTGAACATTTTTCATAAGGAAATAATTGATAAGGGACAATTTTTTTTCCAACACTCTAAATAATGTGAGAATTTTTTGTTTCAATCAAATGAAGAAAGTGAAATACCAGTTTTACTATAACAAATAATTGTTCTAAAATTTTAAGGTGGACTTCATTACATTGTTGGTGTGTACAAATCAAAAAAAATTCATAAGGAAATATCTAAAAAGGGATAGTGTATTTTCCAACACTCCAATAATGTGATCATCTTTCATAAGGAAATAATTGACAGGAGACAGTGTGTTTTCCAACACTGGAAATAATGTGAGCATTTTTCATAGCGAAATAATTGACAAGGGCCAATGTATTTTCCAATAGTACAAATAATGTGAGCATTTTTTTGTTCCAATCAGATGAAGAAGTGAAATGCCATTTTTACTGTACCAAAGATTTGTTATAAATTTGAAGGTGCACTTCATTGTATTCTTGGTGTGTATGCAACAAATTTTTTTTTATAAAGATATAATTGGTAGGGGATAGTATGATACAGCCTATTTAGAAATTATTATCATTCTTGATTACCACTCTCTCCTTCCCTCTCTTCCTCACACACAACCTTACCTATCTACCTACACCTCCCTTCCTCCCTCTCTCCCTCTCTCTCCCTCTCCCTCCCTCTCTTTATCTCCACTCACTCTCTCTCTCTCTACCTACATTTATCTTAATGCATCCCATCTCACCTCTCTTTCTACCTACATCTCCATCCTTCCCAACTTCCCCCCTCCATCTACTTCTCTCTCCACTTCCTTCTCTACTTTTTCTATCTCCCCTCACTCTCTCTACCTACCTCTCCCTCCATTCATTCAACCTTACGTCTCTCTACCAACCTCTCCATGTCTCCCTTATTTCCTCTCTCTCCCTTTATCCCTCCCATTGTACCTCACTAGACCTCTCCCTCCCCACATTCCTCTATACTTCTCTCTATTACCCCTCTCTCACCATCCCTCCTAACCTTCCTCTCCATCCCTTTGTCCATATTTCCCTCTCTCTCTTTCCACCCACCCCTCCCTTTATCACTTACTCCCTCCTTCCCTCTCCATCCCTCCCTCGCTCCCTCCCACCCCACATATCCCTCACTCTACCTACCCCTATCTCTCTACCTATCCCTCCCCCCTCTCTCTACCTCTCCCGCCCTACCTATATCCCTCTCTCTACCTACCTCTCCCTATTTTATTCACCTTACCTCTCTCTAACTACCTCTCCCTATTTCCCTTCTTCCCTCTCTCTCCCTCCTTCCCACACAACCTTTCTCCACCTACATCTCTCTACCTACCTCTCTTTGTTATGTTCACCTTAAACCTCTCTGTACCTACCTCTCCCTATCTCCCTCCTTCCCTCTCTCTCACCCTCCAATTCCCACACAACTTCTCTCCACCTTCCTCTTCCTCCCCCCTCCATGCTTCCCTCTCTCTCACTCTCTTTATACTTACATGTCCCACCTTAATTCTCCCTCTCTCTCCCTACCTCAAGTTCCCTTTCTCTCTCCCTCACACACACAACCACTCTCCACCTACCTCTCCCATTATCCCTTTCTCCCTCCCTCCCTTCTTCCCTCTCTCTTTGTCGATAGGTGGAGAGAGTGAGGGAGAGAAAGATGGAGGTAATTGGGATAGTAGGTGGTGATCTTGGAGTGGGGAATAACATGAACTAGAACCTTGTACCTAGCCTTTAGTTTTTAGAGTCCGGGTGAGAATTTCATGAAAGAATTTGTTGCATTAATGAGATATTATTCCATATGAAAATCCCCTCCATTTTTATCCTTTACAAATTACTTATTAAGAGTTACTTGAAAAAAATATTTCAATATTGTTTGAAATAACTTATTTCTCTAAATTAATGTGTAACTAGAGGACCCTATCTCCAATAAAATGGGTGTAATACTTGTCACCACTCAAAGGTTATTTTTTAAGAGCTCCAAAAGATATTTTTTTGTTAATATTGGTGAAGTTTAGTAGCACATTGTGAAGAGTATTATATCACATATCAACTCAAAAGATTATATTCTATATAGTGGTTGTGTATGTGATTCATTAAAGGTTGAGGTCTCATGTTGTAAGACCTTAAGACAAGATAGTAAATTCAATTATATGAATTAATAATTCATATTTTTATTAATTTATTATGTCATCAAATTCTATTGTGAACGTTTGTGTAATTGGTTGTATGGTTGGATAATCCTTAAATAGATTCTCTAGTCACAATTTTATCACATGGTATTGAAGTAGTGGTTTTGAATCCCAAAGGACCTGAGAGAGAGAGAGCGGGAGAGACGAGAGAGAGAGAGAGACCTGAGAGAGAGATGGAGTGGGAGAGACCTGAGAGAGAGAGAGAAGTGGAGAGGTGAGGAGGAAGGTGGAGATATTGAGAGAGGGAGGGAGGAAGGGAGAGAGAAAGAGGTATAGAGTGATAGGTTAGATAGCAAGAAGTAGAGAGAGAAGGTGGGTGAAAAGAGGAGAGAGAGAGTGGATGGCAGAGAGGTGGAGGGAGAGAGGTGAGATAAAGAGAAGTAGAAAGGGAAGGAGAGAGAGGGGAGATGAGAAAATTAGAGAGGGAGGGGAAATTAGGAAGGCAACTGAGGCTTATAAAACTAGAGTGAGAGGGGAAATTAGGAAGGGATGGAGAGAGGTTGTGTGGGAAGGAGGGAGATAGAGGGAAGGGGGGAGATAGGGAGAGGTAGTTAGAGAGAGGTACGTAGAGAGAGGTATCTAGGTAGGGTGGGAGAGGTAGAGAGAGGTGGTGAGAGAGAGAGGGGAGGGAGAGGTTATCACAATGCTTATGAAGATTTGAAAATAGTTATCACTAGATCATAATAGATGTAGGGAGAGAGAGAGAGAGAAGGAGGGAGATAGGGATAGGAGCGAGAGAAAGAGGGAAGGAGAGAGATAGGGATAGGTATAAAGAGTGGTATGGTGTGAGGGATAGAGGGAAGGAGGGAAGGAAGGAGGGGTAGATGGAGAGAGGTTGTTTGTGTGTGTGAGAGGGAGAGAGAGGGGCAAGGAGGGGGATATATAATATATTGACTTAAGATATTATTCATGCTATTGAGAAGTTGAGGAAGGAGCATGTGTACTATGTGCAATGGACCAATAGAAATGCAAAAGTAGAGGCATCAAGTATTAGAATACATGAAATTAAAAAGGAATATTATCTAAAACACATGAAAAGAAGAAGACCAAAGTGAATGAGATAGATAATTTATTGACTGAAAAGATTCTTTCCACTCTTGAGAAGTTGAGGAAGGTGCGTGTGCACTATGTGCAAGGGGAAAATGGCAATGCAAAAGTGGATAAAGTCAATAGGTTATGTATTTCATATGAATTTTTACAAGAAAATAAAGTGAGAGATGATGTTATAAGTGGAGTTGTACAAATGAATTCAAAGATTCTTGAACTTAATAATTCCATGGAACAAATACAATTAGAAATAGATGATAAGGAAAAGGAAAAATATTATCTTAGTTGGAGATATTGAGAGAGAGAAGTGAGAGAGGTGATAGATATATGAGATAAAGAGAGAAGTAGATATATGTCACACATTTAACCTCTCTCCAACTACCTCTCACATTATCCCTCCCTCCATTCCTCCCCCCTCCTTCCCTCTCTCTCAATCTCTCTATGCATACCTCTCCCATCCCCTCTCTATATGTGTACATCTATCCCTCCCACCTTAACACTACATATCTCTCTCCTTCCTCTATTTATCTCTCCATTAGGTTAAACCTTAAACCCTAAACCCTAAACCTAACATATATCATCATTGAATTAATACATTGGGTTAATTTTAGATTAATATAAATTTATTAATCTAAGGGAGAGAGAGGGGGGGGATGTAGGGAGATAGTAAGTGGTAGGGTGGGAGGGATAGAGTGAGGAAAATAAAGAGGGAAGGAGTGAGATAGGGAGTTGTAGGGTGGGAGGGATATAGGGAGAGAAAGAGGCAAGGAGGGAGATAGGGAGTGGTAGGGTGGGAGGGAATTGAAGTAGAAATTGCAACATTGTTTCCATTGCAAAAGAATTTTTCACATTTGAAATCTCAAGTAGAGTTGAAGTCCTAAGATCTTTCTCTATTTCAAAATAGAGCTCAATAGAATGAGCACCATACGTTGAAAGAATCAAATTATATAGGATAAGGCATCTGAAATAATATAGGAGAAGGATGCACTAATGATGAATCAACCTTAATTATCTCTCTCTCTATATAATCTCTTAAGTCAATACATTATATATTATCATTCTTCTAAAACATTTTTCACCATCACCCTTTATCATACCTATGTGTATGGAAAATATGTATATCCTGTAATATTAATCAACACACCTTCATGGAATGCATTACTTAAGAAAGAAATCAAAAGAAAAAATAAATGAAACTATTGCCTATCCTTTTAACTCATCCCATGGCTCTCTAATCCAAAGGAATCCTGAAAATTATGCTCTTAGATCTTATTATTTTTGCACAATAACCTGCAAAGATTGAGAACTCAAGAAACGAGATGCTTAACATGAATCTACATGCCTATATTTTTGGAGTTTTCAATAACTTGATGCATAAAGCTAAATGATTCTAGGATGAAAATGATGCTAATTCTAGGTATTGAGATGATGATGAAGATGAAATACAAATGCTAAATGGAGGATGAAAGGAATTAAACTACCAAAATGAAAATTCCATTATGATATTAAAAATGCACTAAAGATGTAAACTAAGCTAAATGCTATCCAATTCTCTCACAAATTACACTAGAATTTAGCAGCATAAACTTGCCTAATATTCCTCTTGTTATGAAATGTTGTAGCAAAGGCTCTATTAATAGATTTTTCAAGCCTCAAGGTGATGCGGCAATTACAGATGGTTTGGATTGTGATCCTGCGGCATCAATGACAGAGCGTTAGGAGGTTAGAGGGAATCAGGGAGATGGTTCCCTTCCACAAGACAAATTGCCAAGTGTAGGAAGAAATCAAAGAGCAAGAGAAGCCATGTGTCTCAGGTTGTTCAAAATTGGTTACAAATTTGTTGAGGATATTCCACATTTTCAATTTATAAAAATCCATTTATGAGACACACGATGAGGTGACAAGTGAGTTGGAGGTTAGAAGAAAGTTGTAGAAATGTGCTTAAATTGGATTTAAAAATTCAATTTAATAGGAGAGAGGTAAAATGACAAGTAAATCCTTTATGCATTCTAACTAATTTCAGAAGAATATTATAAATTCAAATTAAAAAATTCAAATTTAAAAGGAAGAGGGGAAAATTAATTAAGTAACAAATTGATTAATTTTCCCTTTCAATTAATTTTAGAAAGAAGGTGGATTGTGAAAAGAGGAAATAGACCATGAACCATATAAATAAATTTTGCAATTTATTTATAATAGTAGAGGAATTAATCAAATAGCTAGTATTTTATTAATGTGATGCTCAGACCATTTTTGCGTGCCTATAATACCAGCCCATAAACATTATCCTTATCCCTCCTCCATCCTATAAATCCATTTTTGGTGCCTATTTCCCACAATCAACCATCACATCTCCCCTCACATTAAGTCCATTTTGGGTCCTTCTATCCCACCCACCCTACCACTTCCTATCTCTGACCTTCCCTCTTTCTCTCCTTCCCTCTATCCCTCCCACCCTACCACTTCCTATCTCCCTCCTTCCCCCTCTCTCTCCCTCACACAGACACACAACCTCTCTCCATCTACCCCTCCTTCCCTCTCTCCCACCCTACCACTCCCTATCTCCCTCCTTCCCTTTATCCCTCACACCATACCACTCTATACCTATGCATATCTCTCTCCTTCCCTCTTTCTCTCCCTCCTTCTATCCCTAGCACCCTACCACTTCCTATCTCCCCCATTCCCTCTCTCTCTCCCTCCCTCTATTATGATATAGTGATAAACTAATTTCAAATCTTCATAAGCATTGTGATAACCTATCCCTCCCCTCTAGGGGAATAACATGCACTAGAACCTTGTACCTAGGTTCCAATTACCTCCCTCTTTCTCTCCCTCCCTCTATCCCACTTACTATCCCCTGTCAATAGGTAGAGAGAGTGAGGGAGAGAAAGAGGGAGGTAATTGGGATAGTAGGTGGTGATATTGGAGTGGGGAATAACATGCACTAGAACCTTGTACCTAGCCTTTAGTTTTTAGGGGAGGTGAGAATTTCATGAAAGAATTGGTTGCTTCATATAAGAAATTGCTCAATGTCAACAACCAACATTTTCTTATTATGTAGAATAAGACCAAAGTGTGTTGCTTAATATAAGAAATTGATTCATATAATTATTAGGGATTTCATAGGGTATCCTTCATAGCAGGTAGTAGAATGTATGAAATGAAAAAGGAATTTACTCTAAAAGCACTTGAAAAGAAGAAGACCAAAGTGAATGAGATAAATAATGTATTGACTAAAGAGATTATTCCTACTCTTGAGAAGTTGAGGAAGGAGCATGTGCACTATGTGCAATGGGAAAATGGAAATATAGAACTAGAGGCAGCACATCTATTCTTTGTCTTATGAATCCAAAGTTATTTGCTAGGTTGTTTTACAAGTTCATGCTCCATGAAGCCTTACACACTTGGTCCTCAATCTCACCATTTCAAGCTAATGTTGTATCAATTTGGTTATTTTTATGTATCCCTAAAATATAACCCCCCAATATTCTCCATTGTTTAACCTTGAATATGTAAAATGAAATAATGGAAACCAACATGCAATTATTTTGTGCAGGTACTAGAATATATGAAATGGAAAAGGAATCTACTCTAAAAACACTTCAAAAGATGTAGACCAAAGTGAATGAGATATATAATATATTGGTTTCAAGTTTCATAAATCATCTACTCAAACCCTGTGTGTTTTCCAACTTACAATTATACCATGCATTTACTTTCTTCATCTGATTGGAACAAAAAACTTCTCACATTATTTTTCAGTGTTGGAAAACACATTTTCCCCTATTAGTTATTTCCTTATGAAAAGTGGTTGTCGCCCACAAAAGGATATAAAAGTCATGGAAAATCCTAACCTAGGAATTGGACATTCTAGTAGGTGAGTAACATCTTCTTATGGTCATTCATTTACATTGTCAAACTAGGGAACGTATACTTGAAATGGAGTGGCACTGTATGTGCACTAAGAACTAGTTTTAGCCACAATTTACTAGAAATAAATGCTTGGAAGGAATTCTACTTCTGATACAGGAGCGTAATGTAAAGGCTTCTTAAATTAAGCATAACTTAATCAAAGCAAAAATCATGATGACTATTACTAAGGAACAAACTATGAACTGGTCTTATGCTGCAGGAACAAACACAGGGATGGATTCTCGATGCTGCAGGAACAATATAAGACTGAGTTTGCACTGAAACTTTCAAAAATGAATTCTAACTTATAAATAATAGGAAATAAACAACTAACTACAGATACTCACTAAGTGGGCCCCCTTAGCAAGCATCAACTGGTTTATGCAAGAATTGAACTCAAAACTTCATCAGCTTTTATTCACAACTTGGAATCATATACATGGTCATTCTGCTTGTAAGAAAACTAACACAAAACTTTGTTTCTCATTATAATACTAATCTGAACATACTCTATTCTATTCTCTTATTTCTATTCTAGTCTAATCTACTCTCATCTAAAAACAGTTCACTCATGTAGGAGGAACACTTATTTATAGAAAAGAAGCTAACTACCTAACTCTAACAGAGAAAGAAGTGGACATAAATGCTTCCTAATACTGAGGAACATACTTCTCATAAATGAAAGCATATCTGTTCAACCAATTCAGAGAGAATCTAGCATTCCACTCTTCCTAGATTGATGACCATTTAGATTTCATCCCAACAACCCGAACAGAGAGACTTCGCTAGAACAACTTCCTCAATGTCGTGCTGAAAATGGACTTTACTACAGGGCCAATATTTGTTGCGCTTTGACTCATTCATGCCTCTTTCAACAAACTGCAATACACAAGGCGACAGAGGCGAAAGAAATCATGCATATAATAACACGATACACATTCATTAATCACACACATTAAATCCATTTCATTTATCCAAAAATTACATGCATCATATCAGTCAATTGGGAGGTCAAACAAGGCAATGAATATAGACACACAAAGATATTAAGTTGTAGGAATATAGGAATGTGTTGCCATAGGATACTACCCGATTTTAGATAAAAAGTTTATAATCAAAGAGTTAAAACAACCATTAACAAAAGAGTAAGGGTATTTAAAAATACATCATGATATTCAAATTATGAGCATATTTCAGGCTCATCAAAAAGTTTTTGTTTTGTACACACTAAGAATGTGAGGGAGAGAGAGAGAGAGGGAGCTTTCCAATCTTAAATTGTTGTAAGGAAAATGTTTTCTCATGTAGAGAGTATGAATGTAAAGAAAGGAACTTTCAAAATTTTCCACAAGTCATTCTACTTACAATAAAAATTGCATTTCAATTTCTCATATGATGGAAAAAGAAATGCATAAAATAATTGAGTTGGAAAACATAGTGGGTTGTGAGTGGTTGAATTCTTCTTGTTCTAGGCTCAAGGGTGGAGAGCTTGGGGAGGATTTTCAGGTGGGGGATACATAGAACTAATCAAGTTAATTTTATGGGTGACTAACCAATTAGGTTGTTATGTGTAGAGGGTTTTACAACAATATGTCAATTGTAGGTTTCATAACACCTAGTGTTTCCTAACTTGCAATTATTGTAATGAAAACATTTTATAATTGGTTAATTGGAGCATTATACCTTATTGTCATTTGTGTTACAAAATTATGATAAATTTGGTAAATTGATTACTTGCTACCTCTAGTTCCACATTTCCATTTGTCCATTGTACATAGTGCACATGCTCCTTCTTCAACTTCTCAAGAGTAGGAAGGATCTCTTCAATCAATACATTATCTATCTTATTCAATTTAAGTGTTTTTAGATTATGAAGATAGTGATGGAACCTATATTAATTAGGTGTTGTATTTATTTTTTAGTGCTTTGCATTGATTAGCAAAATGAACTATCACTTAATGATATACACAAGTGAGAGGTGTTGAATGAAAATTCTTAAGACCTTTCTTATTCGGATGAGGAACTATGATGATCAATTGAGATTCTAAAATAATGGATAGGACATGTTTTTCTGAGGGAAAGAGAGGCGGAAGGAGGGAGATTGGAACTGGTAAGGAGATATGGTGAGAGAGGAGAGACAGAGAGAAGTATAGAGGGATGGGGGGATGGAGAGATCTAGCGAGGCAAGATGGGAGGGATAAAGGGAGAGAGAGGAAATGAGGGATAAATTTAGAGGTAGGTAGATAGAGGCAAGGTTGAAGGAATAAATTAAGAATTAGGTAGAGAGAGCAAGGGGAGATAGGGAAAGGAGAGAGGAAAGGGGAGAGATAAGTAGATAGAGAGGGGAAGTTGGGAAGGAGGGATATGTAGGTAGAAAGAGAGGTGGGATGGGATGGATCAAGCGAAAGGTAGGTAGAGAGGGAGAGGGTGAGTGGAGATAGAGAGAGGGAGGGAGGGAGAGAGAGGGAAAGGAGGTGTAGGTAGGAAAATATTCTTCTTATCTTTTACTTCCTTTTCTAAGTCCAGTTAATTTTAGTCTTCTATTGTTTTGCTACAGTTTCAACACCTCCAACTATTTATTTTTTTGCACTTAGATCTAATTTTTCTTTTCCTTATAATTTATTTCCAATTGTATTTGTTCCATGGAATTCTTATGTTCAAGAATCTTTAAATTCATTTGTTCAACTCCACTTATATAATAATCTCTCACTTTCTTTGCTTACAAAAATTTCCACCTTACTTCTCCCTCTCTCTACCTCTCTCTCTTCCTCACACACACACACATCCTCTCACAACCTACCCCTCCCATTATCCTACCCTTCTTCCCTCCCTCCTTTCCTCTCTCTCACTCTCTATACATACCTTTCCCACCCTCTCTCTACATGTGTACCTCTATCCCTCCCACCTTACCACTCCTTATCTCCCTCATTTCTCCTCTTTGTCCCTCACACACACAACCTTTCACCACCTACCCCTCCCTCTCTCCCTAACTCTCTCTATACCTACCTTACCTACCCTACCTCTCTCTATCTCCCTCCTTGCCTCTTTGTATTGTAACTATTGTAAATGCATAAAATATCTCATTGTAGAGAATGGATCATTGTCATTTAGTGTTTTTGTCTCTCTATTTGAGGACCATCTTCCTCATTTCTATGACCTTGAATTGTATAAAATATTTGGGGATGACAACCCTTCCATGTATCATATACTATTACATCTAATCTATGTAAAGTTGATGTTATCAATAGATAAACTTTTCATGTACGAAATTTTATCCTCTTAAAGATTAGGTTGAATTATTTTTTCCCTCTCTACTTTATGTTCTCTCCAAAGAATCTCACTACATGGTGGCTAAACACTTTTTTCTTTAACAAAATAGAATAGCTTAAATTTTTTGATATGGTTGGTTGTGATCTTGCTAACATAAGATAGTCATTAACTTTCTATTACTAAAAATAAAGCATGCACTTGATATTATAAGATAGTTTGCAGTGCTATTACTAAAAACAAAGTATGCACTTGAAATTGTGCAACTACTAAATGGAAACAATTAAAAAAGAAAATAAGTGCCACACCAAGTAAACAAAGATATGTCAAAATAAAATTCCATGGCATAAAGAAGAAAGCACATGGGTAATAATGGACAAATAGAAGACTTAGAACATAGAAAAGTTGCAGTGTAGGTAATCTTATTGTCCTATATACGCATCTAAAACAATATGAAACCATGGGTGAAAAATAGATATAGTCTCAATGTCATACAATAGTATCCAAAGTATTACGAAGAAGAAATTGAAATTCTAAAATGATGGATTCATAAGATAGTGGAAATTTTTAATTTTACGCATCATACTCAACATATACAAATATAAAATCAAAACATAGAAAGGAGAGAGAGGGTAGGGTGGGAGTGCTAGAGGGAGGGAGAGAAAGAGGGAAGGATGTTAGGTTTACAATTTAGGGTTTAGGGTTTAGGGTTTATGATTTGCATGATTTTAAATACAATAAGAATTCAAATAAGAAACATAACAAGTTCTACCTACCTGCCTTCCTCTCTCTATCTCCACTCACCCTCTCCCTCTCTACCTACCTTCCCCTCAATAAATCCCACACCACTTCTCTTTCTACCTATCCCTCCTCCCCTCAATACATCCCACCCCACTTCTCATTCACTTTGGTCTGCTTCTTTTCATGTGTTTTAGAGAAGATTCCTTTTTCATTTCATGTATTCTAATACTTGATGCCTCTAGTTCTGCATTTCTATTAGCTCATTCCACATAGTATACATGCCTCTTCCTCAACTTTTGAAGAGCAGGAATAATCTCTTAAGTCAATACATTATATATTATTATTCTTCTAAAACAATTTTCACCATCACCCTTTATCATACTAGCCTAAAAGTATTAACCTCATCCCTCATCCATCCTATAAATCCATTTTGGGTGCCTATTTCCCACAATCAACCATCACATCTCTCCCTCACATTAATTCCATTTTGGGTCCTTTTATCCCTCCCACCCTACCACTTCCTATCTCTAACCTTCCCTCTTTCTCTCCCTCCCTCTATCCCTCCCACCCTACCACCTCCTATCTCCCTCCTTCCCCCTCTCTCTCCCTCACACACACACACAACCTCTCTCCATCTACCCCTCCTTCCCTCCCTCTAATCCTACCACTCCCTATCCCCCTCCTCCCCTCTATCCCTCACACCATACCACTCTCTATACCTATCCCTATCTCTCTCCTTCCATCTTTATCTCTCCTTCCCTCTTTCTCTCCCTCATTCTATCCCTAGCAGCCTACCACTTCCTATCTACCCCATTCCCTCTCTCTCTCTCTCCCTGCCTTTATTATTATCTAGTGATAACTACTTTCAAATATTCATAAGCATTGTGATAACCTATCCCTCCCCTCTAGGGCAATAACATGTACTAGAACCTTGTACCTAGGTTCCAATTACCTCCCTCTTTCTCTCCCTCCCTCTATCCCACTTACTATCCCCTGTTAGTAGGTAGAGAGAGTGAGGGAGAGAAAGATGGGGGTAATTGGGATAGTAGGTGGTGATCTTGGAGTGGGGAATAACATGCACTAGAACCTTGTACCTAGCCTTTAGTTTTTAGGGGAGGTGAGAATTTCATGACATAATTGGTTGCATTAATGAGATATGATTCCATATGAAAATCCCCTCCATTTTTATCCTTTACAAATTATTTATTAAGAGTTAAAAAAAATGATTTTAATATAGTTTGGAAGAACTTATTTCTCTCTATATGTACCTCTATCCCTCCCACCTTATCAATAACTATGTCTCCCCTTCCCCCTATCTCTCCCTCACACACACACAACCTCTCTCCACTATCTCTCTCTACCTACGCCTTCCTCTCTCCCTAACTCTCTCTATATCCCCTCTATAAACAAGCCACCCCCCTCACCCTCTCCCTATCCCAATTCCTTTATAATTCCCTCTATCACTCCTATCTCACCATACCTCCTAACCTTCCTCTTCCTCCCTTTGTCCCTATTCCCTCCTCTCTCTCTTTCCACCTATCCCTCTCTTTGTCACTCCCTTTATCCCTTTGTCAAGAAGTTTTGTATTGCATATGAATTTGTGCAAGAAAAGAAAGTTAGAGATGATGCTATAAGTGGATTTGAATAAATGAAGTCAAAGATTCTTGAAATTAAGAATTCCATGGAACAAATACAATTGCAAATATATGATAAGGAAAATGAAAAATCAACCCTTATCTAAAATGGTAGACAAGTCTTGTAAAAATCAACACTTTATTATTCCTCTTCCCTCTCTACTTTCCCTATCTCCCATCATTCTCTCTACCTACCTATCCCTCTATTCCTTCAACCTCACCTCTCTTTACCTACCTCTCCATGTCTCTCCCTCCCCCTATCCATCTATTCCTCTCTCCACCTGTGGGAATAGGAAGGTTAGGATGGATGGTGAGAGAGGAGCGATAGAGTGAAGTATAGAGGAATGTATTTATTCCATGGAATTCTTAAGTTCAATATGGATTTTTAGTTAATACATTTTTTCTACCAATGTTGTTCATATTTTAATTATAAATGATTAATTGAATAAATTGAATAATGAATTGATGAAACTATAAATGATTAATGTTATATCCATATTTACACTATAATTGATTAATTAAATAATTCAAGAAGGCTCTTTTTTACCATGTAATTGATGCAATCATCATAATTAATCATTCATAATTTTCGTCAAATGTGTTTATAAGGCATGTGGATGAGAGTTTGAAATATTCAAATTTCTTATAGAAACTATGAATTATTAAAGAATAAAGTGATAGAGCAACTAGAGTTTTAAAAAAAAATGATAGTATTGAAAAAGATATAGTACGAAGGAGAAGTCTCTTTAGAAATGTATTCTTGGTATAGTTGGATTTTTTTTAATAGAAAAATGGTAGCACACACCTAAAAGAAAAAATTTCGATGATAATGAAGGGTAAATGGTTCTATTTGCATACTATTATTGTGAGGGATGGTGCAATTCAAGGATCAAAGGGTATAGTAGCACTTTCCCTAGATGATAAGATTTTTGAACTTAAGAATTCGATGAAACAAAAACAATTGGAAATAGATGATAAGGAAAAGGTAAAATCAGATCTAAGTATATAAAAAATGAATCAGTTGGGTGGAGACATGAAAGTCTTATCTGAAAAGGTAGAAAAGTCTTGTAAATAACTTGTTAAAAGAAACATTTGCATTCTCTAATCATAAAGACATTCTCAAAGCTAAGAACAAGGAGGCTTAAAGATAAACAAATTGGAAATATAATGTTATGACATGGTGAAATTAATTAAGTAATTAAATGGTCATGTTAAAAAGTTTACTAGGTGCACTACAGTTTATAGGGGGTCGTGCTACCCGATTCCTGCAGTCCAAAAAAATAAAAATAAAAATAAAAGAATTAAGTAATTAAATTAATTAGTCAACATGGTGATGTTAGAGGGAATTCGCTAGGATGAATTAATATGTAGGATTAAAGATCAAATATGGTGGAATTAGTGTGTCTACAACATGCTACTAGTTTCTAATTTCTAGCACACATTCCAATCCTAATAGGTCTACACATGTGGTATACCCCCGGAAGCCTCTTAACATAGTCAATGTACATAAGGAGCTCATGGTGAAGATGAATGCAATATAAAAATAAATAAACTCAAATAAAGTAAGTTATTGGATTGATAGAACTAACTAATATACATGTACTCATCATGGTTGAAGTTACTCTCATTTTTCCTCATATCTTACCTATCTACGTGTGCTCCTTGGGTTGCCAAATATGAAATGTATTTTAAATTTTCTTATTCAATTGATTTTATTTTGTGTGAAATAAAGATATGAAGATCCCTATCACTCCATCCAAAATCATGTGATAAAATTATATAATTTTATGTAAATTTCAAATATTGGAGATAATTAGATCTTTTAGTTTTGATAAATTACCATAAATATGTTACAACCAATAGGGTCGAACTAGAATTTTAATCCTACAAAAAAATAATAAAATTTGATATAAACATGATCAAAAACTATATAGTAATAATTATAAATGGGAAATGGTATGGAAACATAAGAAAATAATATCTTAGACTTTGTAGGAGGGGGAGATGTGATGGTGGATTATGGGCCATAGGCACCAAAATTGGATTTATAGCATCAAGGAGGGATAGGGATAATGTTTTTGGGCTAGTATAATGGAGGGGAATGGTGAAAAATGGTTTGGATGAATGATAACACATAATGTATAGACTTAAGATATTATTCCTTCTCTTGAGAAGTTGAAATGGAAAAGGAATATGAAGAAGTAGACCAAAGTGAATGAGATAGATAGTGTATTGATTGAAGAGATTCTTCCCACTCTCGAGAAGTTGAGGAAGGTGCATGTGCATTATGTGCAATGGGAAAATGGAAATGTAAAAGTGGATAAATTCAAGAGGTTTTGCATTACATATGAATGTGTGAAAGTAAAGAATGTGAGAGATGATACTATAAGTGGAGTTGAACAAATGAACTCAAAGATTCTTGAACTTAAGAATTCCATGGAACAAATACAATTGAAAATAAATGACAAGGAAAAGGAAAAATGACATCTAAGTGCAAAAAAAGAGAACCATTTGGGTGGAAACATGAAAGTCTTATGTAAAATGGTAGACAAGTCTTGTAAAGAACTTTTTAAAAGAAACATCTACATTCTCTAATCATAAAGACACTCTCAAAGCTAAGAAAAAGGTGGCTAAAAAGATACATAAAAGTATTCAAGACATTGAAAAATCTATCAAGATGTTTCTATCCTAAGGGTTGATGAGGGAGTAGCTGATCTAAAGATTCAAGTAAAAGATATGAAAAAAAAAGTTAGAAGATCATGACAATGAATAGTAGGTTGTGTTAATAGGTAAGAGCAATGGAGATGAGGAAATGTTTTTGTTGCATCTTTTCCTCAATCTCTCTACCTACCTCTCCCTCTATTCCTTCAACCTTACCTCTCTCTACCTACCTCTCTACATCTCCCTTATTTCCTCTCTCTCCCTTTATTTAATTTTGCCTTTTCCTTATCATATAAAACCAAATTTGTCACCATTCCCTATCTCCCTCCTTCCCTCCTCTTTGTCCCTCTATCCCTCCACCCTACCACTCCCTATCTCCCTTCTTTACTCTTTATCTCCCTCCCTCTCTCCCTCACACATACACACACAACCTCTCTCCACCTACCCCTCCCTCCCTAAATATCTCTATATGTATCCCTCCCAACCTACCACTCCCTATATCCCTCTATTCCATTTTCTTTGGAAACATTGAAATACTCTATTTCCTTCTATTCCACATCTAAAATATGATCATATGAAGGTTGCTTCACTACATTTACCATATCATCCTCCATCTATCTAACATTCATCTATTATTTTATTTCATTATGAACTACTACTTCCTCTTTGTTCAATTTCTTCATTATAAGGCATTTCAACACCATCTTTGTGTGTCTCTTTGGGTTAATCCATCATCATTGTTGCATCAATCCATTAGGTTAAACCTTAAATCCTAAACCATAAACCAAACATATATCATCATTGCATTAATCCATTGCATGAAAGTATAAATGATTAATGTTATCCATATTTACACTATAATTAATTAATTGAATAATTGAAGAAGGCTCACTTTTACTGTGTAGTTGAAGCAATCATCGTAATTAATCATTCAAAATTTTCATTAAATGTGGTTATAAGGCATGTGGATGAGAGTTTGAAATATTCAAAAGCCTTATATAGAAGCTATGAATTATTAAATCCATAAATCCATTTTGGTGCCTATTTCCCACAATCCACCATCACATCTCCCCCTCCTACTAAGTCTATTTTGGGTCCTTCTATCCCTCCCACCCTACAAATTCTAATCTCACTCCTTCCTTCTTTCTCTCCCTCCCTCTATCCCTCACACCTACCACTTCCTATCTCCCTCCTTCCCCTTCTCTCTCTCCCTCACAAACACACACACAACCTCTCTTCACCTAACCCTCCTACCCTCCCACCCTACTAGTCCCTATCTCCCTCCTTCCCTCTATCCCTCCAACCCTAACACTCTCTATACCTGTCCCTATCTCTATCCTTCCCTCTTTCTCTCCCTCCTTCTATCCCTCCTACCCTACCACTTCCTATCTCCCTCCTCCTCCTCCCCTCTCTCCCTCCCTCTCTCCCTAACTCTCTTTATACCTACCTCACCTACCCTACCTCTCTCTATAATGGAAATGTAGAACTGGAGGTAGCAGATACTATAATGTATGAAATGAAAAAGGAATCTACTCTAAAAAAACTTAAAAATAAGGAGACCAAAGTGAATTAGATAGATAAGCTATTGTTTAAAGAGATTCTTCCTTCTCTTGAGAAGTTGAGGAAGGTGTGTGTGCAGTATGTGCAATGGGAAAATGGAAATAAAAAAGTGGATAAAGTCAAGAGGTTTTGTATTAAATATTATTTTTTGCATGAAAAGAAAATGAGAGATGATGCTATAAGTGGATTGGAACAAATGAAGTCAAATATTCTTGAACTAAAGAGTTCCATGGAATAAATACAATTAGAAATACTTCTATCTATCTCTCATCTCTCACTATCCCTCCTAACCTTCCTCTCCCTCCCTTTTTCCCTCTTTAGGTCCCATCTCTCTCTTTCCATCCACCCCTCCCTTTATTGTTCACTCCTTCATTCCCTATCTCCCTTACCAAATTTTATTGATATGGGTGATATATGATTGTCTCTCTTACCAAATTTATCATAATTTTGAAACTCAAATGACTATAAGGTATAATTTTTGTAACTCAAATGACAATCTAGGAGTACCCCTCTAGATGCTTCTCACTCTTTGTACATCTATTACACAACCATTAAGAGGATAGGGATAGAGGAAATTATTACCATATAGAGGTTAGCATATTTTTTAAGTAGAGCAATAAAGACGATAAAGAGGATGATGTGTCTAACAATAACCACATTATTTCCCATTGCACATAGTGCACATGCTTACCTCCAATTCTACATTTCTATTTTCCCATTGCACATAATGCACATGATCCATCCTCAAATTCTCAAGAGCGGGAATAATCTCTTAAGTGTAAGAAATTATTTTGAATTATAACGTAATGTGCAATAGGAATTTGCATGTAGAGAATGAAATGGAAAGATTCTTAAAATTGGAGATAGAAGGTACTTTAATCTATGAAATGAAAAAGGAATCTTCTCTAAAAACACTTAAAAAGAAGCATCTACCAAAGTGAATTAGATCATAAAATTTTTGCAAGCCAAGAAAGTGAGAGATGATTGTATAAGTGGATTTGAAAAAATGAAGTCAAAGATTCTTGAACTTAAGATTTCCATGGAATAAATACAATTGGAAATAATTCTCTCTATCTCTCATCTCTCACTATCCCTCCTAATGCGATGAAAGGAACTTTCAAAATTTACCACAACTATTACTTGGAGTAAAAAATGTGTTTCAATTTCCTCATATGATGGAAAAAGAAATGCTCACATTGTTTGTAGTGTTGGAAAACACATTGTCCCCTATGTAGGAAAAGTGAACATGGGACATCATTAGAATGTAAGATGTCTAGAAATAACTAACAGGGGACAGTTTGTTTTCCAACATTGGAAATAACTAACAGGGGACAGTGTGTTTTCCAACATTGGAAACTAACAAGGGATAGTGTGTTTTCCAACATTGGAAATAACTAACAGGGGATGATGTGTTTTCAAACTGGGAACACAAAAATGCTCATTATTTGCAGTGTTTGAAAACACATTCTCCCTTGTCAATTATTTCCTTATGAATTTGCAGTGTTGGAAAACACATTGTCCCTTGTCAGTTATGTAATGAAGTCCGCCTTCAAATTTTAGAACAACTCTTTGGTTACCACAACTATTAGTTAGAGAAAAAATTATATCTCATTTTCTTCATATGATCATAAAATAAATAGACAGTATAATTGAAGGTTCGAAAACACAATGTCGGTTATCAATTAGTTTGTTGTGCTTGTTCAAAGCTCAAGGGAAAAGAGGTCGAGGAGGATTTTCAAGTGGGGTACACACAACTAAAAAAAATGAATTGAGGGGTAACTAACCATTAGGGTATTTACATGTAGAGGGTTTTACAACAAGTGGATTTTACATGTAGTAATCAAATTGACTTGAGGGATGACTAACCAATTAGGTATTTATGTGTAGAGCATTTTAAAATAGTATGTGGGTTGCAAGTTTCATATCACCCAAAGTTTTCCAACCTACAATTGTTGTAAAGAAAAAAAATTCTTATTTAGAGAGTACGAATGTAATGAAAGGCACTTTCAAAGTTTATCACAACTATTACTTAGAGTAAAAAAATTGTTTCAATTTCCTCATATGATGGAAAAATAAATTCATAAAATAATTGTAGGTTGGAAAACACAGTGGGTTGTGAGTGATTATACTATCTATGTATAATTAGAGGTTGGAAAACAGTGGTTTTTATGAAACCTGCAACCCAAATTCTATTCTAAAACCCTCTAAACTAACAACCCAATTGCTTAGTCACCCCTCAAGTCAATTTGGTTAGTTTTATGTGAGTTGCAAGATGAATATAACCCCCTTAAACATTATGATTATGAGTCTATGAATTATTAGTCATAAATATTTTCCATGAATTATGAGTATATGAATTATTAGCTCAACCACAAATGTGAAGCTGATAGACTAATGTTTAGAAAGAACTATGCAATGTAGAATTTTGAATAACTACAATGAAGTAATGTTGTAAGTAGGGGATGTTATCATCCTAAATGTGTGGTTGCACAACATAGTATACATGAAATAGATTTACAAGAATGTATTTGACCTCCTCCATTTTTTTTCTTATCTACAAATGAAAGCCTATAGACTAATTCCTATATGTATTTAACATGGTTCACAATTTGTTTTCTTTTTTGTAAATACATGATATAATTGGAAGTTGGAAAACACAGTGGGTTTGAGTATATGGTTTATGAAACTTGAAACCAATACATTATTTATCTCATTCACTTTGGTCTACATCATTTGAATTATTTTTACAGTAGATTCCTTTTTCATTTAATATATTCTAGTACTTGCACACAAAATAATTGCATGTTGGAAAACACAATGTCGGTTTCCATTATTTCATTTTACATGTTCAAAGTTAAACAATGGAGAGTATGGGGGGAGTTATATTTTAGGGATACATAAAAAATAACCAAATTGATACAACATACATGGTGACTAATTTAATCCATACAAAGATCCTTATCTAGTTTAAAATCCAAATATTTATACCTCTTATCTAAAATATGTACCCTTTTAAGCCATCTCCTATTTATACGACTAATTTTCTCGTATGAAACATAATTAAGTCAAGGATATTGTATATCCCCTTAATTCATTGTCTTATCTGTCCTAAATTCATCCTCATGAAAAATATATGCACAAAACAATTGCAGGTTATAAAACATAGTGGGTGTCCTAAATTCAACTTCTCAAGAATGGGAAGAATATCTTTAGTCAATACATTATCTATCTCATAGTCCAACTCAACTAGAGGATAACTTGATCTACTCTTGGGAGTGACTCCACCCAATCAAAGTATTATGTTTATTCTTTACTAGCATTCCATCCAATGTTGGTGTCTAGGTAAGTGAAAAATTTGTTAGATCTTATAAAACACAAAAAATAATAAAATTTATAAACATAAACCTATTTTATATTCTAGATTACTAAATATTCCAATTCTCCAAACTATGGGGTGATAAATTTAAAACCCTAATGATACTCAAGAATTATATGGCGGGAATTAATGACATGCAAACCACGTTTTAAAATTTGAATTGACCTATTTTTTTTTATCATTTGTCTTCTTTTTCTATTTATCCCACAACCTCATCCTCCTCTTGATCTTGAGATACTCAATTGATTTTACATGCAAATTTTAGTTTTTTCTATTATGTCCTATTTTTTCTCTTGTTTTCAATAAAGATTTTCAACAAAATTTATCCAAAATGTGGAAACATAGACTAGGCATTGAACTGTTTGACAGGATGCCTCAAAGAAATGTGGTCTAGTGGAATGCTATGATTACAAGATATACACAAAATGTGTCCTTATAAAGGATTTAGAAACTTTCAATCAAATTTAATTGTGTGCTGTTAAAATATGTAGATTAATTAAACAGTAAACTAACACACCAATAAGACATTATATTGAAAGAAACTAATCTAGAAAACATAAATGCAAACTCTAAACAATTGTAGCTTCTTCAAATTCGTCCCATCATCCTCTATCTCCAAGTATTTGATTAAAGTTGTCGGCTCTTAGTTGTGTAAGCAACAACTTGTTGAAGTGACAACTTAGGAGAATGAGATTGATTGAAAATGCATGTCCATTGCTAATGATTTAAACTATGATGCTGATATTGCTATTCGAATACAACTATAGTAACTATGTATGAAATCTAGGATGAAATTTACTTACGAGAAGGATTTTTTTATAGGATTTTGAAAGGAAAGAATCCAGTTGGTGGAGATCAACGGTTGAAATTTAAACTTTTCAGGATGAATGGTGAGAGATGGAGAGGTTGTGAGAAAGGTGGAAGGTTGAAAGGAAAGTGGAAGAATGTTTTCAACCCACAAAACCATCCTCATTCAAAAATGGAGACAAACATGGCATTTATCTTTCATTTATGAAAATTGGTTTGAAAGTTGAGGATAATGCCAATTAAATAAATATATTTATTTAATTATATGTGACATATGCAAATGGAAGTTTCCAAAATTAAATAAATAATATTTAATTATGTGAGAAGTGAAAAAGAAAGGTAATTAAATATTTAAAAATATTTAATTAAGTGGGGTGAAAAAGATATTTAAATATATAATATTTAAATATGAGATGAAATTAGAATATTCCATTGTTTTGAATTTAAACATTCAAACTTTAGAAATGAAATGATAATTAAATAAATAAATTATAAAATTTATTTAGTTTAATTAAGAGGAAAGCAACAATAATTAAATAAACTTATTTAATTAATTAGAAGAATTGGAAAAATGAACAATATAAATAAATAATTAAATTTATTTATATGTAGATGACTTAAGAATATTAATTAAATAATTAGTTAATAGTTTTGAATAACCGTGACCAATTTTAGATGTGTACATTTTGTCCCTCTTTGAAGTGATGTGTTTTACACATTGCTTCAAAGAATTTTGCCCCAGAATTTAGAAATTACCGATGCTATATGCCCCCTCGAGAGATAAATCACATGATTTGAATGATAATGAGGATGTTTTGAAAGGGTGTTGATGATTTTCGGAGAGATTAGGCGATTTAACTCTCAAAATAACACTTTGCCTAGTAAAAATTTGAATATTTTCACATTTTTACCCCCTTAAAAGGTGGAAAAGGTGAAAAGTCATTGTCATTTGAACAGTAGCCTTTGGTAATTTTGAGAGCTTTGAGATAGATTTTTGCAATGCCAATCCATTATGAGCACCACAGATTCAAGCGAGCCCACCAATATCACACACCGGCCTTGTACGGACCTCCGGTAAGTCATCTTGATCCTCTATAAATTTTTTTGATCGATTTTCATGTTTTTTTGATTTTTTTAAATTTTTCATGTTTTGATTTAGCGCATATGAGTCATAGTATAGTGCATAGGTTTAATAAAGTTACGCATACAAAGTAGCGCATAGATGTGAAACATTCGCACATAGATGTGTAGATTAGCGCATAGCATAGAATATCACATAGGATACCTTAAGTAGTGCATCCAAAAATTCTACCCACGTAGGATGTTACATTAGCGCATAGAATAGATTTATGCATTGATAAGATAGATCAGCACATATGTTTGATAGAATAGCGCATAGGTCCTTTTAGCGCATAGAATGGCTATTTTAACACAGAGACTAGATAGACTGACACATAGACGGAGTCACACATATCAGCTCTATTTTAGTGCATCCATGGATTTAAATAGCACATTCATGGTTTTAGCGCATTCAATGTCTATTTTAGCGCATCCATGAAGTTTTACAGAATTTCAATTTTTGAAGAAAAAATGATATGCACTTGATGATTTTTGCTAGATTAGACAACTAATTATATGTTGTTGAATAACATCAAGGATAGATTAGCCTAATTTGATAAATTTGTCTTCGTGCTTGAAGAACAAATAGATAGATAATAGATTTGCTTTCCCGATTGAAAGACAAATAGATAGATGATAGATTTGCTTTCCCAATTGAAAGACAAATAGATAGATGTTGAATCAAGTTGACTGTTAAATTTGTTTCCATGCGATATGAAAAAAAAATAGTAGAAATGATTGATAAATTTGCTTCCATGCGATATGAAAAAAAAAAAGGATTTTATTCGATTGAGCTGATTGCTTGTTAATGTAATTGATGATTTTGCTTGATGATATGGATTTGGTTAGAGATTGCTTGCTGATTGATTTGCATGATTTTGTTTGATGTTGTAAAGGAGGAATTTAACCTCCTTTGGATTAGAGAGAGATTTCCCCAGACTTGGGAGATGGTTCCACAACTATCACATGACAATTTAGAGATTATACACCAGTGTGGGTTGAGTCCTTTGTTGAGGATCCCACAATATCGGCTCAACAGAGCACTGTTGACTGCAATAGCTAAGAGGTGGAATAGTGAGCATAACACCTTTCATCTGCCCATAGGAGAGATGACCGTGA
This sequence comes from Sequoiadendron giganteum, assembly GCA_007115665.2. Lineage (NCBI taxonomy): Eukaryota > Viridiplantae > Streptophyta > Pinopsida > Cupressales > Cupressaceae > Sequoiadendron > Sequoiadendron giganteum. The sequence continues at coordinate 602,781,593 of CM021107.1, forward strand.
CACCAGAGGATGTATAGAGGATTCTAGGTATTCCTGTAGTTAGGGAGCTTGTGATCTATGATCACAAGGAGATTGGGGGGACTGATGCACTGAGACGAGTCTTCCAGGATCCTCGTGTCTCTAGATATGAGCCTCCTTGGAAGGAGATGATGGAGCGATATGCCCCATTGCCTTCAGTTTTAGCAGGTTTCATCAGTGGTTTCCTTTGTCCTGATCGCAGGTCAAAGGGACTATCAATCGGGTGGAGTCGGATCTTGGAGGACATGCTGCTCCATCGTACCAGATATGCATGGTGGTCTTGCATGCTTGCCCATTTGTACCACGATCTTCATCAGGTCATGTACATAGATGGGAAGAGTCTCTCCTGTGGAGTTACTCTTCTTTAGATATGGGCATGGGAGTGGATTGTGATCACTCATCCCATTATTTGGAGAGATCGTCCCCTTGGGTTTCCATATGTTTATGTCTACACAAGTGCCCTTGTCCAGCCAAGGCTAGGCAAGTTAGAGTATTAGCAGAGAGTACTGGATGACATGGATACCATCATCTGGAGACCATATCTAGATTGTGACCCCTGGGAGGTAGATGATATAGAGCTTCCATTTTGTACTAGATCAAGATACCTAATTGGACGCACCCCATTTATCATCGAACAATTTTTGGTTATGCAGGTCCTGAGATAATTTGGACTAGTTCAGATGATGCCATAGGACGTGGCACACTACGCCAAGCATTGGGAGGATGTGATAGAGTGGGGTCCATTCATGACCATAGAGGCGGCTAGGGAAGAGAATGCAGAGTTATAGCCGGATTACTAGGCGATGCACCTAGAGGTGACTGATGCAGGGATGATGGATGATTACGCAACTTTATTTTACACTCATCCCTTTCCAAGGTTCACCAGCCCAGAGGAGCCTACCCCATTATTGGGAGGGCCAGCTATACAGTGAGGGCGAGGGTAGCCATAGGCATAGGTAGCAGTAGGGCAACCACATGGAGAGGCTCAGGTAGGGGTACAGGATGCGGTAGCCATGAATATTGATGAGGAGGGAGATGAGGGGGATGACTCTGGTAGTTTGGATGATAGTAGTGATGATAGTGGGGATGATGGAGGTGGTGGGGGTGGAGGACATAGATTTTTCTTTGATGTACCCTTTAGTACAAGGCCACGGACATCAACAGTAGTGGATCAGTTGAGTACTTCATCTCCACGGATTATTATTAGGGCTCCCTCGCAGGGATAGATAGATGCTTTGCAGGCAGAGGTTCAGACTCTTCGGAGTCAGTTAGCATAGGCACAGGTGATGATTAGTCAGTTGTAGGCACAGGTTGCACAACCACCACCTCCTGACCCACAGATAGCTCAGCTTACGAAAAAATGAGATAGCTTCTAGGAGAGTTTTATATAGGCTGACGGGATACCTGAGATACTCCTTAGATCAGTCGAGAGCACCTCCATTGGAGAGGTTGTAGCAGAGAGATTGGAGACTGCTTGAGAGGTCGAGTATTATAGGATGAGATACTTCGAGGCAGTACCACCCGAGAGGAGGATTGTCTTTACACAGTCAGGTACTCAGTCTCAGACCCATTCACACAGTCATTCCAGGAGTGCTACTAGGAGTGCTACCAAGAGTGTTGGTCAACCGATCAGACGAGAGCTCAGAGCCTCAGGGAGCAAAGATCCTGTGAGACCTACTACCTCATGAGACAGTAGCAGTCATGTGCCCTGGCTAGATGCCCCTCAGTGATGAGAATTTTCACACATTTCATTGTATTTGATATATCTTATTGAAACATTTGATATCCTTGTATTTCTGGACATTTGTTTTGATGAGATTTATGAGATGCAGTGGTGATTTTATTATGCATGTGTTATGGATGATTTATGATGCATGTTTATGGATGCATGTTTATTTCTATATGCTATGTTGTGTATGATGATGCAACAATGATATGAAAATGATGTTTCAATGATGATATGATGTAATCTAAATGATTTTCTTTCATGATGTATGTAATGAATGCAAGATGTAAGATGCAATGATTTTAATGAGATGATGTGTCCAAAAAATGATATGACTATAATATGAAAATGATATGATGAGACTTAATAATGATGAAAAAAAAAAGTGATATAAATGGATATGAAGTGAAATGGTGACCTAAATGAAAAATTATGATGAAATGAGATGAATGTAAAAATGAGATGATTATGAAGATGTAATATTTAATGAATGATATGCACATGACATGAATAATGATGTAGTATGATGATAATAAAGACAATGATAGTAATTGGTGAATTAATGATATATGATGTAATGGAGATGAACACGATAACCTAAATGATGATGTGAAATGAATGAAATGGATGCAACCTTATTATAAACGTATATGTATGTGAAATAAATGCAAATGTAAATGTTAATGTTATAATATAATAATGAGATGAATGATTAAAATAATGACCATGTATATGATATGTAAAGATGGATAATGATCATGATGAATTGAATGAATTTGAATAATGATAATGAAATGATGATGCAAGTATGCAAATGCAATGATAATGGAATAAGATGCCACAAATGTCCAAATTTACTCAATTTTTTGTTTTGAAAAGATATATGAAACTGTTACCAACCTTCAAAAATCTACCGTAGACAACCTTCAAAATGCAAATCTAAATGAATCATGCAGTCCTAGAATGTAGTGATGAATCATTCTCCTTTTTGTCATTTCATGCTGCATGTGATTTTCATCATTGAGCCTCTTGATATGTTGAAAGTTAGTACAAGAATCAAAGGGTATGTTAGCACCAATGATGACCTGAGTACTATTTTCATGATTTTTGATATAGCAAATTAATACAAGCATCAAGGTATAATTGAACCAAGATGACCTGAGTATTGTTTGCATAAACAGACAAAAATTTAACCATTTTCCTATGCAAATTTTGAAATGTCATCAATGATACATTGTAGAGCATGTCCCACAACAAATTTACACAATACTAATGATTAGCTTATATACAACAAGCAAAGAAAATCATACTCCTTCCTTGTGATTCTAGTTTCAATACATCATTGAACCACTCCAAAGATCTATGATATCATCAAATGTCAAAACAACAATTCAACTTATGCTTTAAGTTTGTCATTCATTTTAATCAGATTAAGATCATCCAATTTTTTTCTGTTATTTATCAAAGTAGTCATGTAAGCTCAACTTAATTGGACACTTTTGTTGTTTCTTGAAAATCTGATTTCTGACACATGTTGCCAATTGCCTGCTAGAAAGCTCCAAGAATCGAACTACCCCCCCTTAGTGACCTTGTACTTCGACTCCTGTTAGACACAACTACTGCCAAGGATAACCCTAATCATCAATCCATGATGAAATCCTTGTTTTTTTCAAGGATATGTTGTGACACATGATGCAAAGGTGATGGCTAGGCATGTATGTGATGCCGATGAAAAGATGGATATGCAGAATGTATTCTAATAGATAAAGAGAGCCAAACAAAATCACAAACAATGCATGTTTGCCAGGTTTTCACCATTTGTTTTTATTGCACCTTTTTCTTGATTTTATGATTATTTTGTTGTTACCAAGACACCTGTTTGCCAGGTTTTCATCAAGGCAACGATTTTTCTTTTTGTATTTTTTCAGGACTTTTTATATTGTTTTTGATATTTTCATGCATAAAACTTCTTCAAATGAATGTTGTTGGTTGGATATTCAAATAGGTCCCCTTTTGATGTTGACAACTGATATGCCCCCGATCCATATGCAATAATGATAACAAACGGGCCCGATCAATTAGGTTCAAACTTGCCTTTCTTCTCCCGATCCTACTGATTACAAGGGTTTTCTTTGAGAACCAAGTCACCCACTTGAAAATTTCATGGTTTGAATCTGTGATTGTAGTTGTGAGACATAACCTGTTGACATCCTTTCAAATGATTAACTACAGTTTAACGTCGTTCATCAAGTAGTTCAAGCTCTTGCAACCTTGATACTTTGTAGTCTTCATCAGTGATTAACCCTTTTAGTGATACTCGAAGTGAAGGAATCTCAAATTCTAGGGGCATAATAGCTTTTGCTCCATAGACCAAAGCATAGGGAGTAGCAACTTTTGGTGTGTGAATACTTGTTCTATATGCCCACAATGCTGGATTTAATTGGACACGCTAATCATGACCTGCTTCATTTACTGTTTTCTTCAAAATCTTTAGAATTGTTTTATTTGAAGCTTCAGCTTGACCATTCCCTTGTGGATAGTAAGGTGTAGAGAACCTGTGTTGGATGCAAAATCTTTCACATAGCTCATCAACATCCTGATTTTTAAAGGGTCTTCCATTTTTTGTGATAATGGAGTTAGGAATACCATATTGGTAGATGATATAGTTCAAAATGAATGAAGAGATTTGTTTTCCAATAATTGTTGTTAGGGGAATAGCTTCAATCCACTTAGTGAAATACTCAATGGTTGTAATGATGAATTTATGTGCATTTGACGATGATGGGTGTATCTTGCCAACCAGGTCCAATCCCACTGAGTGAAAGGCCATGTTGTGGTGAAGGGTTGTAATTCTTGAGCAAGGGCATGAATGAGATTCCCATGAATCTGACATTTTGCACATTTCTTCACAAAATGAATGAATCCTTCTCCATGGTTGGCTAGTAGTAACCCAATCTCACAAGTTTCTTTGCTAAGGTTAGTCCACTCAAGTGTGTCCCACAAATGCCACCATGTACCTCTTGTAAAGATTTTTCTGATTCATCGCGTTCGAGACATCTAAGGAGGGTACCATCCAGACCACGCTGGTATAAGATGTCAACAATTAAACTATAATGGGAGGATTGACGAATGAAATTCCTTTTCTGATTTCTAGAAAAATCTAAAGGTAAAACAATATCCTTTAGGTAAGTGTAAATTTTTCCATACAAGGGAGAATTAGAACTGGTTAAGTGGCAAATGATTTGATTTTATCGATTGTCATAGGCGGGAGAAAATAATTGTTCCACCAGGAAATCATACCGTGCTTGATTCTCTGGCAACTAGAGTAAAGATGCTATTGTAGCCATTGTAATGACTGCTTTATTATCAATACGCAGAAGTTGTATGAACTTGATATCAACAAATTATTTCTTGAAATCATCCACCATTTTTTTGTAAGGTATCAACTTGTCATCCTTAGTGTGATATTCATCATTGATTTGATTTATAACAAGTTATGAATCACCAAAAACTTGAAGTTATGTGATTTTCCAGTCTACTGCAATTCTCATTCCAATTAATAATGCATCATACTCAGCTATGTTGTTTGTGCAAGGTAACATTAGCCGATACGATTTTGGAATTGTATGTCCTTGAGGTGTAATAAAAATAATCCCTGCTCTTGAACCATGTTGAGTGTAGGAACCATCAAAGTAGAGTGCTAATGACTTCTTAATAACTGTTGTGAATACATCGACATCAAGAAAATCAATGTGTATTAGGTGTTCCAATGGCATTGGTACTTCTGCTAATTGATCCACAATTACCTGTCCCTTTATAGCTTTGTGATCAACATAATGAATGTCAAATTCACTTAGGATCATAACCCATTTAGCCAACCTGCCAGTTAAGGTTGCCTTAGAAGATATTTAAGTGGATCAATCTTAGCCACAAGCTTTATTGTATGTGCTAGAATATAATGTCATAAATTTTGAGAAGTGAACACTACCATTAAGCAAGATTTTTCAATGAATGTGTAATTTAACTCATGACTTGTCAAAGTTTGATTGATGTAATAAATTGCCCGCTCCTTTCCCAAGTTATCTTCCTATGCTAATAATGCTCCTAGGGATACTTTTGTGGCAGAAATATACAATATGAGTGGTGCACCTTGCATTGGTGGATTCATGAGATACTGCTTTATTTGATCAAATGTTGCTTCACCTTTTTCCTCCCATTTAAATGGAACATTCTTGTGTAAGAGATGAGTGAATGGTAAACTTTTATCTGCCAGTTATGCAATGAATCTTTGAATGGATTGTAACCGTCCCTGCAAAGAGTGTGTTTGACTAATGTTCTTTGGTGGTGGCATATCAAGAATTTCTTGTACCTTAGCTGGATCTAGTTCAATTCCCTTTTTTGATACAATGTAACCTAGCAACTTTCCAGATTTCACCCCAAAGACACATTTATTTGGATTAAGTCTCACTTTGAATTGTTCCATTCTTTTGAAAAGCTTAGATAAGATATCTATGTGTCCTTCTTTGGTGTTAGATTTGGGAAGGAGATCATCGATTTAATCCTCCATGAATGTATGCATCATATCATGAATTTTTTTTTTCATTGCGCGTTGGTATGTAGCTCCTGCGTTTTTCAACCCAAATGGCATTACGTTCCAGCAATACGTACCCCAAGGACATGTGAACATTGTTTTATCCTGATCCTCTGGTGCAATCTTTATCTAGTTATATCCTGAAAAATCCATCCATTAATGAGTACATTGCATGTCCAACAGTCAAATCAACAATCATATCTATGTTTGGAAAAGGGAAGTCATCTTTAGGACATGCCTTGTTCAAATCTCTGAAATCTGTACAAATTCTGATTCTTCCATCTGGCTTTGAAACATGTATGATATTGGAGATCCATTCTGCATAGGTGATAGACCGAATGAATCCAACATCTAAAAGCTTCTTTAACTCTTCTTTAACCAACAATGCAACATGTGGATGCATTTTTCTGAGTTTCTGTTTCATAGGTTTTTCCCCCAGCATAATAGATAGATGATGCATGATGAGATTTGGATCTAATCTAGGAATATCTACGTAGGACCATACAAAATTGATTTGGTTGTTCTTGAGAAATTTTGTGAATCCTGGTATTTCCCCTTCTGTTAAAGATGCGGCCAATTGTAAGACTTTGGGATTTTCTGTAGTACCTATGTTGAGTGCCTCTGTTGGTTCTATTAGAATAGAAGACATTTCCTGGTAGTGTTTCGGGAGAGTGTCAAGTTTCCCATCCTCTAGTTCCTTTGAAAGGTTTTCACCATTGGATACACTTTTTATTTTTCTCTTTTCTTGATCTAATACTGCCTTTGTTAGGTTTTCACCATTAGATATTTATTTTATGTTATTTATTTCATAGCTGATAAACTTGGCACTTTCTTGTCAAAAACTTTGATCTTGTGATTCCCTGGTGGAACTTGTTTGTGGATGGGATGAACAAAGAAATTTTATGATGGTTTCGTCATTAGGTAAAGTTGGGACATCAATCGGTGTGACTTGTTCCCAATCAATGAGTTCGGGATGAACCAAACGAAATGGATCATTTGGATGAGTAATGTCATTGGCCATTAGAGTCATGATACTATTGTTAACTTCGTTATGGGAGAATTCTAGGATGGTATCCTCCTATGGATGATCTGTCTCACTTTGAATCGAATCAGTTTCACTTGAGTCATGATTGCTTTGTAGAACCTAATCAAGCGGAGCCCTTGAGCTTTCCCCTTGTAAAAATGCAGGTGTAAATTTGTGTATGACATCCACCCTTTTCTCAGAGATGAATGTATCATCAGAGAAGTCATCCCATTCATATTCATTGGAGTCGATGTTAGAATTATTTGCTTGAATTCTCAGGATTGTTTCAGTTAACTCCTCTTTAGATATTCTCTGTACCACTTCTTCCTTTGTATCTTCACCATATCCTAACCCAGTCTTATCCTTTGGGTGCATTGTTTTCAGTTGGATAGGTTCAATGATACCCTCTTTTCTTTTACCTATAGGGCCATTTCCTTCATAACCCATTTGCTACATGATCGCATAACCTTTTCCATACTATTATGTGGGTAACTTGATATGTTGTACAGATTCTTCTTCATCTTTATAGAGCCAATCAAGGATAGCTCTATCTTCCTTTTCATTTTCTTTGATAAACACTCCATTTAACTTGGTTATGGGAACTGAAGCCAAGGCTAAAGCTATTGTAGCCTACTATATGGATGTTCATGGTTGACCATGGGATCTTGGAGATATGGGTAAATTAGAGAGAGATAAAGAATATTCTCCTACTCCATTATCTTTCAAATTTAGCTTGGTACCAAAATTACTTATCATTTCTCTTGCTTGTTCATTGTATTTGGAGGTAGAGATGGCCAAGGCCTCTCTATTATGCAAGATGAGTGTGTCCTGAGTTGCTCTTAGCTTAGAGCAAGTTTGACTGCTAATGTGATCAATAGGTATTGTTACTTCCTATCCATCATATGGAAACTTCAAGCATTGATGATAAATAGATTGAACAACTTGCATGTCATGGATCCATGGACGACCCAAGAGTATGTTATAGGTTAGATCCCAATCTAGAACCTGAAAAAAGGTATTCTTCACAATAGGTCCCACTCTAATTAGTAACATGATAAGGCCCTTGGAAGTCCTTTCCTCATAATCATATGCCTTTATTGTAATATTTCTTCGTGGATCTATAGATTCTTCATAATATCCCAAAGCGAGGACCAATTTCAAAGTAAAAATATTTAATCCGACTCCCCCATCTATTAGGACACGTCTAATTCGAGCTTTGTGAACCATAACCTCTAAGTAGAGGTGATGAATTATGCGGATGGGTCATGGATGAGTCATCCTTTTCAGTAAAGGATAAACATGTAGATGAGGAAAAATGCCCCACTATGGCTTGAAATTTATTGATATCCAGATTAGGAGAGACAGTCGTATCAGCAAGTGCCTTTTCCAGAATGTCCTTATGTGCAGGTGATAACTTTAGGAGCTCCAAGAAGGAAATTTGGGCTGATGTTTTTCGTAGTTGATCAACCAAATTGTATTGACTTGGAGAAGGAACTGCTACTTTAGATGAGCTTCCTTTGACAATGATTTTAGCTTGTCCCCTTGTCGTAGCATTGTCCTCTCGATATTCTTGCTTACCTTTGATTTAGATAGCATTGATTTGTTGATCGTCAGTATAAATATGATTGATAATGGTGTCATGGACATAATTAAAATTCTTACCTTTGTCACCCGAAGATTCCCCCTTTTGATAATTAGGGAGAGGATCCTTGAATGCTTGATGGTCATCATTGACATTATGTCCCTCAACCGTAATGGTGCGGTTATCAATCAAATCCTAAACAATATTTTTTAACCCTCTGCAATTATTTGTCTTATGACCTTTACACCTATGATAATCACAAAAGCGTGAGTCATTCCATGATGGTGGTTTAACTTGAGGCTTATAGTCTCTTTCTGGTGGTAATGTACTAGTGTTTTGATTCAATAGTTCTTTGAGAATGGATTCCAAAGATTCGCCCAAGGGAGTAAAACTCCGTTGATTCAAAAAATACAAAGATTTGGGCATATTTGAATTTTGTATTATTGCAAAAATTATTTCCATGATTATTAGTCACATTCCCTTGATTGGAAACATTACCTTGGGTGCTAGAATTTCCAACATTATTGCTACGTTGAACACCTGATACATTAAGGACGATAGGCCTCACATTTACGTTGTTAGCATCTACTACCCCATCATTCACAACATTTTTATTTCGAGTCCAAAATCGTCACTTGTCATTGTTGTTACTATGGTTGTTGTTGTTGTTGTATGAATTTGAACCCTCTTTATGAATTTTCAGAACCCCACGCTTGACCAAAGCACCTTCAATAGTAATTGTATTTTCAATCAATTTTTCAAATGATTGAGGATAGTGAAGGTTTAGTTTGTAACTTATCTCTTGATTTAGACTATCGATAAAGATCTCCATCTTTTTTGTTTCAGGAATAGGACAGAAGTATCTAGCAAACACCCTTCTCCATCTTTGCAAAAATATAGTGAAAGATTCCCCTACTTTTTGTTTCACCTTACAAAGATCAAGCATGGTTATCTGGTGTTGGATGTTGTAGGAGTATTGTGATATAAATTTTTTTATTAACTCCTCAAAGGTTTTGATGGGGGGAGTGATCTTTGAAAGCCACTCCATGGATTGTCCAACCAGACTTTGTGGAAATAATCGCATTAAGTAGGTATCTTCATGAATGAATTATAAGCTCATATTTTGGAAATCCCTCACATGTTCAATGGGGTCAGTTTTCCCATTGTACCTATCAAATTTAGGGATTTCACAATGTTTTGGAAAATGAATCATTCGAAGACTCCTATCAAATGGATAAGGACATATGTCATCCAAAACATACTTCTTTGTTGCACCCCCTTGCATTTCTTTCATTTTCCCTTGTAATTATTTTATCTGTTGAGTAAGGGCACTAAAATCATTAGGAGGAGTTTTGGGATTCTCTTTAATCCCTTCTGTATCAAAATCGGCAGGTAACTTAGCTCCTTGATTAGCTAATGAAAGGAAATATCTTTCCTTGTTTCGTTCTAAAATCTTTTCCATAAAAGTATGGAATTGGGGATCCTGCTCTACTTCTTGGAGTTTTTCTTCCGTTATCTCTTCAGTATGAAAGGGATTCTCTTCCCTATCATTGCTACCACCCATGTTGCTTACTAAACTTTCTCTTTTGTCCTTTTCTATGTGCTTTCGAGATCTCGTGACAATGGGCATAAGCTTTGCCAAATTTCTACTAACTCTGATCAAAGAAATGAAATAGTGCAATTTTGATGGATATGAAAGTCGGGATAGAATGAAGATTCTATGAATTTAAAATATTCCTAGTCTTTAGCTCATGATTCCCTAATTGAAAGGATGAAAATCCTGTTTGTGGGAATTGAACCAAAGATTAAAAATAAAGATGATTTTGCACTTTGTGAGGTTTTCATCGTAGCTTTGTAAAAAGATGGATTGTGATAAATGCCTAATGTGCTTGAATTCTCTATTGCTGAATTTGATTGGGACGAGTAGTGTACGTAATTGCAGGTTGGGGAATATAAGAAGAATGAATACACTGACTGTGGTTGTGCCTTTGAGAAAGGGCTCTTCTTTGAAAGAAGGCTCATGAGTATAAAGGTTCTACAACATAATCGTCAGTGAAACCTCTAACAAAGTCATGATATCGATGAATAAAGGTCATGTGTTCAAGCAAGACCTTTCGAATTTGGTATAAAAATTTCCTCTTTTTCAATAACTTCTTATAACCGAGAGATTTCTTTGGCTTCTTAATCTTCCTCTCTAGGGATTTTTTGGAAAAATTTGCAGACTTCCAAACCCTGAGCATGGAAAAGACTAGACTAAGATGTCTGATTTTTGAATGTCAAAAAAATTACCTAGGCTTGGACCACACATGCACCAAAATAGAGCATGAATGCGCTAAAACATACTACCTATGCGCCAAAACAGAGCACAGATGCGCTAAAACAAAGCACATATGCGCCGAAACAAAGCACAGATGTGCCAAAATAGAACACAAATACGTTGAAACAGAGCATAGATGCACTGAAACAGAGTACAAATGCACTAAATTTTTTAATTATTTCTCTGAGACAGACATGTTTTGAAAGTTTGATATTTTTGGATGATCTTAATCTGATTTAAATGTGAAAAACAAAGCATAGAGTAGCAGACAATTTTTTTGTTAATCCTAAAATCTAAACAAAGAGTGTATGTTCTTGAGATTTGCACAGGTTTTTTACAAGATAAGCAATTCAAACAGACTCACTCTTAGTTGTCAAATAGGTCATCATAGGAATCATAGCCCACACCTTAAAATTGTGTTGACTCACATAGCCATGTCACCCCCTAGAGGGCACCTGTGTTTTTGTCTTTTCCAGGTGTGTACCCAAGGTTAGATTTCTCGATCCCATGAGCAAACAATCTGTAGTGATTATATGGTGAGTTTCTTGGGGGAAGATTCTTCCCTCCCCTTGCACCATGATTAAAATGATGTTTGGATACTGACACGGTTGGATTTCTACACTATGGTTCATAGTCAAGGTTTCCATTCAGCGTGGCAATAGATAAACTCCCTCAGGAGACCTCCCAATCTTTAGAACAAAGATTTTGGGGATGGTTATCTTGCTCACTTCCATTGAATATGGGTTTCCCCAAAATTCACTTTTGATTATAGTGGGTTGGAAAACCTGGCTTTGGTTGTTCCCACGTAGGTCGTTCTCGTAAGGTGAGTAATTTTTCCCTCTATGACATGCCTTCTAAAGGATTTAATAAAGCTTTGAAATGCATAAAATGAAATAGGTAAGTTTGGCGTTCTGATCACTCAGTAAAGGGGAGAACATATACCTATTACCCCACAATCGCAACAAACAAGTGGTTGAGTTTTAAATCCAATTTGACAATTTTCTATGCTAAGTGAATATTTTGCTTCACAACCATCATTGGATTCATTTTAACTAGCATAAAAATAAGTTTGGTGAATATCCTAGGATTGGTAAATTCCAAAATTTAAATTTCTATCCTAGGGTTGCTTCATTTTATTTAAAAACTGAAGTGAAAAATTATGTCCGCGGATGGCGTCGGGATCAAAATTTGTTTTTACAACCCCTGTACGCTCTAAAATAGGCCACCAATGCGCTAAAACAGTTGAAAAATGCGCTAAAAGATAAATCTGGGATGCGTGAAAGCATGCCATCTATGCGCCGAAACAGTCCATGGATGCGCCGAAACAGTCAGGGGATGTGTTGAAATAGTCTGTCTATGCGTCGAAATAGTCTATCTATGCACTGAAACAATCCATCTATGCGTCGAAACAGTTTGGAGATGCACTAAATAGAGACTCGTATGCGCTAAAGCGCAACTCCAGTCCATCACCTGTCAGAAATTTCTGCAATAAAAAGATTAAAACGAGGGGATGCCCCACAGTGGGCGCCAAAAATGTGTGTTGTTAAAATATGTAGATTAATTAAACAGTAAACTAACACACCAATAAGACATTATATTGAAAGAAACTAATCTAGAAAACATAAATGCAAGCTCTAAACAATTGCAGCTCCTTCAAATTAGTCCCATCGTCCTCTATCTCCAAGGATTTGATTAAAGTTGTTGGCTCTCAATTGTGTAAGCATCAGCTTGTTGAAGTGACAACTTAGGAGAATGAGATTGATTGAAAATGCATGTCCATTGCTAATTATTTAAACTATGAACTTGAAATACTATGATATTGCTATGATGCTGATACTTCTATTCAAATGCAACTATAGTAACTACGTATGAAATCTAGGATGAAATCTACTTACGAGAAGGCTTTTTTTATAGATTTTTGAAAGGGAAGAATCTAGTTGGTGGAGATCAACGATTGAAATTCAAACTTGTCAGGATGAACCATGAGAGATGGAGAGGTTGAGAGAAAGGTGGAAGGTTGAGAGGAAAGTGGAAGAATGTTTTCAACCCACAAAACCATCCTCATTCAAAAATGGAGACAAACATGGCATTTATCTTTCATTTATGAAAATTGGTTTGAAAGTTGAGGATAATGCCAATTAAATAAATAAATTTATTTAATTATATGTGACATGTGCAAATGGAAGTTTCCAAAAATTAAATAAATAATATTTAATTATGTGAGAAGTGAAAAAGAAAGGTAATTAAATATTTTACAATATTTAAATAAGTGGGGTGAAAAAGATATTTAAATATGAGATGAAATCAGAATATTCCATTGTTTTGAATTTAAAAATTCAAACTTTAGAAACAAAATGATAATTAAATAAATAAATTATAAAATTTATTTAGTTTAATTAAGAGGAAAGCAACAATAATTAAATAAACTTATTTATTTAATTAGAAGAATTGGAAAAATGAACAATATAAATAAATAATTAAATTTATTTATATTTAGATGACTTAAAAATATTAATTAAATAATTAATTAATAGGTTTGAATAACCGTGACCAATTTTAGATGTGTACAGTAATTGGTAGGTGTAAAGCCACATTCCAAAATCTCTACCAACATCCTCCCTCCCTATGCTAAAATTAGAGCTTTTGCCCAAGGTGTGGGCATCAATCTCGAAATAAAGGACACATGAATTGTATTAGATGTTGTAGCCACAACTAACCTAGTAGAAATGTATGCAAAATGTGGAAGCATAGACAAGGCATGTGAAATTTCGTAACCTTTGCTTGAAGCCTTCCTGCTGATGCCAAAATGAGAGCTTTGTAAAGTATGGACATCCATTGAAGCATTAAGGATAAAGGAACTTTGTCAGATATTATAGTCGCAACTGCCCTAGTAGACAAAAAAGTAGAAGCATTAACAAGGCACACAAAGTGTTTGATAGAATGCCTCAAAGAAATGTATTTTAATGGAATGCCCCAATTGTAGGATATTCTATGGTATCTTGAGACATGGGGACATCATCACCAGGACATGGGTGTCTTGAGACGTGAGTACATCAGCACCGAGAAGCTTTGAAATGACGAAGAGATCACTCAGCTTTGGAATTCTATGGTAATGCCAATAGAAATGCCCAGGTACGATTCTATTGATGAATCTACTAAATCCATAAATGTTTACCACAAAAAGTGGTAGAAATATCTAGCTTTTCTTAGACATCCTCGTCTATGCGATGATTTTATAGGGCTTCTATTAGAGTTTATCACGACCTATGCTTCAAGGCCTTGGTGGTTTTTCTTTGGTTTGATCATACTTGTAATTTTAGTGTTAACTACTGTACAAGTAGTGTGCCTTTTCAAATCTTGCTAACACAAATAAACATTATGAGATAGATAGAGACTTTCCTTCCACTTTCACCTGGCAATGGCAGCAACCTCATAAATCTAGTAACAACCCCACTCTTTGTAGGCTCAAATACACTCCTCCCTTCATCCACAGGAACCCTTGGACACATAGGAAATGAACATAGATGCACCCTTCACATACTCTCTGGTGGCAGCTGATGCAACGGAAAAGTGGAGTTCAAAAACTCCCACTCCTTTTTGAAACTTCCCAAACATTCGTCCTCCATGCAAGCTGTAGAATAACTTAGAAACGTTTGTCCTCCGTCCTTTGTGCAAGTTGCAAACAACTCACAAACATCCATCCTTTGCATTATTTATCTATGTTTCCTTCTGCTTGCCTCTGGAGACTTCCCCATTGGGCCCCACACTACACCATGCCATCATTGTGTGTATGTTTTTATGCATTTTTGCATGCACATAGGTGAATTTTGTCTAGGAGTTAGTCGACTCTGTTAAAAAGTCACATTGAAAAATATATATATATGTATGACTTGGAGGTATAGGGTCCACAGACACGTACCACCCTATCACATCACCTGACAATACTCTCAATCCCTAACTTCTTTTTTGCTATCAAATGGAGTATGTCGGCCTTGTGTGAAGAATTTTGACTTTTTTCTAAAACTTATTAGGTGGCCTTATAAACCAAGGAGTGCTTTATTTTAAAAACTTTAATTTAAAACCTTTAATATTTTTAGGGACACTTTTAAACCATCGACCCCCTTTCATGTTTATCAAATTTTTTGCTTAATTTTTTAAATTATTAACACAAAAATCCGATAGCCTTAATATTTGAAAAATTAAATTGATTTTGGGAGGTGGGGTCCACCAAAATTTGTCTTATAGTTAGATTGGATAGTTTTTGTTCCCAGAGGCATAACTTTCACCCACGATGTCAGATTTTTGACTTTTTATAGTTGTTGGAAAGCCAGTTCTAAGCACTACGCAATGGTATAGGTTTGGTTCTCTTATTATTTCATTTTGACATGTTTTTGGAGCTTGGAGCTAAGATTTTCACATTTACACAATTTTGGTCATAACTTTTGCATACAAAATCAGATTTTTGATTTCGAATAGGTGTTGGAGAGAATTTGCAGTGTACTACACAGTGGTTTAGATTGTTTATTAGTTTGAGGAACAAGATGATCTTGGTACTTGTTTGATCACTTGTAGGTGCTTAAGATTCAAAGTGTGATTGTGTGAGCATCTAGATGAGTCAAGAGGCAGAACCTTGAGGGAGTACATGCTTTTACATGTTATTTATGATGCTACAACTAATTATCATATTGGTGCTTCTTGGTATAGGTTTATAGGTGTTTTTCAGAGTTGGGAATTTGATGGTGATAGGTACACAGGTTATCTTCAATTTGAGGACATGATTGGACATGGTTTGAGACTTGGAGTCTTGTATGGGTGATAGTTGACTGGAAGTAAAATGTTGGTTATGATTATGGTGTCATGGATATGTAGGTACATTTTATGCATTGACATGACATGATAATGTATGTTGTATGTGGTGGTGATATGGTTTGATGTTAGGAGGTTGGTCTTCTCTTCTTGATTCTTATTTGGTTCCTTGGCTATGATTACTCTTTTTTGGACATGGTTGGTAATTAAGATATATGGTTGATTTGGTGTTTGAGTCTTGATGTCTATGTAATTATCTTATTTAATATCTTGGTTTGCAGTTACTGATGTGATGATGAGTTTGCATGTTTTAGTGGTTGGATCTATGAGTTATGCAGGTTTGTGGGTTGGCCGCTCATTCACTTGTAGTGGGATGAGTCAGATGCGTATTATCTATATCCACTAGGTTTGATTCATTATTGTTGCAGATTTCATTAGTTAGCCTTATTTGTGGTGATTTGTGCATTGGTATGTTGTTTTGGGATTGAGAGGATGGATGGTTAGAGTACTTAATTAGTCAGGTGATGGGATTTGTAGCATGTGGTTTGATCACAATGTCATGATAGCTTGGTACATTCATTGGTTATAGACTTTTAGTGGGAGATTTTGATAGTGATGATTTGGCAATGTTGGATTGGTTTGTGATGTTTTGATGGCAATTGTATGTATCTTCTTTGCTTGGAGATCTTGGTTTCACTTGTATGTTACTAAAATTATAGTTGAGTGTGTATAGACCTAGATGATATTCATGGAGAGGATGGTAGTCATGATGCCATGTGTAGCTCATATCATAGTTCAGTGGGAGTTGTTTGTAGTGATGCATGGATGCATCACTGGTATGGTTATCTTCATGTGATTGGAGATATGGTTTCTTGGTTTAGAGTGTATTTTTTATGATGTCATGTTATACTCTTGATGTCAGAGGATCAATCATAGGCATAATTATGAATATTGATGGAGAAAAAATTATGTTTTAATACAAATTTGCAAATATTGCATAACAAGTTGCAATGTTGTCATGATTTTCTAAGCTAGTTTTGGAGATTTATTGAGGAAACAAATAACATATCTAATATGGGTTTTTTGAGTACACCTCAGATGTATGGTCCACAAGTCTAGGTGATAAGAGTTGACCTTATAAATGAATTATTTTTGCTCTCTAGTCTGGCTAGGGTTTTAGACATGGAACTTCACATTTTATATTTTATAGTTGAAAATTGGTAGGTGGTTTATGGTCATTTAAGTTATGACTTAAGCCTTCTTTTTCATTGTGCAATTGGCCCCTTTGTCCTATTGATTACTAGCTTGATGAAGTGCTTGGAGATCTTAATTTTTCCTAAGTTTGAAGCTTAAAACTTTATCCTAGCTTGATCAATGGTGGTGATTAGAGATCAAAGATCAGATGGTCTCTGCTTGTTCACAAGACCTTTGGTAGGCCCGATATTTTTTATCATAAAAATACATAATCACGCCACATGTTCGATGGGACCAAGTTCAAGGCTCTTTGCTTTAGAAGATCAATGATTCATGAAAAGTATGTTAGAGATCAATGGTTATTGAAGCATCAATTTTTCAATTCACTCTGATAATGTTAGAACTACGATAGTGTGAAATGGGGACAAATGTCTAGAGATGATTGCAGTGCACATTTCCCTCATAGTGCATATTCAATTCTTAAGTGCTAAGTAGATGAATTTGATAAAGATCAATGGTGCACATTGAATAAGAAGATCAAATAGTTATTGTGGTAGCACTTTTTTGTCTCACTCTAACAATGTTAAGCTTGAGATGAAGCGATATGGCTCTGTGTGTCCTTGTTGACATCTCCAAGATAGATGGAGCATTTCTGCTACTTCATGGAAAGGATGATGGGTCCTCATTATGAGAACATGGTATGATGACGTGTGTCCCTAATGACATCAGTCATCTTAAAGTCCACCCAAAGTAGTATATTTGATAGATAGATCTACAACACATATTTAAAATAAAATTGATTGAACAAATTATATTTTAAAGTGGAAGCATATAGATAGAGACCATCATATCATGGCATGAAGCTATAGATCTATGACTAGTATTTGAAGATTTGATCTTCTCAATGGTCAGGCAGTGGAACTCTTAGTGAACTATGTAAATTGACACAAAGAAAAAAATTTGATTTGTTGTGATTGCTCAAATTTATATTTTGATTGGTTAAACAATGTCATGAAGGAACGGGTGGTTATAAGATCAGATACCGGTTCAATTATGTATGTATGGTCATTTAATGTACATTGAACCATGCGTTTCAAATGTAGGGTTTGATATAGAGAATTGAGGTGGTGGTACATGGCTTATAAAAAGAATACTTGTTACATAAAATAGTGATGAGTGTGTTTACATAACTCGAGAGAAATTAAGAGGAATCTAGTAGAGTTGAGGAAATAATGAAAGACCTGGATCAAATATAGATATACATGTAGGATACATGTTCAAAATACAATAGAGGGATGCTAATAAAAGTTAGCAATAGAGAAAGGAAATGCTTCTATAGTTGTGAAGAACAAAGAATGTTATAAAGATTAGTAAGTAGAGAAAAGAAGAAGAAAATGAATAGTTGTAGATTAGCCTGTAACAAAGAATTAGATTTAGATCAATTATTTGTAATAGGATTTGTAGCTCCACAAGTATGATTGGTTGGTGCCATTAGAAAGTTGAGTAGGTGCTCAGTTAGGGAGTAGATGCTTCCTTAGAGTTGTCACTTTTACAATAGGGGATTCATGTCTACTTAGGGTTGGTACCCTTAAACATTGTAACCAGTGAGACTTTTATTATGAGGCT
This sequence comes from Sequoiadendron giganteum, assembly GCA_007115665.2. Lineage (NCBI taxonomy): Eukaryota > Viridiplantae > Streptophyta > Pinopsida > Cupressales > Cupressaceae > Sequoiadendron > Sequoiadendron giganteum. Next base: position 602,800,477 of record CM021107.1, read on the forward strand.
GGATTAGGATAGTAGATCCTAGTAGCTATTTTCACCATGGTTATTCTCATATTGTGTTTTTCACATACATCTAGTGTTATGTCTACTTGTGTGTGTCTAATATCTGCATGTCCTAATTTGCATTAAAAGTGTTAAAAGAGATAAGTTTCAATTACTGTACTAATTCACCCCCCACTCTCAGTAGATAGGTTTTTTCCAACACCAAATCCTATGGTGCAGGAGCACCAAGTTGCTTTCAAGCCTCCATGAGGTCATTTGTAAATAGTTGGTCTATTTTATGTATTGGGTCTTATAATAAGGTTTATCAAGCCATTTTATAGGTGTTTGAGTCTTAGGAAGTAATATTTTAAGTTATTTGTCAAATAATGTTTAAAGTTGTTATATATTGTAAAAATTGTAAAAGTTGTACAAGAAAGTTGTCAAGCAACTTGTCAAAAGTGTCATTAAAGTGTTTTGTCAACAAAATAACTAAAAGGTGGTTGAAAATAGTTGGTTTTGGTTGTAAATGTATAATTACACCCTCCAAAACTAGAATTGGAGAGGTTGGAGGGGTTGGAGACATTATTTTGGAGTTTGATGAATGGCAACCTCAAGTTTGGTGTGCATTTTATGATTTCTACATTGTTTTCAGGTTGAAGTTGTGATTTGTACGGACTGTTATGGATTCAAATAATAGAGTATCATATATTAATGGAAAGGTCTCTATTTCTAGTTTCCAATTCTTTTTGTCTCATTGAATTTTAATGAGTTTTGTGAAAGATATGATTATTTTGGTGAGGGCAGGTTTGAACACTGCCTAGGGTTTGCAGTTTTGGGAAAAATACAATAACTTTATTTTCAACCATTGGATCTTTATAAAAATTGGAAGGGAGGTATATAATTATTTTATCTTAAATCTAATGAAAGGGATTGGCTTCATTATTTGTTTTGTAGAATTTATTAATGACTGTTCATTGCATTAAATTGTGGGCTACCATGGCTATGTTTCTAATGTGATCTAGAATGCACTTAATAATTATTTGAGATGAATAATTCTATGAAAGTTGTGAAGTAAATGGAATGTTGAGTTGTGAATCCTCTTTGCTCGGCATCATCCTACCAAGTCACTTTGTTGCTAGAGGATCATCAAATTATAGTAAGTGGATAATGTTTGGTTAAATTTCAAATTGGTAATTATATTGATGAGGTATTGTATGATGTCATGTCCTTTTGGGTAGACCGTGGAGATATGATATGCATGATGTGTACGATGGTTGGGGAAATATGTATACCATCACAAAGGATGAAAGGGAGTATCATTAGATTCCATTAAAGGAAAATGAGAAGAAAGGGGTAGTTAATTGGTTTATTTTCATGCTAGTGAACAAGTTGTGACAATGGAAAGTAAGGTTGGGAGTAACCCAATATTAGTTCATGAGAAAGGAGCAAGTTGAGGGATTGATTAAGAGTTGGTGCAACAATTGCACAAGGAAGATAAAAAGAAGAAGGGGAAACCAAATAATTATAAAAGGAGTGAAGAGATTCATTAGAAAGAACCAAATGGAGGTCACCATCGAGGTGAGTACAAGTTGTAGCATAACCAACAAAGGAATGCGAAAGAGGAGAGAAGTAAAGAAGTTTGATTAGTGGATAGAAGAAGCCAATGGATGAAGAAGAAATTTGGATAAAAAATGCGCACAAGATCACCATTCAAAGCTTCCAAAGATGTTCATGAGTAGTAGCCTCATAGAGAATTTCTCCTACTTGACATGTTTGATGCAGGAGCATCTCGAGTGTAGAGCTTGATCCTGATCACCTAGAAAAATATTTTATTTTCATGTTTAGCTAGCTTTTGTTTCAAATATATATTTTTATTTTGGTTCAATTTTGATGTTGCAGGCGAAAATTGAAGAATTTTCATTCTTTAATGCTCTTGCAATCTAATTTCACCTCATCTATAGCCCCGACTAGTGGAGAACTAAGGAGTTCATTTTGAACTAAATAATTAATTAAATCCTATGCTTAGCTGGCACATGCAAATTTAATTGCCAAACAAAAATTCATAAATTTAATATATTGCCTTCTAGTATGTAATTTTATATTTTTACTTGCTTGAAATTGGAGAGACAAGGGGTGTTTCTAGGAGGAGAAGGAGAAAAATCATTAGAAAAAGAAAAATTAAAGTTTGGAAAAAGATTTGGAAGGAAGAGGAAGCTGGACGTCAGGAGGAGTAAGGGGGGAGAATTTGGTACAGAGAAAAAAATAAGAATATTGGCAGATTTCTAGTGGATAGTGAATAAAGGAGGCACAAAATTCATTCCAACAAGGTTAGAAGTTGTAGACAGGGAAAATTTACAAGTTCATTTTGGCACACCTGATCCCGATTACTAACAACGCCTCCTCTTAAATCAAATTCTCAACATTTCATCACTTTCTATCCTTTAATTCAATACTTATTGGATTAAGTCTATCACCTCTTTTGATTAAATTAATCAATTTAATTTAATTAATCTTACATCTCTATTTAATTAAATCATTTTATTTGATTAAAATCTCTAAAGTCCTCTTATTAAATTAAATAAATTAAACCTTATTTGATTTAATCTAACATATTCCTTCTTTATTAAATAAATCAAATCATTTATTTAATAAATCATTTCCTCTCAATTTCTGACTTAAATCAATTCATAAATCTAAGTCTAAATTGTCACATCACCTAATCTCCATTAAATTAATCAAAACATTGATTAAGTTAATCTTTCTCCCTAAAATTCTCTAGAGAATGCAAGTTGCACAATAAATCAATTACTTTGATTTATTAATTCCTCTATTTTCCCTCACAAGGCATCAAAAGGGAATATTCCTTATTTGAATTCAAAAAGGCCAAGTGGACTTGGTCCTTCCAACAAGACATTCAATGCCTCTTACATGTCCTTGGCCTTGATCCAAGTGACATTAACTTCATTTCCTTTCCCTCTTCAACATGTCATTTCTCAAATTTGAAATGCCACCTAAATGCATTTATTGGCACATTGGCCAAAACTTGCACATTCCTCATCCAATCACATTTGGACAAGTGGCACAATGCCATTGGGCTATCTTTTGTCCCACATAGTTTATTTCCACTATCTCTTCCAAGATTTGAATCTATAAATTGGAGACTTTTCTCCTCAATCTTGAGACACAACTCAGATGCAAAGTTACTCTCTTCAATTGAGAACTAATTTTTCTCATTGCTTCCAATCATCCATCAATTTTCATAGCTCATCACAAGATCATGCTCAAATCTCCACCATTAATTCAATCAACTCACATTTGCAAAGGAATTGGGAAAGGGCCAATTGCAACATATTATTGACACCAATTCCCCCATAGAATCATCATTTTGTTTACTTAATTAGGACTAACTTTTATCTATCTTAGTTGTTCTTTCTTGTTCCTATTTTAAGTTATTTACAAATGGATTTTATGGGGAATCCCTCATTGTTTGCTTGCATTTAGATTTAACACTAACAATGTTTGACGTCTTTGTGCTGTTGCAGGTTTAGGGGTTCACATTTTGGCACTAGAAGGAGGGCTTGAAGTCAAAAAAATTAAAACACATTTTCAAATTCCGTGGATTCTAACTTTTTTGTTGTAGACACAGGAAAACTAGCCCATGCGACGCTATATCGCACCGCTTTCAGTGTCGCGGCACAGTATCTCACCGCGTTTAGTTCTGTGGCTCCATATCGACTCGCAATCACATTTTCCAAACTTCGTCGCAGGATTCCCACCTGTCTCTTTTTTAAAATTTCTTAACCCCGTTGCGCAGGTCTTGACTCTGCCGCTTTCACCACTGTGGCCCTATTTTGAACCGCGGTTTCTCCAAACTACACCATGGTGCCTTTCCCACCCATAATTTTTAAATTTTCAAAGTAGGCCACTTCCAAACTGCACTGCGAGCCTCTGTCACGCCACTTTTGCACTCTCTATCTCTGCAGAGCGCTTCCCAAAGTCACCCGCGCAGTGCTATATAGCGCCACCTATCTTCCAAACTTCACAGCTTCTCCAAACTCCACCGCTTTTCCAAAATTTTCCGTGGGACGACAATAAAATCTTAAATTAACATGTGCTTTTTAAGTTCAGTGTTTTTTTTTTAAGCTTTTAATCTGATTTCCCATCTTTATTGCTCTCTATTTTACTGTCATTTTGCAGGTTGGAGCAAAGGAAGGAATCATTATGGCATCATGTTTACAAAACCAAAGTGTTCCTAAACACTAAAAGTGTTCTTTAACACTTGTTGAGAAAATTTGTTAAAATCTTTGGCCTTAGGAAAACTAATTTTACTTTGGGCTTTAAAACGAACATTCAAATTTTCTTTTATGATATCATGTTTATTGTATGCAAAGTGTTTCTAAACACTTAAGTGTTATTCAACACTTTTCAAGAAACTTGGTAGAATCTTTGATCTTAGGGCACTAAATTTTACTTTGGGCTTTAAAAAGAACAATCAAATTTTGTTTTCTAAAGTTACCAAGGGGCTAAAAAGAATTTTAGGCAAAAACACTAGAGTTGGTTTGAAAGGTAATAATTGAACAAGGCAACTTCACACTTCATTTGGTGCTTTTAAAAAGAATTCATCATTGCTTTGAGGATTAAAATGAACAAGTGTCTTTTATGTTTTGCAAACTTTTTCACAAATTAACATCATTAAAATGGGTATGCACTTCTTTCGCGCTTTATAGCGATTTTAAGAATCAAAAGCATTTTTGTGATATTAACTTGTCAAAAAGATTGCCTCCATATTTCGATTTGGGCACTTAAAATTGAACAAAGCATGCGAGTGTGAGCACGACATATTGTGGAGGTTTTCCCCTTTTTTTTTTCAACAAAGGTTGTGTAAACGACAGGATATGTTAGCTCACTATTGTTTATCTTAGAGGGCCTGCCTTGTGGGAAAAAGTAATCACCCAAAGGAAAGACCCAATTAGGAACACACTAAAGCCAAGCGACTTCCACCTAGGATATAAGTGTGGATATTGGAACAAAGGCCAATATCATGAGGATTATTCTGATGAGATGGACAGCAATGGAGTCTCGTTGATGTTGGATAATCCCCCACAAATGGAATGCCCGAATTAGAACCCCTTGTTTAGAAAAAGGCCAAAACCTTGTCTATCTTGTTGGTGCAAAAGGTTATGTCCTTTGAAGCCACCTCACGTAACATGCAGTCTTGTTGTGGAAATGGAAAGTATGCCATGGGAGATTCATGGGTACTAATGCTTGGCTGACCTAAATAAGTGAGTGTCGTGGAGGGGAGCCAGTGTGGTCAAGCATTTAGCCATTTGCACAAGATATACGTAGTTGGATTTATCCAAGTGGGAACCCAACAAGATATTGCCTCATCATCCTAGGAGTGTAAAAGTGCTTGGAAGAACACATTGCTTGATCTTGAAAACATTTGAAAAATGAACATACACAAAAACCTTGAAATTTCAAACACCTTGTGGGAAAAAAATACCTATTGATGAAATTGGACACTCTTGCTTTCCCTAGGAATCATATTCCTAGAGGTTTCTAAGTGCACAAGCTCTACTATCATTAGTTTTCAATAAGGATAAACATAAGGAACTTTTGCCCTATTTTCCTCGATTTCCACACAAAGGACCTTGTGGGATGAGAAAGAAAATGGGACACTAGACATATAGTTTGGAACCTAAGCAAGAAAGTGTCTTGGATAAAAAGAACCTCATTTAACCAAGATAAAGAGACGAATTGAATTACACATGTGTTGTTTCCAATGATTTCCCGCAAGATTAAAATCCCAAAGCCAAAGTTCAAGAAGTTGAGTCTAAAAATCTGTGAGCAACACCTTGAGATGCTCCTTGAAGTAAGGGAGAGACTTGTATACAATTTCTACAAAAAATACTCAAGGAACAATCCCACATTGTATGCATTTTATTGTCAACAAGATCCTGAACTTTTTCAAAGGTTTGCTTTTCTCCCATAGGAAGTCTAGCATGTTCTTCAATACTGAGGTTTTATAGAGAGAAGTCCCATCTAGGTTAAGGTTCAAGATCAAAGTTGTCATTCCCATTCATTCCTCCATCAACCAAATCTCATTTCATTATCAAACCTTTTTGAGAACTCTAGAATTAATCATCACGCTAAACTTAGAGGGCTAAATCAACATCATCATATCTTGGCTTAACACACCTATCCAACATAGTCTTAACCATTGGAAAAATTTTCTTTGAGATAACACAACTTCTTAAAGTCTATTAGTTCTCAAAACATTGGCATAACACACTTTGTCAATTCATCCATTTGTGCAAGTTCCCTTAGGATAACGCAACTTCCTAGGGAAAACAACTTCACAACAACCTTGTTTGACTTAATGCATCTAGTCAAAATTATCACGATCAATCAAATCAAAAGCCCTTACAAGTTTAGCACATACCTTCAAAATTTCTTCAAAAAGGTTTCACTCACCTCATCCTATCCATTTGATCCATCACCATTATCACCATCTTTGATCTTTTAGCTTCCCTAGTTCTTCTCTTTTGGACCTAAAGGATTAGGATTGAACAAATCCCTATTTTTTATGGTCCAAACAAGATCTCAACACAAGAAGGACATGGAGAATATTAGAGAAATATCAGCTTCTAGGACATGAGTCATTTAAACACCGAAGTTAACCTATTAGGATCAAGCAATCCCGCAAGCAACTCTCCCTTATCATCACAAAACCCTCAAGAGGAGAGTCATCAAGTGGATGACACAAATGAAGACATGGGGATGACACCAAATGAAATCATGGAAATGGTTCAAAATCCAGAGAACCACAAAATTTTTAGTGCTATGTTCAAATACCTAAATATGATAGCAAGAGGAGGGGTCATGCCCCCTCTCGACCTTAACACAAGCACTAGTACAGATGCATCCCCATTGTCAAACATCAATCAAGAAGTACCTTGCACCGCATTAGTCATCACACCAATCTCCCTGAATGTGAACAAGGGGAGTGCCATGTTCCAGGAATTGCAAAAACACCACCTTATGGCTAATAAAGAAGCAATCATCACCCCCACACCGGCTACATCTATTCCGGAAAACTCATCTCACCCATACATCCCACTCAAAATTCATAACCCCGCTGGTTCATCCTCATTTCATGCGTCACCAGCCTATCAATTGAACATACCAACTGCCCCACCGCATGAGGAAGTTGGCTTGTTTGGAACGACGAAAGATATCAATCCTTTCTATTTCCAAAGTGGTGCATCATCCCTTCCCCTGCTTCCTTTCACATCCACATCACCTCTTTGAATAGGTCTTCCACCTTTACCCATCAAAAATTTCTCCAACCCAAGCAATCCGACCACCACTTTGAACTCATTTCTTTTGCCCATATCCTCACAACAAATCACAACTATTCTTGTCACCACGGTTAATGCATCTATTGGTCCTCAAGTCTCCCAAAGCATACCATCTCAAGGACCAATCATCTCAACCACCTTCCCCCCCCCCCACCCCCCCCACAACCCAAATCACAATCACCACCATAATCCCTCCATTTACCACAATGGTTGACACAATTCCCATTCCACCACCAATCCCACCAAAAGCCAATATGACAAACTCATTCACCATGCTGATCCAAACACTCCAAAAATCCAACCAACAGAGAGTACTCCAAGCACAAGCTCAGGCCCAAGCACAAGCTCAAGCCCAAGCTCAAGCTCAAGCACAAGCACAAGCCCAAGCCCAAGCTCAAGCCCAAGCACAAGCTCAAGCACAAGCTCAAGCACAAACGCAAGCTCAAGCATAGTACCAAGCGCAATTGCAAGTGATCCATCTGCAAGCCTACCAACAAGCCCTGCAAGAATTTTAGGCACAACAACGAGCTAAACAACAAGCCTTGTTGGCCCAACAACAGCTCAACCAACAACAAGCTTTGTTGGCCCAACAACAGCTCGACCAACAACAAGCTTTGTTGGCACAACAACAGATTGACCAATAACAAGCTTTACTAGCACAATAGCAAATTGACCAACAACAAGCTTTATGGGAATAGCAGCAGATGGACCAACAACAAGCATTGTTGGAACAACAAACACAGCAAGATCAACAACAAGCATTGTTGAAACAAATACAGGCATACCACCAAGCCTTGAATGCACAACCAAGCTTGCAGCAAATGCCCACCAGTACTCTCCTCACCCATCAAACACCTCGAACACCTCATAACTCATTCATCCCACCCCCCGATCCAAGAAAGGATGTTGCAACACAAATCAAACTGCTCTCATAGCAGGTGTTGGACTTGCAAGCAGGAAAAACCACAAGAACACTAGGCAAATTGTTCCCTTATTTGTTTGATAGGAGTCTCACCATGGTACCATTCCCAAAGGGATTTGAGATCCCCAAATTTGATAAATACAATGGAACGGGCAACCCTAAAAATCACATCAGGGAATTTCAGGTGCACTGCATGGAAGTCACATATGATGACACGTATCTAATGCGACTTTTCCCTCGAAGCTTGACTAGTCCAGCTATGGAATAGTTTTCTCGCCTACCCACAGGCATTAAAACATTTGAGGAAATAGTGGAGGCTTTCCTTAAAAATTACGCATTCAATATGGGTGCGGATGTTAGTTTGGAAGAATTATATGCACTCAAACAAGAAAAAGGAGAGTTATTCACATCCTTCTTACAAAGATGGTGATCCAAGGCCAATCAGAGCAAGTGGACTATGCCAGAACAACAACAGGTCTGTACCATCATAGCCAGCTTAGATAAAAACTTGGAATTTTACTTAAAAATGCAGTGCATCACATCATACAATCAACTAATTCCAAAGGTGCTCAACATTGAAAGAGCCCTTACTGCACGAGAAGGCGCACCAACATTCACTCCATCGTAGGATAACCGCCCGTCTAACAACTACAATGATAAACCTTGAGCATGGTCGAGGAACAAAAATATCACGAATGATGGCATGGTCAATGTGAAGGTGGTCATCAGTGCCCCTAAGCAGAATATCCAAAACCATCATCAACCGCAAAATCATAATCACAACAATGTGCAGACTAGTGCAGTAGTAGCATAGTCACAACCACCTTCCACTAATCAAGTCAACAATTTGGGTAATCAAGGAGGACCACCTCCCCGCAACAAGTTTCCCCCCAAGAGGAAGTTCATAGCTCTTGGAGAATCGATTGAGTCTGTAATGAAGAAGCTGGTCAAAGAGAATCTAATCAAGATCTCTAACTCTGAACAATACACGAAGCCCATGACCAAACCGCCATGGTACAATGAGAATCTCCTTTGTGACTTTCACAAATTCAAAGGACAAACCAACGCCAATTGCATGAGACTCAAAAATATCATCCAAGACCTCATTGAGGACAAAGTCATCAACATTGAGCATCCGACTGGAAATCAAGACTTGAAAATATATATGAATCCGATGCCGAATCATAACGAAGGGAACAATCAAGGGAATAACCAAGGGAATAATAAGGGCAAGCAAAAGTACGCTAGTGCAAATCTAGTATACGAGGAGATAGTTGGATGCATTGACGAAATGGTCACTGTTATAAATATCAAGGGAGCCAACAATGACTGTGGAGTCACCACATGAGGCAGAAAGGTTACCATTGATGGGGCACCTGCTAAGACCCCCATTGCCAATACAAAGGTCATCCCCTATGATTACAATGGTATTGATCAGTTGAAGAGAACACCTGCCCAAATCTCCATCATGGAATTATTGAAAATCTCCGCCACCCATAGATAGATCCTTGATGAAGCACTAGTTGCGTCTACTCTGGCTGCCACCCTTGACATAGAGCAATTTTAGGCTATGGTGGGTAACATCGTTACCCCAAATCTCATTACATTTTCGGATCAAGATTTCCCTCCACAGCCATCTCATAACTGTGCACTCCACCTCCAAGTGCTCATCCATAAAAAGAAAGTCAAACGAGTCCTAGTAGATGGTGGTGCAGGTCTTAATATTTGTTCGCTAAAGCTTATAAAAAAATTGGGATTCGCTGAGGATTCCATCAATAAGAACAAAAGCATCACAATAAGAGTGTATGATGACCAGGAAAGAGTGTCTCAAGGCACTATAAAGATCCCCATCCAAGTGGGGTCGACAACTATGGAAACCACCTATCAAGTCCTCAACTTTGACCTACCATACAACATTCTCCTAGGACGCCCATGGATACATGGAATGAAGGTAGTAGCCTCAACCTATCACTAGTGCATTAAGTTCTCATATCAGAATGAGGAGGTCACTATACATGGAGATCCCGAACCTTTCGCCTATTGGAAAAAATTGGAAGCCAAGTTTTACAAGATCCCTCAAGTACCCAAAAATGATGAAGGACCATCTACTTCATATATAGACCCAGCTTATCTCACCTCCACTTCTGCGATAGAGACACCTGCCATCCTTGACATATCTGAGATTAAGAACATGATACAGGACAATGGATGCGGTGATTATAGAATGAAGAGAAATGCTTTTGTTGTAGGAGAGTTACCACGATCTCCTAGGTCACATGGGCAACCATAGCTAATTCAAACACCTATTCACACTAGAACGAAACGCTCTGGATTCTACTGTTGGGGGGATCTCAGTTGGGAGAATGTGGATGAGGAGGACATTACAAACACCCTATACCAAGATGAAAGACCCACTCCCACCCTATGGAGGAAACAAATAGAGGGTTACAAATGATGTTTGGTATGGGCTATAATAGGAATGAGAGCCTAGGAAGAAACAATGATGGACGGTGGGAGCCCATCATTGTGGAAAGAAGAATGAGAAACCTTGGCCTCGATTATACTCCTTCGAGTATAACTATACATGGTAGAAGTACTCCCAGAAGAGCAATCTGGTCCTCTCCTTAGGTAACAACAACCACTCCCAGACCACCCGTTTGATTAGGGATCCCACTCGACAATTACACCTTTGACGTCATTGATTTTTGTGCTAGTAGTGACGATGAGGATACCGTAGCAAGTCTCCCTAGGATTTTTGAGGATTCCACCTTGTTAATGATAAGCGCCTCCACAGTTGAGTCAAACCAACCTACCCACAGAATTACCTTAGTACACCCCCAACTCATCGATCACGACCAACGAGGACCGCCAATTCTAGACTTGTTCAAAAATGATGAGGATCTCTCAGAATTCATGGGACTAAGGGATACAGTTCCATGTGGAGATCATAAGGCTGGATTCAACATTACACTGAACACACAAGTATACTACGGGGAGACGATTGAGTCCTTCAGTTGCAAAATAAAAATATCGAGAATAAGCTTGGAGTTATTGAGTGAAAACCACACTTTGGCTCTCTCTAACCATAAAACAAAAAAAATAAAGGACACATCTGATGGTGAAAACCTCTTCAAGGTGCCAAAGGATGAAGGATTCAATCTTCCCCCTACTGCTCTACATCAGGAGAGGTCAGCAGTATTGGCAGAGCAGTGCAACCCTGTCAACCTGGGAACAGAAATAGAGCTGCAAATCACATTCTACACCCAAACACTTCAGATAGAGGAACAAGAACTATTGGAAGCATTCCGAAAGGAAAGAAAGGTAAATTTTGCATGGACCTATGCAGACATGCCAGGCTTGGACCCTAAAGTAGTAGTTCATCATTTGGCCGTTTACCCTGGGGCAAAACCAGTCTGACAAAAGCTAAGGAAGATGCCCCCACAAATAGCCTTGCTCATAAAGATTGAGCTGCAGAAACTTCTGGATGTTGGCTTCATACGCCTGATCGACTATCCAGAATGGGTATCAAATATTGTACTGGTCTCAAAACTGAAAGGGGGCATCCGCATATGCACTGATTTTAGAGACCTAAACAAAGCATGTCCCAAGGATGACTTTCCACTACCCAACATTGACATGATAGTGGATATGACGGCTGAACATGAGATGCTATCCCTAATGGATGGCTTCTCGGGGTATAATGAGATAATGATATCGAAAGAATACCAACATAAAATGACCTTTACATGTCCTTGGGGCACTTACTACTAGAATGTAATGCCATTTGGATTGAAGAATGCAGGAGCTATATACCAAAGAGCCATGACATTAATCTTCCACGACATGATCCATAAAACAGTTGAAGACTATGTGGACGACATACTGCCTAAATCAAAGAAGAGACAGGACCATGAAGCAACTCTAAGTGCTATCTTTGACAAGATCGAACAATATAAGGTTAGACTCAACCCAAAGAAGTGTGTCTTTGGGGTACAATCGGGAAAGCTACTAGGATACATAGTTTCAATGAGAGGAATAGAAGTGGAACCTGCAAAGGTAAAAGCAATCCTTGAGATGGAAGTGCCAAGAATGTTAAAACAACTAAGAGGATTGCAAGGTAGACTCCATTCCATCTGCAGATTCATAGCACAACTGGCAAATAAGCAGATTGCCTATTCACACCTACTTCACAAGGGGGTAGCTTTCAGATGGGATGACAAATGCGAGCAAGCATTTAGTAAAATAAAAGAATATCTACTTACACCACCTATGTTGATGCCACCAATTTTCACAAAATCGTTAATCCTATACATCTCAGCAACAGCAGTCGCCCTTGGTGCCCTTTTAGCCCAACATGATGAAAAGGAAACCGAGCGGGCCATTTACTACATTAGTAGGACAATGGTGGGGCACAAGCTCAATTACACATCAATAGAAAAAGCTTGCCTAGCACTGGTATTTGCAGCTCAAAAATTCAGACACTACATGCTAGCTCACCAAATCAAGTTGATTGCCAAGATAGACCCTCTGAAATATCTATTGTCAAAAGCAACGCTTACAGGTAGAATGGCTAAGTGGGTAATGATATTGTCCGAACATGATATCGAGTATGTAGAATGAAAATCCATAAAGGGACAAGTCATTGTAGATCAGCTGGTAGAAGCTCCCCTCTACACGGACAACCCACTCATATCAGAATTCCTAGATGAGTCCCTTTTTAACCTTGGTGTAGCAGACCACTAGAAATTATACTTTGATGGCTCCCACATGCAACATGGATCAAGAGTTGGTGTGTTCTTCATCACCCCACAAGGAGACTACATACCTAGATCATGCAAGCTAGTGTTCCCCTATACCAACAATATCACAGAATACAAAGCCTTAACCATAGGCCTCAAGATTGCAACACAGTGGTGAATCATGGCACTAAAAGTCTATGGGGACTCGCAACTTATTTTCAACCAAGTCAACGGTGAATACCAAACCAAGGATGATAAGCTCGCACAATACAAAAAGGTGGTAGAAATCCTAAAAGAATCATTCATTGACATCACCTTCGAGTAGATACCAAGGACAAACAACAGAGCAACCGATGCAATGGCGACAATTGGATCCTTATTGGACATCCCTCGCAACATCTCAAAACATGAATTCCTTGTAGAGCAGCTTCTCGTACCCACATTCGAGGTACCAGAGTCAGAATACACATGTGAACTTGTTGGTCCCGATAATCTTTGGTATCATGATATATACACCTACCTAAAGTTAGGAATCCTCCCCACTAACATCACCCCAAACCTAAAACGCACTTTCATCAAAAAGTCTTCATAGTTCGTCATCCTAAGAGAAACCCTCTTCTGAAGAAGTATTGATGGAACCTTGCTACGTTATTTAAAACCTGAGGAGGCTACAACTGCTCTAACTGAGGTACACAATGGCACGTGCAGGTCACACTCGAGTGGTATAACCTTGGCTAAAAAGTTGTTGAGAACTGGGTACTACTGGCCGATAATGGAGAGAGAGGCACACAACTTTTTCAGAAAATGCCTGCAATGCCAACAGCATGGAGACCTTATTCATGCACCAGCTCAAGAACTACATCCCATTGTTACACCTTGGCCCTTCTCATAGTGGGCCTCGATCTTATCGGTAAAATCTCACCCACCTCATCCAATGGCCATAAATTCATTATCACTGCCACCGAGTACTTCACTAAGTGGGTCGAAGCAATTCCCATGACCTACATCACTGGAAAGTAGATATCCAAGTTCATCCTAAACTACCTCATTTGCCAATATGGTGTACCCCAATCCATTATCTCTGATAATGGGACACCTTTCAAGAATCAAGATGTCTGTGACTTGTGCGAAAAATTCAAAATCCAACATTGCTTTTCCACTCCATACTATCCATAAGGTAATGGCCAAGTAGAATCTAAAAATAAAACCATTCTGAAAATCTTCAAGAAAATAGTCAATGACTCTGGTCATGACTGGCATCTGCAGTTAAATCCCTCCTTATGGGCCTACCACACTAGCATCCGCATGCCAACAGGCGCCACCCCATTCTCTCTGGTCTACGGATGAAAAGCCATCCTCCCTATTGAGATTGAGCTCCCATCACTGAGGATATCACTATAAAACCTCATCACAGATGAGGAATATAGGGTCACAAGACTCAATGAGCTAGAATTACTAGATGAAAGGCACATGGATGCCCTTAATCATCTACAAGTGTACCAGAATCACCTAAAAAGGAGCTACAACAAGAAGATCAGACAACACACTTTCCAAGTTGGTGACCTCATGCTGAAAGAAAACCAAAAGAATGTGCCAAATCCGGATACAAAGGGAAAGTTTGAGCCCAACTGGCTGGGACCCTTTATCATCCTTGCAAGTTACAAACTAGGGGAATATCAGTTATCAACATCGGAAGGCGAGTCCCTTCAAGAGCCCATGAACAGTTCGCACCTCAAAAAGTTTTATGCCCAAATCTTGCAAGGTATAGAACCAGAAAATACAAAAACAATCAGAAAATGTCTTGAAAAAATGGTCACCTTGATGAAAACCTGGCAAACATGCATCTTGGTGACAACAAAAAACAAAAAAATCAAGAAATTCAAAAAATAGTAAAATCAAAAAATTCGTCCTCTAGTGAAAACCACTTCGGTGGCGCTTTGGGAAAGTACCTTGATGAAAACCTGGAAAACAGACACCAAGTGTAAATAAAGCACCTTCGCCATCTACCAGGATCTACACGACTCATTCCACCGCATCTCAAAAACACCCATCCACCCACCCGCTCGCATCCATACCATAGCCTACGTTGGTGTCTGCACCATATTCCACCATGGAACTACTTGGCATTTCTAAGGTCAGTCTATCCTACCTTTATCGAAGTAGTCTATCACACCACACTGGGGGCACATTCTCACAAAAACATTGGATTCGATTCGTGTATATTCTCATGATCTTTGTCAAAATCATCAAAAATTCAAAAAATCAAAAAATCAAAAAATCAAAAACATCCAAATCATTCAGAAAATCAAAAACATATCAAAATATTGGAAAATCTTCAAAATTCATCAAGTCTTGTTAGTATTTCACCTTGTCGAACTACCTCATCTCTGAGCTTGAACGTAGGCAAGGTTGATCTTTGATCATCCCCCGAGACAGTTAGGGTCAGTCCTTAGGCGTCTGTCGCAATGGAAATCGATTTGCCCATCTATCTCATTAACAGTCAAGTCAATTGGAGTCCGAACTATGTCATCTCTAAGCTTAAACATAGGCAAGGCCATCCTTGATTGGCCCCCGAGACACCAAAATTCAAAAACATTCATAAATCTCAAAAATACCAAAAACATTTGTAAAACACCTAAAAATTCCAAAAACAGCCTCAAAACATCTGAAAACCCAAAATGGTGCATCCATTTCATCTCGCTTTCACCCATGATTGTCATCACTCATAATAAAATCAATCGTCACTTTCCCCCTTTGGTGAGTCAGTCAGAAGCAAGTCTCACAGGTTCCAAAGTGAACACCTTATCATCAGAGTGTCAAGCCTAAGTTAGTAAGAAAGCAAGTTGGTCAACTCCGAGTATCAATAGTTTATCATCCAATCAGTCCCATTAAAACCCCGATCACTACATGTCATCACTTTCTATCACTTTCTATGCTTTAATTCAATACTTATTGGATTAAGTCTATCACCTCTTTTGATTAAATTAATCAATTTAATTTAATTAACCTTACATCTCTATTTAATTAAATCATTTTATTTGATTAAAATCTCTAAAGTCTTCTTATTAAATTAAATAAATTAAACCTTATTTGATTTAATCTAACATATTCCTTCTTTATTAAATAAATCAAATCATTTATTTAATAAATCATTTCCTCTCAATTTCTGACTTAAATCAATTCATAAATCTAAGTCTAAATTGTCACATCACCTAATCTCCATTAAATTAATCAAAACATTGATTAAGTTAATCTTTCTCCCTAAAATTCTCTAGAGAATGCAAGTTGCACAATAAATCAATTACTTTGATTTATTAATTCCTCTATTTTCCCTCACAAGGCATCAAAAGGGAATATTCCTTATTTGAATTCAAAAAGGCCAAGTGGACTTGGTCCTTCCAACAAGACATTCAATGCCTCTTACATGTCCTTGGCCTTGAGCCAAGTGACATTAACTTCATTTCCTTTCCCTCTTCAACATGTCATTTCTCAAATTTGAAATGCCACCTAAATGCATTTATTGGCACATTGGCCAAAACTTGCACATTCCTCATCCAATCACATTTGGACAAGTGGCACAATGCCATTGGGCTATCTTTTGTCCCACATTGCTTATTTCCACTATCTCTTCCAAGATTTGAATCTATAAATTGGAGACTCTTCTCCTCAATCTTGAGACACAACTCACATGCAAAGTTACTCTCTTCAATTGAGAACTAATTTTTCTCATTGCTTTCAATCATCCATCAATTTTCATAGCTCATCACAAGATTATGCTCAAATCTCTTTGGAGATTTGACCATTAATTCAATCAACTCACATTTGCAAAGGAATTGGGAAAGGGCCAAATGCAGCATATCATTGGCACCAATTCCCCCATAGGATCATCATTTTGTTTACTTAATTAGGACTAACTTTTATCTATCTTAGTTGTTCTTTCTTGTTCCTATTTTAAGTTATTTACAAATGGATTTTATGGGGAATCCCTCATTGTTTGCTTGCATTTAAATTTAACACTAAAAATGTTTGACGTCTTTGTGTTGTTGTAGGTTTAGGGGTTCACAGAAGTCATAACAACTAGTCCAAATTTCCAGAGGGGGCATGGGAGTTCTCTAGGAAGGAGAATTTTGAATAAAAATCAGATTTGTAATTGTAGATTTGCATCTTGTAGGTGAAGCCAGGATTGGGGCATTGGATTTGGAGGAAAGAATGTATAGGCATGAATTCTCTATTTTGGAACTGATTGTAAAAATATAAAAAAATAAAAAATCAAATCAATAAAAATGCAATGTGAAATTGTGTCTTGTTTGCATTGAATTGAATTGGTGTATGGAGTAATATGAAGGATGAAAAAATGCATACTTGTAGGTTGTAATTTCAACATTTTTTGAATGTGGAATTTAAATTGAAGTCATCCCAACTACAATTTTTTTTACCTAATAAGGCTCAGAATATTTGATCTGCATTATAGGGTGTTTGATATAATTAATAGAATAACCTTACACATTAAAACATAAGAGAGGTTTTATTAGAGCTTCATAATTTTTAGGTTAGAATATATACATTCTCAACTTAGACCAAAGACATGCAATATTAGATAATATGCATAGAAATGGAGGGAAATGCTACTCGAATACCTCCTATCAAGTCTTATATTCCTTCTCTATGCATCTCCTTTCTCCCATATTGATTAGCCCCCTAAGTAAATCACTTCTTTAGTTTCTCTAAAAGATAATAGTTGTAGAATAAACCAAAGATTAAGATGATAAAAATAATATTTTTAATAAAAATAGCATAAACCACTAGAATAACATCGATAACCAAGATTGCATGTTGCACCTAATATTTATGAAGCTTCTTTGGGTTTTCTTATCTAACAACTTATTTAGTTTATTGGAATCCTCATAAATTCCTTCTATCTAGAAATTAGATGATATCTTGATTTCCATAAACTCGATATGATTAACATTCTTTTAGTAAATATTTTTTTATTGGTTAGGATTAACCCTTGGATGATATATTATGCAAAGGCAGGTGTTTAGGATGAAAACAAGTGTATCACTATGTAAGATAAAGCCTTAATAAAAATCATGCAAACAAATGTGAATCTAAAGTCTAGAAAATTTGAAAAGAAAGGATAAAGATAAATCTAAAAAATATTTTAAAAAATGATGGTCAAACCCTATGGAAAAACCCTAGCCTTGGGTATAAGAGTGTTGAGTTCAACAAATATATTAGGCAACAAAATTGCTTTTACATAAATCTAGTCTAATCAACTAAATGTGAACAATAAGGACATAATGAACCTAAATTTGTTTTGGGGGTTTATAGATATGCAATGCACATATTTAAAAATAAAAAGGATAGAGGGTCTTAGTTAAATTATAGGATCAATGATGAAGAAAGAATGTTGATGTCATGCTAAATTCATTCACTATGGTATAAAATTAAACACTCACAATTTGACAAATGATATACTATCAAAAGAGTCTTAAAATTCCATGGTTCAATCTCAAGCCCTATAGGTTTGGACCCAACCACATGGGTTTGATCTAAGATGCACATTCAAGTCGTACCCTACATAAATAGCAAACTTAGAACTATAAAAAAATAGACCGTCCTTGCCTTATTGTTAACTAAATTTGTCAATGTGATGCTTAAAAACACCTTTGAGGAGAATGCTGACAAGTAGAAAAGTGCAAATAACAAGGATCTTAAAATTTTAGGTTCAATCTGAAACACTTCAAAATTAGAAGTAGAAAAAATATGAATTATAAGATGACTAAATGTATAAAAATATATATTGAATTATTAGATGACTAAATGTATAAACTATATGTATATAGATATAATAGAATATTAATATTTAATGATAAATTTGTGAAAATATATTCAAATAAAAATTAATAAAAATGAATTACTTAATATAAGAATGTCTCACTTTTCTTTATGAAAATAAATCTAAAACCAAAAGAAAAATAACATTTATCAATTTAATATTCCTTTCAATTAGAAAAAATACATAATAAATGTAACACTTGTGCACATGGCTTAAATTTGATGGTCATATGGCCATATTTAATCATTTTAGTTGTAAAATACAATTAAATTTTTAGGAAGAGTATCACTTGAAAGGCAAAATTTTAGTTAAACTGACAAAATTTCTATGTAATTATTCATATATATGTTTTTTCAATCTACATATTTTTTTCTTAAAATAGATAACATTTAATATTTGAAAGGCAACTTCAAATAAATGACCGTCACAAAAAAATTGCTTGACAAGCAGGATCGACCATCAAGTTTAAGCCATGCTTGTGCGCATGAGTTTTCTTAGGAAGATTGAAAAGTAAGTTTTATTTATGTTGAAATGTGAATCATGTCTGCGTGGTGGGGCCACCACATATTAATTGAGGGTGAAGTTTCAATGTCTTTGTCATATGCCAACTATTTCTCCTTTATTAGTATAGTTCTGAGTCAAACAAGTTGTGACTTTCTCAAGTCATTGGGTGTGGAGAATTGACTCCACAAATAAAACGTGACCCGCCGATGGTCTATAGTGTAGAATTTTGAAGGACCAATATCATTCAATTTAAGATTTTGTGTTTAGTATTGTACTTTAAAATAAAATTTTATGTGCACATATATATTCAAAGTTGTGTTTAGGGTGATCCCACAATACTGGTTTAAAATTTTTGGCCAGACTAGACATTGGAATATTTTTCTAATTAAATCTTCACTTCCGGGCACCTATAGCAGTTAAACCATGAGGAATTTGAAGATGATCCAAACTAGTGATTTGTGACAGTTTTTCTGTAAATTCTGAATATATTTTTTTCAAAATATTTGGAATCAGATTGCACTTCTTTTTTCCATCTCCTTCAAAAACTATTTTTTTGAGTAAACAACATTTTTAAGGAGTGATGCTCACCGTACATACAACATAAAAAAATTTCCATGAAGGATAAAATTCTATTTTTTTCAAATTTGGATTTGTAACTATGATATCTAGTGCTTCCAATTAGTTTCATAGTGTTTTATTGCATATTTTTTCCTTAATCAATTTTTGAAGTCAAACCAATTATAATTTAGACATAGGTGGACCGTATACAACGTAACATTTTTTTGATGTATCAAAATTCAATTATTAGTTTTGTTGGATCAAGGACTTCAATATCTGGTGCACTCATATTTTTCAAAAAAAAATTATAATCTGCTAGTTTTCCACATGTGCAAAACAAAGAGCTTGATTTTCGATGAAAAACCTATGTTTAATAAAACTAAAAAAATAAATACATAATATATCTAAAACATATTAAAATTATATTCATTGGATAGCTCATTTTGAGGACTACCATCATCCAATTGGGTCTATGAAGTCTCCTTCATTTTCATCCTCAACCCGAGCTTCAAAGGGAAAAATTTTGGAGTTTTTTTGTGCCAGAAAGTGAGAAGGTGGGAAAATGGGGGTTTGGGTGAACCAGAGGGGATTTGCTCGAACCCCTAGGGGTTCGCTCGAACCAAGGTTCGAGTGCACCCCCTTTCAAAAAAAGGTCTTCTTTGTTTTTTTTATGGGAATGGTGGTGTATACACTCAAATTTGGTTTGGAGAAATTAATTAAATACACGTTATTTAATTAATAAATCTTTAATTCTTCTACTTATAAATGAATTGAAAAATTTATTTATATAGTTAATTTTCTCTAATTCTTCTTACCTTAAATCATTTTCTTCATGTCTTAATTAAATAAACGAATTCAATAAGTTTTTTTTATTTAATTAACTCCCTTTTATTAAATTCGAATTTTAATATTTGAATTTAAACACATTTCTACTAACCTCTCATCAAGTCCACCTCATCATGTGTCTCATGAAATTAAATATTCTTAATATTTAATTGACATTTATCCGCAGCAAATTATAACCAATTTGAGAAACTTGGCTTTCACCTTCATTTGATTCTTCTTCACACTTGGCAGTTTGTTTTTCTAAAGGGAACACACTCCTTGATTCCCTCTAACCTCTTCACCTTTGACCGTCCATCTCTCCAGATTGAATCCAGACCATTGAATCCTGCAACATAGGTTGATGCCTTGGAAAAATCTATAAATAGGAGCTTCATTTATAACATTTCATATAGAGAATTGAGCATAAGTACATTCTATAGAAATTTCATTAGCATTGTTATCTTCGCATATTAGCAAATTAACACTTTAGCATTTGCATTTAGCATCACTTAGTTTGAATCATGGCTTTACCATTAGCTACATCTTAATTTTTGTAATTACACCACATCATTTCATTATCAATATCATAGCATTATCACAATCTTTTCACAATCATCTACAACATATCATTTTAGCAATCAATCATGTAGAAAGGTTTATTGTATTTCCAACATCTCATTCTTCAGGTTGTCATTTGACAAGTCATGTACATACATACAATCTGAGGGCCATAATGACTTGAAAAATCCTTGGAGATAGAGGACAATGAGATGCCTTTAGAGAGTTTGTTTATTTTGATTTGATTATCATTTGAATTCTCTAATATAATGTTTCATTGGTGTGTTGTATTATTTTCTTATGTTGTATTATTTAGTTATGCACTCACATATTTTATATGCACATTAATTTGGTGCCCACCGTGGGGCTCAACCCCATTTTAAAATTTTTTTGGCAAGTTTTTGTTCGTAGGTTTGATCATGAATTTTAATATAGTGCACTTGAAGCTTCTTTGAGTGCATCTACCTAATCTTTTAGTGAATCCAGCTTCTCTTCTAGCGCATTGGTCTACTCTTCTGGTGCATTCAGTCTCTGTTTCAATGCATCCATGTGATCCTTCAACACATTTGTCTTCTCTTTTAGTGCATACAGGATTTGGTTTTTATTTTCTGCTTTCTAGAGTACTTTATCTATAGCAGCTTTTAGCACATATGGTTTCAGTTTTAGCGCATTTTTCTTTATTTGCAGAAACTCAAAATTCTATATACTGATTGGTGTCTTTCTATTTTGCAGGTACTTTAAAACTGTCAAATACAATTATCTCAAACTACTATTGGTATTTGTAGGGGCTAGAGTTATTTCTTTTCTTTTTTTAATTAAATTAGGCATCTAGTTTAATTAAGAGGTTAATGAACACCATGTATGTTGTTCTTGTAAAGTGATAGGCCTATGCTCTCCCCTTCACTGGATGACCAGAATGCCAAACTCACTCTTTCATTTATTCTAATAGGACCTTTAGAAGGCCTGCCATAGTGGGAAAAAGTACTCACCTTACAGGAATGACCTAAATGGGAACGTGGCTAAAGCCAAGTATTCCAACCCACTATAATCAAATGTGATTATGAGGAAACTCCCAGTCAATGGTAGTGTGCATTGATAACCATCCCCAAATACTTTTTTCTAAAGGTTGGGAGGTCTCCTAAGGGAGTTTATCATTTTTCCGCACCGAATGAAAACCCTTACTAAGAACTTTAAGTGTAGTAGCCCGCTGAGTCATTTCCTGAATATTTTTAATATTCACAGTGCAAGGGGAGGGAAAAATCTGCCCCCAAGATACTCACCATATAACTACCAGGGATTATTGGCCAAAAGTGGAGGATTCGACTTTGGTTAAGACCCAGGAACATGGGAACCCTCTAGGGGGTGACATGGTTGTGTGAGCTGATGTAGTTCAAAGATGTGGGCTATGATATTATAAATGACCCTTGACATTAGAAAAGTGACTAATCTATTTGCTATTGTTTAATACCTTTGGAAATCAAAGGGATCATACCAGATCCTTGAACATACACTTAATGTTTAGATCCTAGGGTGAAACAATTGTTTTGCTACTTGCCATTGTGTTTGAAATCATTTTTCAAGTGATCATCCATTAAAAACACTTAATTCACATGGTCCACAAACAAGAAAACCAAGAAAACTCACTATTCGGAAGATCTTTCATCCAGGAAACACCTAATTCACTGAGTTGAAAACAAAAAATTCTATAAAACTTTCAAAAATGGTGACCATTTCTAGTTTAGCGCATTCGCTTCATGTTTCAGTGCATCTGGGTCACTTTTCAACACATACATTCCCTGTTTCAAAGCATTGAGTCCATAGTCTAGCACATTTAGGCCATATTCTAGTGCATCTGATCTCTTTTCTAGTGCATTTGCCTCATTTTTTGGTGCATAAGCTTTCTGATACAATGCATTCATCACACCTTTTAACGCATTTAGACCATATTATGGCACATTTGTCCCATCTTCTAGTGCATTTGTGATTATTTTTATCGCATTTACTTGATACTCAATAGAGACCTAAGTTGAAAGTCTATCAGATAGATTGAATCATATTTAGGGGCACACTAGTACATTTTTGGCTTGTTCTAGCATGTTTAGCTCATCTTCCAGCGAATACAGTGTCTTTTCTAGCGCATACATTAGATCTTTTAGCGCATATGCCCTCTGTTTTGGCACATCTAGGGAACATCCTAGCACATCTAGGTTGTTTATTAATGCATCTGCACCATCTTTTAGTGCATCCATCTGACTCACAAACAAAGAGGTAATTTGAGCATCTATCAAATAATTAAAACCAGATTTAGGGATTCTTTCCTCAGCATAGATCATTCCTCATTCAACCATCACTTTAAAGTTGAAGAAACTAGCCTTTGGAAGTGAAATTCTCTTAACTAAACTTGGATCAAACCATCTTAAAGTGCCTAATCATCAAACCTATCTCTGATTGTTAGTTGAGTCTCATCATTAGGATCTATCATCCTTCATCACGAAACAACACAATGTCATCAGATTTATCAACTTAGCCTCATCAATATAATCCATCATTCTATTTGACTTAGGTATCTCCTTGGAATTCTTAAACAAATATCAAAGTATAGTAAACTTTTATCACTTGTATGCCCATTTTAACAAGATCTCAAAAACAAAAACTCAAAGAACAAGAAATTGAAACACAAACCACCATGGCAGAAGTAGAAGAGAATCCATTTCACAAATTCCACCAACCTAAAAATGATGAAATCACTGATGAAGACATTCAAAAAGTTCAACAAGATCCTAAATTCCACAAGTTCATGGATAAAATCTTAGAAAAAGATGGAGAAAAATATTTTCTGATGTTAGCTACCCAAGGTGTGAAACTACCAACTAATTTTGATGTTAACCAATTAAAAGGAGCTCCCAAGAGGAGAAAGGTTGATTCATGAACCACATATCCAATGAATGCTTTGACCCACCAAATGCAAAGCCTACAACAATAGATTCAAGACATGCAAAGAGGAACCACAAAAAGATACTTGTTGCAAGACATCTACCCTTATCCTTTTGATAGAAATATGAACATGATACCATTTCCAGCAAACTATGATATTCCAAAATATGATAAATGTAATGGCTAATGTGATCCTATAGATCATGTAAGAGAATTTTGCACCATGAGCTTGGAGTTTGCACATGAATAGACCTATTTGATGAGGTTTTTTCCAAGAAGTTTGGGTGGTCAATGCATGCAATGGTTTTCACAACTCCCACCAAGTATTAGGTCCTTTGAAGAGCTGGTCAATAATTTTATCACTCAATATTCATACAACATTCAACAAGAAATACCATGAAAGATCTTTGCAACACAAAATAAAAAAAGGGTGAATCATTTCTCATATTTTTACAAAGATGGAGAAGATTATTTGTTAGATAGACTCATCCTATGTTGGATTTTGTGCTTGTATTGATGATATGTGGTTTTCATTGATGTCAACACTATTAGCATTGGTGATGCTTAAGGTTGTATATGTTGAGGAGATTGAGAAAATTGTAATAAACATATTGCATGCAACTAGTTGAGCTAAGAAGATCAGAGTGTTGGAAAGTTCTGTACGTTCAAGATCTCAAAGTGTGCATCAAAGGGTTAATTGTTGAGCCTATCTAGTATGTTGTGCATAAGTTTTAGTGGTACACATCAAGAATTGAGGAAGTTATGAAGTTTTATGTTCCTACAGTCATTTGGCTACTGTAGCAGATGTTTCTGGAAGATGAGATTGCAAGTCTGGAAAATTGAATAATTGTGTATGTTGTTGTGATGATCAGAGATGTTTCTAGATCGTGCTCTATCAGTTTGGTACATCTGCATTGGCTGGCACATTCGGGATTGAACATTTCTCATTGTGTGTTTGATGTTTTCATGTTCTTGGCTGACATGGTGGTGGTAGCATGTCGTGAATCTTTCTGAATTAATATTTTATTGTTTGACATGTTCAGGGATGTTATTTTGGGTCCTCACTATGTTGTGACAAACTTATGTTGGTGCGCATTAAGATTTGTTCATGTATTAAGGCTGACAGTTGTAATTTATTCTTTATTTTAGGCCAAACAATTTGTTGATGTAAATCCGTGTAGCAGATATATAAGAGGTTGTTTTCCTCATTTTGAGTATGCTCGGATGTGTGCTTGGTGTGTAAGTATGAAATATATGTGTGAATAAAGATCAAATCATTTAGGAGCAGAGCAAAGTGTGAAAGAAGATTGAGCAGAGTGTGTGAAGATTTTTATGTGCCTAACTGGAACTATCATCAAGCTTTTGTAGAAGCTAATTTATCAGTACATATTCTCATATTGTTTTAATATGAATGTCTTTGTAAGGTAGTGATCCTTCCTCTGAGTAGTGAGCTCTAGGAAGTGTACCTGAATGCAAGTGCATTCTTTATTATATACTTCATTATAATTCTAACAGGGTATAATCTTGTGGACTAACATTCACCATGGTTTTTCCCCTAATAGGGTTTCCACATATAAAATATTGGTGTTCATGTGTCTCTGATGTGTTGTTAATTTATGCTTTCATTGTTGTTCATAAGATCTAAGTTTAAAGGTTAAAAGGTTTTGAATAAGTTTAATTTTGTGATAACTGATTCACCCCCCTCTCAGTTATCTCTTCTTGTTTTGCCAACAATTGGTATTAGAGCTAGTTCTTCTAAATAGAAACTTTAACAGCTTAAGGTGATCGAAGATGGAATCTTACAAGAAGGATAGTCCTAGATTCGATGGTACAGATTACTCTTTGTGGAAGGTCAGAATGGAATGTCACTTGAAGTGCATTGGAGAAGCTTTCTGGAGGATTACAAAGAGTGCATATAATATTCCTCAAAATGGTCCATCTACTGAAGATGAGATCAAAGTAGCTGAAATAAATACCAGGGCTATTGAAGCATTGGTGAGTGCTTTGACAGATTCTGAAATGTCAAATGTGAAAGGTATGAAGACTGCACATGAGATCTGGAACAACTGGAGATTTTGTATGAAGGAGATCCACTAGTGAAGAGTTCTAAGCTACAAAGCTTAAAAGGAAAATGGGAGGACATGAAGATGAGTGAAGATGAGAACATCCACTCTTTCTCACCAAAGGTAAATGAACTAGTGTTGAGAATTAGATGTATCGATGGAGTTTTTGATGAAGAAGAAATTGTGGCTAAGATACTTAGATCTGTGCCTACTTCCTACAAATAAAAAGCTCATGCTATTCATGAACTTAGGATAGTAACAAATATAACAATAGACATGCTGATTGGAAAACTTGCAGCCTTCGAGTTAAGTGAATTTTGTCAACCTACTCCTAAGAAAGAGTCTGCATTCAAAGCTACTGTATCCAGGAAAAGCAAGCAGAGATTTGATTCTAGAGAGAGTTCCAAGAAGTCATTCAAGTGTGAAGATGAAATAAAGCAGATTGAAGATGAAGAAAGAGAATTAGAAGAATTGGAAGCATAGATTGTGAAAAGAGAATCCAGAGGTCATGGTAAGTACAAAGGAAAGCTACCTATTAAATATTTCTCTTGTAGTAAAATAGGTCATTTTGCGTCAAGGTGTCCAGAAAGAACTTCTAAGTACAAACCTGAAAATTCTAGATTTCAAAGGAAATGCTACTTTGCTGAAGAAGGTGTTACTGATGAAGAATCTGATAAAGAAACTAAAAATGAAGATGAATGGGTATTTATTGTGATCAAAGAAAATGGTCAGGTGTCCATTGAATCTACTAGTAATGTGAATGTTGAGAAAGCTCTTGCAGCAAAAATTGAAGAAAAAGATGAGTGGGTAATTGACAGCGGATACTCACATCATATGACTGGTGACAAAAGAAAGTTTGTAAGCTTGGAAGACTATGATGGTGGTGTTGTGAGATTTGGAGACAACACTTCTGGTGTGATTCATGGCAGAGGCACTATTTATTTTGGTGGTAAGCATGATACTGATGATGTTCTTTATTTAGAAGGTTTAAAGCATAATTTATTGAGTGTTGGACAAATGGTAGATAAGGGTTACAATCTTCAGTTCAAGAATGGTAAATGAAGCATAAGGGGAACTTCTAGAAATGTGATTGCTTCAGGAAAAAAGACAAGAGGTAATATTTTCCACTTAAGTTATGCTAGTCAAAGTTGTTTGATTGCTCAATTTAATGTAAGTTGGCTATGGCATAGGAGGTTGTGTCATGTGAACTTTGATAATATTGTCAAGATAAGCTCTTCTAAAGTAGTCAGAGATCTACCTAAGATAGTGAAGCCTACTAACACTATGTGCAAGGAGTGTCAGATGGGAAAGCAGAATAGAAACTCTTTTAGGAGAAAACAGTATAACTCTAATGGATTGCTGGAATTGATACATACTAATCTATGTGGTCCCTCAAGAATCAAAATTCTTCAAGGTGAAAGGTATTTCATGTTGATTATTGATGATTACTCTAGAGGGTTGCCTTCCTTTAGAGAAAAACATGAAGCACTTGAAATTTTCAAATCCTTTAAAGCTATGGCAGAGAATGAAATAGGTTAGAAGGTCAAATGCTTAAGGTCAGACAAAGGTGGTGAATTCACCTCCCGAGAATTCAATTCTTTTTGTGAAGAACATAGAATTTAAAGATAGTTATCTGCACCCCAGACCCCTCAACAGAATGTAGTTGTTGAAAGGAAGAACATAACCACTCTAGATACTGCTAGAACCATGATGTTGGAAGCCAATTTTCCTCATTTCTACTAGAGAGAAGTTGTAAGCACTATTATGTATACTATCAACCGAGTAAATGTCAACAATAATTCTAGTAAGACTCCTTTTGAGCTATGGTTTGGTTATAAGCCTATAGTCAAGTATTTCAAAAAAATTGGAAGCACATGCTACATCAAGAGAGATGATGATATAGGAAAATTTGAAGCTAGAAGTAATGAAGGTATCTTTCTAAGTTACTTTAGTAAGAGAAAAGCTTATCGGTGTTTTAATAAGAGGTTGAAGAAAATGGTTGAAAGTGCTAATGTTAAAGTTGATGAAAATATTGATAAACCATCCAAATGTAGTGGATATGATTTAGATGATTATCATGATAGTACTAACAATGAACATACATCGAATCAACTTCAGATAGTTTCGGTAAACCAAGGGAATCAAGAAGCAAAAACTAGTAAAAGTACAGAAGAAAGAGCACAAGAACCAGAAGTCAAAGAAAATACTAAAACTCCAAAGTATGTGAAGTGAAACATTCTGATAGTCAGATCATAGGAGACAAGATCAAAGGTGTGCAAACTAGAAGAAGAATTCTAGAGAAATATTGTCTAATTTCCAAAATTGAGCCTAGCAATATCAATGAAGCATGCAAAGATGAGTATTGGATGGAAGCTATGAAAGAATAACTATAGAAGATATAGAAGAATGATACATGGGATTTCTCTCCTAGACTTGAGGACAATAATATGATTGGAACCAAATGGATGTTTTGGAATAAGCTAAATGAACAAGGTGAAGTGGTCAGAAACAAAGCAAGATTGGTCTGCAAAGGGTACTCATAGATGGAAGGTATTGATTTTGAAGAAACTTTTGCCCTTGTTGCTAGAATAGAAGCTGTAAGACTATTTCTTGCATATGCTTCTTTCAAGAATTAAAAAGTCTATCAGATGGATGTAAAGTCAGCATTCCTAAATGGTGAATTAGAAGAATAAGTCTATGTTGAGCAACTAGATGGATTTCAATTGACTGACAAAGAAAACATGGTATTCTAATTGAAGAAATCCCTATATGGACTTAGGAAAGCTCCTAGAGCTTGGTATGCTAGATTGCATAAGTATTTATTGAAGCTTGGATTCAGTAAAGGTACTGATGATAGCAATCTGTATTTCAAGTTCGATCAGGATAAAGAGTTAATCATTGAAGTCTTTGTTGATATTATTTTTAAAGGTGATGATGATTTGTGTATGAAGTTTGCTGATGAAATGAAAAGTGAGTTTGAGATGTCAATGATTGGAGAGCTCAAATTCTTCTTAGGACTACAGATTACTTAGTTAGAAGATGGAATCTTTATATCTCAGTCCAA
Source organism: Sequoiadendron giganteum (assembly GCA_007115665.2). Taxonomy (NCBI): domain Eukaryota; kingdom Viridiplantae; phylum Streptophyta; class Pinopsida; order Cupressales; family Cupressaceae; genus Sequoiadendron; species Sequoiadendron giganteum. The sequence continues at coordinate 602,829,823 of CM021107.1, forward strand.
ATATGTAAAATAGTTATTGAAGAAGTTTCGTATGGAAGACTCAAAGCCATTTGGTACACCTATAGTGACCGGATGCAAACTCACACACAAGGATGAATCTCCCAAGGAAAATCAAACAAGATACATGTCAATGAATGGTGGATTACTCTACTTGACTCAGACAAGGCTAGATATAGTGAATCTTGTATGCATGGTTGCTAGATTTCAAGTAGATCCAAAGGAATCACATGTAACTGCTGTGAAAATAATCTTCAGATACCTGAAAGGGACAATTAACTTTGGTCTATGGTATCCTAAGGATGATGATCTTATATTGAGCACTTTCACTGATGAGGATTTGGCAAGAGATGTGGATGACATAAAGAGTACCAATGGTGGTGAATTTTTCGTAGGGAAGAAGTTGGTATCTTGGATGAGCAAAGAGAAGAATTCAGTTTCCTTATCCATTGCTAAAGCAGAATACATTGCTGCTACAAAAAATTGTACTCAAGTACTCTGGATGAAGTAGATGTTGAGAGATGTAACAATTGAGTATGAAGAACCAATTTCTATATTCTGTGACAATTCAAGTGCAATAAACATTTCAAAAAATCTAGTGTTGCATTCAAAGACAAAGCATATTTCCATAAAATATCACTTCTTGAAGATAAAGTGAGTGACAAAGAAGTCAAACTGGTGTATGTACCTACCAAGGAGTAAATTGTAGATATATTCACTAAGCCATTGCCTAAGGATAATTTTGAGTACCTCAGAGGCAAGTTAGGGGTGATTTCCCCTCCTGAACAGAACTAAGTGATGTAGGTCATTGCATCATTCTATGAATTCATAGCCATATCTTATTCCAGATTGATGTTGTGGTGGCTACTACTCAGGGGGAGTAGTCAGATGTGCTAAAATATGTGGCTCAGAGCTTGTGTACCTTTTCCATTGATTTCAAAGGGGGAGAGAAATGCAATGTGAAAAACCTTGAGCAGGTGAGAAAGGTGTAATAAACCTTTGTAGGACAAAGGTTGAGAAGTGCAATCAGAGCTAAAGGAAAGCTAGTTGGATTGATGGTTTTTTTTTCACATCATGTGTTGCCATCAATGCCAAAGGGGGAGATTGTTGGATATTGTGGTTGTCATTGATGTGAACACTATTAGCATTGGTGATGCTTAAGGTTGTATATGTCGAGGAGATTGAGAAAATTGTAATAAATATATTGCAAGCAACCAGTTGAGCTGAGAAGATCAGAGTGTTGGAAAGTTTTGTACATTGAAGATCCGAATGTGTGCATCAAAGGGCTTATTGTTGATCCTATCTAGTATGTTTTCTATAAATTTTAGTGGTACACATCAAGAATTGAGGAAGTTATGAATTTTGGTCTTCCTATATTTATTCGGGTACTATAACAGATGTTTCTGGAAGATGAGATTACAACTCTGATAAATTGAATTGTTGCATATGTAGTTGTGATGATTAGAGATTTCTCTAGATCATTCTCTATTAGTTTGGTACATCTGCATTGGCTAACATGTTCGAATTGAAGATTTTTCATTATGTGTTTGATGTTTTCATGTTCTTGGCCGACATGATGGTGGTAGCATGTCGCGGATCTTTATGAATTAATATTTTATTGTTTGACATGTTTGAGGATGTTGTTTTGGGTCCTCACTATGTTGTGACCAACTTATGTTGGTGCGCATTAAGATTTGTTCATGTATTAAGGCCGACAGTTGTAATTTATTTTTTATTTTAGGTCGATAGAGTTGTTGATGAAAATTCGTGTAGTGGATATATAAGAGAGGTTGTTTTCCTCATTTTGAGTATGCTCGAATGTGTGCTCAGTGTGTAAGTGTGAAATATATGTGCGAATAAAGATCAAATCATTTAGGAGAAGAGTAGAGTGTGAAAGAAGATTGAGCAGAGTGTGTGAAGATTGTTTTGTGCCTAACTGGAACTTTCATCAAGCTTTTATAGAAGCTAATTTATCAGTTCATATTCCTAGATGGTTTTAATTTGAATGTATTTGTAAGGAAGTGAACCTTCCTCTGAGCAGTGAGCTCTAGGAGAAAGTGTGCCTGAATAAAAGTGCATTCTTTATTTTATACTTCATTATACTTCTAATAGGGTATAATCTTGTGGACCAACATCCACTGTGGTTTTTCCCCTAATAGGGTTTCCACATATAAAATCTTGGTGTTCATGTGTCTCTGATGTGTTGTTAATTTATGCTTTCATTGTTGTTCATCATATCTGAGTTTAAAGGTTAAAAGGTTTTGAATAAGTTTAATTATGTGATAACTGATTCACTCCCCCTCTCAATTATCTCTTCTTGTTTTTCCAACATCCTATACCTAAAAAGGAAAAGATGGAAATCCTCATTGACAATCTAAATGATGAGATGAGCTATAGACTCAAATTGCAATGCCCACCCAACTTTGAAAATATGATTGAAAATGGACTCAAAATAAAAGAAGCCTTGGTTAAAAGAGGAGTATTAAAAATATACAATGAAGGAAACAACTCAACAAACTCCTCCAATCATTATAACAACAATGAGAAACCCAAATTCTGGAAAAGAAACAAGAATGTTAGTAATGATGGTGTAGCTGAAACACATAATGCAAAACTAGTCTTTAATCTCTCAGGAATTACACCCAAGACCAATCAAAACAACACAAAATCTAAACCAGCTCCACCACCATATCGAACACCATCAAATCACAAAAAATTCACACCTTTGGGACAATCACTTGAATCAGCGTTAAAAGAGTTTCTTACAGCCAACCTCATAACGTTACCAGAGGCATGAGATTGGGAACCAAGAGTTAAACCATCATGGTGGAATGATGCCTATTACTGTGATTTTCATAGAAACAAAGGACATAAAAAAAATGATTGCATGCAACTAAAACATTTGGTGCAAGATTTGATAGATAGAAAGGAAATATCAATAGAGGGACCTCAATCAAATGATGATCATGGAGCATTCAAAAACCCTCTACCTAATTACAAAAAAGGGGAATCCTCTTCAAGAAACACCAAAAGGAAAAGTGTGAACTATGTCTATGATTCTACCATTCTTCATATTTTAGCAGTTGATGATCAAACTAATGACATTGAAGTCAATGACAAACAAAACTTTGTTACAACTGGTAATCAAATAAATGACATTGTTATAGCTGAAACTCAACTCAATGACATCAAACAAGACATTCCTGCAACTGATAATCAAATTAATGTCATCAAAATCAAAGACAAACAAGACAACATGCTAGTAAACGTGACCAAAAGAGCTCAATCTAATCATGTATTGAAAGGAAGTACATCCAAAGCACCCGTTGCTCCATCAAATCAATACAACATAGTGGACCAATTGCAAAATATTCCAACGCAAATATCCATATTAGAACTTCTCAAAATTTCACCAGCTCACAAGGATATTCTGGAAAAAGCTCTAGGGGACACCACAGTACTACCAATTTGGAAGTTTGTCAATTCTAAGCCATGGTGGGACATTTGAATGCACCTCATTGTCTATCCTTTTTATAAAATGATGATACATCCCTTACTCATCCACACAATGTTGCACTCCATATTGAGGTTCTAATTCATAAACATCAGGTCAAATGTGTTTTAATAGATGGAGGAGCTGGTCTAAATATTTGTACTTTAAAGCTTGTCCATGTACTAGGATTCTTCGAAAATGCAATAGATTCTAGAAGAAAGATCACTATCAAAGCCTGTGATGATGAAGAAAGACCCTCTCAAGGACTGATTGTCTTGCCAATTCAAGTAGAACCGATTCAAAAAGACATAGTTTTCCAAGTTTTAGACAAGGATTTGAAATATAAAATACTCTTGGGTCGACCTTGGATCCATGAGATGCAAGCAATACCATCAACGTATCATCAATTCTTGAAATATCCCTACAATGGAAAAGAGATCACCATTTCAGTTGATTCCAACAATCCTCAATACTGCAATACTCTTAAGACGGTCCAAGATACTTTTGTACCACATAACAGGGAAGTTATCACTTCTACTTCCTCAAGCAATGAAAGATAGCTAAACTCTTTGTCAAATCAGTCTGAGAAAAAGGTTCAGTCGAAAGATAAAGGCATTGGTGATTCTACTTCCTCAAGCAATGAAATTCAATTAAATGCTTTGTCAAAACTATTTGAGAAAAAGGTTCGGTTGAAAGGCAAAGGCATGGGTGAATATTCTATTGAGCAGTCCTTATGTCTCTCACAACTACTACCTTCTCCAAAATCCTATGGACAACCATCAACATCCAAACAACAATCTTCACAACCAATCACACTCTTTGGCGATAGATTTATAAAATTAGGCACTCTAGTGGATGAATCTGAAGATAAAGACATTTTAAATTGGTTGTACAAAGATGAAGAACAACCTCAAGCATCAACTTCCAATGTACTAACAGAACCATATGGAAAAGGGTCTAAGATCTTAGAAAAGATGGGATATGAAGCAAAAGGTCTTGTCGTCAAAAGAAAATAAGGTATCATGGAACCAATTCAACCTATCACACTCAATGCAAAAGACAAGATAGGAATGTGATACAAAGAAGAGACAAAGGAAGAAACCAAGCAACATATTTATGAGTGAATCCTCAAATTACAAGCCAGTTCTGAAATAGATTCAAATGAATATGAATGGGACTCACTATCTGAAGAATCTTGTCAAGACAAGGAAATTGATGTGATAAAAAGGTATGCACCCATACGTACGGAGGGAAAAATTTTAGGGTCTAGACCATTTGAATCTGGATCACAACATATCGATGGGTCTAGTGAGGGCAATCAGACATCAAGTGAGATAGATGATTCAGAGGAGAGTAAAATTATAGACCTTGATGTTGCTACTAAAAACCTCAACATCTCCATCTTGACCCTCACTTCCTTGGACCTTGACCAATCCGATGATCCCTTACCTTTAATACATCCTGAACTCATTGACTGGGACCAAACTGAGCTGCTTGATATCCCTATCTTTTTAGATGACCATGCCATTGTCAACTTCCTTTGCTCTGAAAATACTGAAACAAGTTCCACCAATGAACCTCATAACGAAGCTTCAAACAAGGGGAGTTCCAAATCTCTTAGCTGTAAAATGAATATCAAAAATTGATCTAATGGTGAAAACCATTTGATGGAAGTATTAGATCAAGAAAAAGTAAAAATAAAGAGTGTATCCAACGGTGAAAACCTCTCTCAGGCACTGAAGGATAGGAGATTGACACTCTTCCCGAGAATTATCATGAGAGATATTTAGTATTGGTTGAACCTACACAATCCATAAACATTGGTACTATAGAAACAGTGAAAACCCTACATCTAGTTGCATCCATGACAAAGCAAGAAAAGCCAAGCTTCACCAAATTCTTTGAAGAGAGATAAATCAACTTTGATTGGTCCTACGCTGACATTCCAGGAATAGATCCAGATCTAATAATGCATCACTTATCTCTACCACCTGGAGTGAAGCTAGTAAAGAAAAAATTGAGAAAAATATATCCACACATTGCCCTACTGGTGAAAGCAAAAGTCAAAGAATTATTAGATGCAGGATTGATTTTCCCAATCGACTATGTAGAGTGGATTTCAAACATTGTATCGTTCTCTAAACCAGACCACAACATCAGGATATGCATAGATTTCAGAGACCTTAACAAGGCTTGTTTGAAGGATGAATTTCCTTTGCTTAATATAGACATCATTATGGATTTAACGGCTAGGTATGCAATGCTATCAATCATGGATGAATTTCTAGGCTATAATCAGATAAAAATTGCACTAAAGGACCAAGAAAAAACAACTTTCACAGTCCCATGGGGTACATTGTGTTGAAGCGTCATGCCTTTTGGGCTAAAAAATGCAGGAGCCACCTATCATCGTGCGATAACAACAATATTTCATAACATGATGCACACTTTCATGGAGGACTATGTGGATGACCTGCTAGAAAAATCATTCACTAGGGAAGGACATCTAGAAATCTTAGATAAAATATTCACTTGATTGGAAATGTTCAATGTGCATTTAAACCCAAAGAAGAGTGTATTCGGCATAACATCAACAAAACTCTTAGGATACATAGTCTCAGCTAAAGGCATCGAAGTAGTTCCAACGAAAGTTAAAGCCATCATGGAAATGCCTCATCCTAAGAGAATCATCCAACTCATATTTCTACAGGGAAGATTCCAATCCATCTGAAGATTCATCATGCTACTGGCAAACAAAAGTCATCCTTTTACTCATTTGCTACATAACAATGTTTCTTTCAGATGGGATGAAGAATGTGAAGCTTCCTTTAATCAATTGAAATAGTATTTGATGAATCCACCTATCTTGGTAACACTAACAGAGGGAAAACCACTGCTACTCTACATAGAAACTATTGAGGTATCTTTGGGAGATTTTCTAGCACAAGAAGACTCTACAGGAAAAGAAGGGTGATCTATTACATTATCAGAACACTGAATGGCTATGAGATTAACTACACATTCATTGAAAAAACTTCTTTGGAAGTTGTGTTTGCTACTCAAAAATTGCAACACTACATGTTAACACATACCATCAAATTGATAGCCAATATAGATCCATTGAAATATCTACTCAACAAAGCCAATCTAATAGGAAGACTGGCAAAGTGGGTAATGATTTTGAGCGAATTTGACATCTAATATGTGGATAGAAGAGAAATCTAGGGCCAAGAAATAGTAGATTAGTTAGCTAAAGCAAAATTACAAGATGACCATCCCATGCACATTGAGTTTCTAGATGTAGATGTCCTCACAGTGTCAACACAACAATGGATATTATACTTTTACGGATCTTACATGCAACATGGATTAGGTGTTGGAATCTTATTTTTCACTCCTTAGAGACAAACCATTCCAAAATATTACAAGTTGATGTTTCCTTGCACTAACAACACAACTAAGTATGAAGCATTAATCATTGGTATCAAGGTAGCAGTGGAATGGAAAATCACAGACTTACAGGTTTATGGAGATTCTCAGCTAGTCATAAATCATGTTAATGATGACTATCAAACAAAATATGACAAGTTGATTCCGTACAAAAGAATGGTAGATGACTTCAATAAGTACTTTGGTGAAATCAAGTTCAAAAAATTTCCAAGGGTAGACAACAAAGCTACATATGCCATGGAAACCATTGCTTCTCTTCTATAGATACTAGAGAAATGAGCTCATTATGAATTCATGGTGGAATAACTGTTTAACCTCGCCTATGATAAACCGAAGTCCCAAGTCATGTACCATCTAGTCGAGGTTGATTCTTCTATCTATGGGAAGATCTACACCTATCTAAGAGACAATACCCTTCCACCTGATCTCTCCCGAAACCAAAAACAAAAATTTATCCATCAAGTAGCTCGACACATCCTAATAGCCAATACACTTTATCAATGAGGTCTTGATGATACTCTCCTTTGATGTCTTGAATGTAATGAATCTAAAACTACTTTATGAGAGGTTCATGAAGGTATCTGTGGTAATCATTCAAGTGGTCTTACTCTCGCTAAGAAAATCCTATGCTTGGGATGTTACTGGTCAAACATGGAGAAAGAATCTTTTCAATTTGTCAAGAAGTGCAAGAAATCTCAAGTCCATAGAATATTATACATGCACCAGCATAGGAGCTACAACCATTCACATCAACCTGGCCTTTCTGTCAATGGGGACTTGATCTTGTGGGTAAGATTCATCTGTCTTCATCTAATGGTCATAAATTCATCATCACAACCACCGAGTATTTCACAAAGTGGATTGAAGTCATCCCTTTAACCACCATCACTGGTAAACAAATTGCCTCGTTCATCCTGAGCTATATTATCTATCGGTAGAGTATTCCTAGTTCCATTATCACTGACAATGGTAGACCTTTCAAAAAATCGGATGTGTAAGAACTTTGTGAAAAATTCCATATCCAACATCGATTTTCCACACCTTACTACCTCAAGGAAATGGCCAAACAAAAGCCTTAAACAAAACTATCTTAAAAATCTTGAAGAAAGTTGTCAACGATGTTGGACGTGACTAGCATGTTTAATTAAACCCTACTTTGTGGGCATATCATACTAGCATCCGCACCCCTATAAGAGCCACACCATATGCCCTTATATATGGATCAAAATCCTTTTTACCAATTGAGGTTGAGTTACCTTCACTCCAGGTGTCATTAAAAGGAATCATTTCAGAGGAAGATTATCGGGTTTCTAGATTAAAGGAATTGGAACTGTTGGATGAGTTCCATAGCATCCAGTTGATCACCTGAAAGCCTATCAACAAATAATGTCAAGAAGCTATAATCACAAGGCCAAACCAAAAATATTTCAGGTAGGCCACCTGGTTATGAAAGAGAATCCTCGTAATCAATAGGATAGGGAAAAGAAGGGAAAATTTGAACCTAATTGGCTAGGTCCTTTTGTCATTGTATCAGTCTATGGATTTGGAGCATACCAATTATCTACACCTAAAGGGGACTTGTTTGAAGAACCCATCAACAACCTTCATCTCAAGAGGTTTTACACATAACTCATCCAGTGAATGTCACAAATCAGAAAATACAAAAAAATCAGAATATAAAAAAAATTACAAAAATTCAAAAAAAAGGTAAAAAAGCAAAAGAATCTAAAAAAAATCAAAAAAAGGAAAAAATACAAAAAAGTGAAAAATCAAAAAAATTGTTACCTTGATGAAAACCTAGCAAATAGGCGTCATGGTGACAACACAAAAAAATCTAAAAATCTGAAAAAGTGCAATAAAAACTAGTGAAAACCTAGCAACGGACATTATTTGTGATAGATTAGCTTTCCCATCTATTATCTCATGTGTCGGTCGTCCACTTTTCACCATCACTATGCTTGATCATCTTACGAACCTCAATGAACATATCTGGGCATCGCGGTCATGTCTCATCCTCGCTTGGTTACCATTTTGCATACGCACAATAAATGGTTGGTTTCTCACCGGGGGCAAAATCTTGAACTCACTGGAGGCAATCTACTTTGAGCTTAACAACAAAAGACAAGCAAATAGTAAGACAATGTAGCAAACACAACAATCATGATAACAACTCAACACTCAACATCGATCACAAATTTTTAAACAATCAACCATCCAAATCAACAACAAGATCAGTCAAAACAAATCTAGAAATAGATGGTACTCCTCTGAAGCATGGTTTTATCACTTTAGCATGAATGTTCAACTGTTGTATCTTGATTTTTGTTATCATTTATGTGGAGCAACTCAAGGATATCATGGACTAGAGGAGCTAGGAAGGAGTATGATTTTTATGTCTGTTGTCTATCGGCTAATCATTACTACTATGCAAATTGTCATGGGACATGCTCCACAAAGTATCATTGATGACATTCTGGATTTGCATAGGAAAAGGATTAACTCTTGTCTGTTTTACGCAAGCAATACTTAGGTCATATCAGTTCAATTATGCCTAGATTCTTGTATTACTTTACAATATAAAAAATCCATGGAAGTTGTACTCAAGTCATCATGGTCTAATTATACCATCAATGTTTGTAATAACTTTCAACATATTAAAAGCTCAATGATGATACCAAGCACAACAAATCGGATGAAAAAAATGACAACATTGCATATTTAGATTTGCATGGTTAACATAGATTGCATCCATATTAGTTTTGCATCTGCATTATAGATTTTTCCAAGGCTAAAAAATTTCAAAATTATTTTATCTCTCTCATCAATGGATTGAGTACATTTGACATTAACAAAAAAAAGATCATTCACATATAGTTGCATAAACATCATCATATCATGCATTTATTAGGAAAGCATTATCATCGATCATCCATCTGTGCATTAGATCATATATTTGAATTCAAAAAATACAAAAATAAAGTGCATTACATCTCATTTGCATAATCAAATTCATCCCATATAGCATAGAGGCATTAGAAAAACATATAAAAATAAAGTTGCATTACATTTCATTTGCATAATTAAATTCATCTCATATAGCATAAAAGCATCATTCATCAAGTCATATATAATCATAATCCATGCACAATCATTTCATTAATGCATCCATGCATATCCATGGCATAATCATAAAAAAATCACATAGCATATAGAAAAGAAATCAAATGCATTCACCATAACAATCCATCATAAAAGCACATAGACAACACATTGATCAATAGTATCCACTGCATCTCATATATAATCCCAAAATAAATCTCAAGTGTACAATGATATCATAAAAAATGGAGAGATACATCATCAAAATGTGGCAGAATATCACAAAGTCCTCGACTAAATAAATGTATACATCATCAAGTGTCAATGTATCAAATATGAACATGAGAGCGACGTGGTGCTCCCCCAGACACTGTAGGTTCTGTTGAGTCTTTTGTTGCACCACCAGATGGACCTACAGAATTGGATCCCTACTTGATGGATCTTTGGGAGGTGGCCCAGTCACACCCCTCCTTGTGGTCTGCAACTGACTATGACTTGATCTAGCACTAAGAGACTAAGCATAACTAGGGGCACGCCACTTTGCAAGAACTACCTCATGATACTATAGTTTGTAATACTCGGCCTCTCTGGTTTAATGTCAAACCTCCCTCAGCATGTCCCTTGTGGTGGTCCCCTCAGACACTCTTTGCATCCTCTCTGATAAGGCCTCTTCTCACATCTTTGTCTCAGGGTATCTCTCTCTACTATTAGAGAGGAAATCTGCACTTGTGCCTGAGCCTATGCCTATACCTATGCCTGTATTTGTGCTTGGGCCTATGCCAACTATCCCTATAAAGTCTGCACCTATGCTTGTAAGGTAGCTATCTGAGCCTGTTGTTGATGGGAGGGAAAACAAATCTGAATTTGTTGTAGTCCTACAGACACCATGGATCTCCTCCTTCGAGCCACTCTCACATCAAGTACTTGTCCACCTCCACCTGGATCTCCCCCATCTCCCTCATCTCCACCATCTCCATCCCCTCCATCACCAGCATCTCCCTCCTCCCCATCCTCATCTCCCCCATCTCTCCTCTGTCTAGGTGCATGTGGTGGTGCCCTCTCATCATCATCCAATGTTGGTATTGGCTCCTCTGGGCTGGATATCCTCGAGAAAGGATGGGTAACGAAATACTGCACATAATCATCCATCATCAGTTCATCTACAATCTCTAGATGGTAATCCCATATCCATGGTTGTAACCCAAAATACTCCTGATAGGCAACATCATATGATAGGGAGTGTCCCCACTCTGGAATATCCTGTCATCATCGAGAATACAAGGTAACTCCTTGGGGCATAACCTAAGCTCTGCCATACTGCCAAAGCACCCTCATAACCAGGAATCTCTCAATCACATATGGTGTCTGACCAATCAGGTATCTGGAAGAGAACACATACGATATATCAATGTCATCATCTGGCCAATCCTCGTAATCCAAATATGGCTGCCATGTAACTGTCTCTAGATCATCCAACACACACTACCAATAATCTAATTTTCCTAGCTTGTGTTGGACAACTGGACCTGTATATCCAAAAACATATGGCCTGCCAACGAGATGATCCCTATCCAGCATCAGTCGAGTGACAGCTATATGCTCCCACACCCAAATCTGTCATAGTGTAACCCCAATTGATAGACTACTAGCTCCAAGGTATACCACCTGATGAAGATCATTATACAAATGAGCCAACATGCAAGATCCCTAGGCATATTTGACCCCTTGTGTAATCATGCTCTCTAATATCCGACCCCAACCAACTGATAGTCCCTTCGACCTATGGTCGGGACATAGAAAACCTCCATTGAAACCAGCTAGAACACAAGGTAATGGCTCATATAAACCAACCATCTCCCACCATGGAATACCATATCCACTAATCTTGTCATCATGGAAAATCCTCCTCAGTGCATCGGTACCTCCCTACTCCATGTGGTCATAAACCACTAGCTCACCAACAACAAGAATCCCCAAGATATGATATACATCCTCTGGTGTAACTATCATCTCACTAGTGGCTAAATGAAATGTGTTGTGGTCACTATGCCACCTCTTAGCCAAAGCAGTCAGAAGTCCCCTATTAATCCTATATTGGGGTATATCAATCAAAGGAGTCAACCCACATCACAAAATCACATCTAAATCAGCTTGCATCAGCTATGGAATCATGTCCTGAATCTTTGAGAATCGCTCCCGAGATTGAAGAACTCTAAAATCCTCCTATAATCACAATATATTGCAAATCAACATCTTATCAATGAACCTATCAATCAATCTAATCAGTTCTAATGAGATTTTGATCAAATCTCAGTGAGCATCTATCATTGACCCTCACCTATCATGAGGTCAATCATCATCTATCCTATCATTGATTCTCACCTATCATTAGATCAATCAATCAACATCATCAAATATCATCAAAACATCAGCTGATGTGATCATCAAACATCGAAATCCAGGAGAATAATCAAAATTTCATCAATCTGGTGCCATTGCGCTGAAATAGTGCTTCTATGCGCTAAAATCATGGATGCGTTAAAACATTTCATCAATGCACCAAAATAGGGTCCCTATGTGCCAAAATATCAAACGCGCTACAAAATTCAGTGTATGCGCTATTTCATAACCTAAATGTGTTGAAACATTCTACATGCCAAAATATATCATGAATGTGCTATTTTGTGATCTTTATGCAGTACAATATTCTACGGATGCGCTAAAAATATTCATCTATGCGCTAAAAATTTTGATGCGCTAAATCTTTAACAATATGCACTAACAAATTCAATCAATGCAATAAATTACTTGATGTGCTAAAACATGAACCTAATGCACTAAAGCGGAGCTCATATGCGCTAAAACGCAATCATAAAAATTCAAAAAAATGAAAAAGGTGGGTGTATCAACATGAATTTTCACCCCTAACACAAATCCCATTTTGTCCCTTAACACTTTAGGAAAACCAAAAGCGGAGGTTTAATTCCACACAAGCCCATTACTTGTATCACACTTGGCGCATGCTTTGTGTGTCGATGGAAGCATTACTGTCAGAGACTCCTGCATGACCTAGAGACATCCACGCACTGCATGGGCGCTTACATCCCTAATAGATTCTCACGTCTGGATCCTATAGAGGCATTACACATCCCATTGGGAGTCGACTTGTAATGCCCTCTTCGGACGATTGCCCCGAATATGGCTGTTTTCTTCCCTCTTTCCTTTATATTCACTATTCCTTCTTCCATTTTGCATCTCTTGGATCTTTGGACCTCTCCATCCTTTCTATCTCATCCTTCCAAAACTCTAAGTAGTCTCCTTAGCATTATACAATCTCTTCACAAGCTCCAAGTAGCTTCTTCACCATCTCTCCAAACACATTACACTTCACAACAGCAACATCAACACTCCATCACTTCAGTAGAGCAAGTGTGGAATGAAACACCATGATAGCAGAGGCTTGAGTTCCTCTCATTTTCTCCCCCACAAGCCTTGAGCGCTTTGGGCAGAGGTGGTAATCTCTCACTCCTCTCCGTTACTATTTGGTTGAGTAGCATAACATTGTTTTGTAGTGCTTTAGTACTCTTTACTTCATTTCCTACTTTTCTATCTATTTATTTGGTTGTCCGTGGAGGTGGGAACACCAAAATGGGGGTTTGACTAAGGAAAACCCCTATACAACCCCAACACTTTCTCTCTTTCTTGTGTGTTGTTATTGAAGATATTCATAGGCTAAGGACTTCATCACTTGCACAGTCATAAGCATTTATTTTCCCTTCTTGTCCTTATCTACTTCACTTCTATTTCAACTTCATCACTTTTTGTCATTTCTTTACAATCTAGAAGTTCTTAGTAATCAATTTGAGTAGCCACTTAGTTGTTTTTTGTGATAAACCTACTCTCTGGTCCATACGAGACACCAAAGCACCTCTGGGAAGTGCCTCTGGGACGCCAACACATCACGTTGACATCCTTTGGTTGAGAGCTTGTCGGTTTGTCTAGAGAATCTTTGTGACCTTCTCTTTCGGATTCTATAACTCTCATCGTTGTCCTTTGAGGTAGTGTTGTGCATGTTTTGCACACACACCCCATTCAAATCTCTTTCATTTTGCCTTACCAAGCTATTTTTTTGATGCCTCATTTTGCATGCCCCTCATTTTGGTGTCCTAGTTGGTCAACATGCCCTCCAAAGTCTCATTTTTGGCTCACCACATTTTGTCCCTACAATAAAAAATTGCTAAGTCTTGGGTTTTTTTCGGGCTTCGCCTCCCCGCTCGCTCAATTCGCTTTTTCCTTCATTTTTGACTTTGGGGACAAGTTTCCCATGGATTTGGGATGTTCTTAAGGTGCCTAAGTGAACTACCAAAGTTTCGTTAAGTTTCAAGAAGTTGCAAAATTTTCATTCTGGAATTTTGTCCCTCTGCCACCATCTAGGAACTTCGTCCGTCCCTGGCCATTCCGAAACCTATCCCCTCCATGGCCATTTCCATAATTTCATCTCCCTTTTTCCATTTTGGACATCCGTTCGCCTTTGGCATTCCAACTTCTAGAGCCCGGCCCCTCCGTGGCCATTTCCAGAAGTTCTTCCCTTCGCTGCCGTCCGGGAACTTCGTTCGTCCCTAGCCGTTCCGGAACCCGGATCCTCCGTGGCCTCCTAATCCAAAACAAACTTTGACCGACATGCTAAAATTGCATCCTCTCCTGCATGGACCTTTAAAATTCCAAATCTGTAGCCAAGAGATACCATTTGGGTCGCCATGCCCTGTTCGCCCTTTCAAAGCAGCATTTCAGCCTCTCGGTCCCGAAATGTTCAAACGCCCTCTAGTAAACTGTTAATGGAAATTGACACTAAATATTATGATCTTTTGATGATGCATGGATGGATATAACAAGGATTTTGTAAGATTTGATTAACATTTGCCTTGATTTGTGTATGAAATCACTTACGACACTTCATGCATGCAGGTTTTGAGAAGCCTACCGCGGGTCCATCGGGAGACCCATTGAGAAAGTTGAACAAGGAAAATCACATAGCTCCCATCATCATTCATTTTATGCCCACCTCTCCTCGCGGTTCCCATCAATAGAGCTAGCATTAGAAGGAGGCATGTGCCAAAGAAGTCAATGACAAAAAGCACAAGGGAGTTGTCCTACTTTTCACTAGATGGTAATGATGTTTAAGGGTTTGTCCACCCAAATCAGGGGCAACCAATCTATTGATGCCAATTGTCGACATACCCATTTGATCCAATGAATAATGTTGCAAGTCCATTGGGAAGAAGGAAACTTTCAGGCAGTTTCAGCTACAGTAAAAGGGAAATCAACTAGAAGAAAAAACTGCTACAGTGACTGGCCACTACAAGACAAAATAGGAAAAAGACAAAGATTTATTTTAAATTACTAAATATTGTGGGGTAGGTGAAGCTCTAATGTAATTGAATCTGAGCCACACAATGTAAATGAATCCTATCCATTCATTTGGGCTTTGGAAAAATATAAATAGGGGTCTCCCCCTCATTTGTAAGGGTTGGAGAGCTATTGTAAAAACATTCTGCAGCAATAAAAAACAACATTGCATGATCTATGGGTGTTAATTCTGAGTTTTCTCATTATGTGTGCATGGTTCTACCTTCCAAGTTAGTTTTAGTTGTTATTTTTTTGAGTGGAAGTGATGATGGTGTTTGTTGTTACAATATTTGATGAGCTTTCAGCCCATACTTTTGGCACTTGTTGATGACAAGCTATTGTATAAAGTTAGTTTGGGCTTCTTTATTTGATTGTTGCAACTTAGTTCACTTGCATGTTCATGATGTGTGTATACAAATCGAAAATCTATAGTCCTTAGAAGATTGCACTGGTTTTGTGTAATTGTAGGTTTCTCTTGGCCAAGCAAAACCTAGTTTAGGGAGTTTGTCTACTGTACCAACCTCTATGATCATTGTTCATTCATAGTTTCAGATCCAGGAACCTTCTCTATTCCCTGCCCTTTTTTTCTTTTTTTTCAATAAGTAACCTTAGGCAAGGTTCATTGCACATTATAAAGCTAAATCTGATGTTGAAATGGAGTTCAAGACTATTGTTTGAACTTGCAGCAAAAGCACAACAACTCTCCCATCTTAAAAACTCCATTTGTAGATCCAACTTCCCCACTTTGTAACTCATCTGTAAGTATGCCTTGTGATTCTAGCAAATCACATAAATCAACTGAGATATTCCAAGCACTGTCAAGACCTGACATTCGAGAGACCTTGGGATAGTGTTCTGTAATACATGATTGTGGAAGATTGTCTTTCAAGAGAGGTGATGCACCTACACATTACCTATGTTAAGAAGTGCATAAAAAACACATCAACAGGTAGTTTAGGGCAGTTCACCCTGTGAGGGTCTTTGATTGAAGAGAACTCATGAGTAGTGAATCCCCCTTCTCTACAGCGGGAAAAACATTTCAAAATTCATGAAGCAGTTTCTCGGGGTACGTACTAGAGGTCCATACGTAGTAGGGCGGTTGTGATGTCGAACTCGCTCGAATTGGTGGGTTTGGAATGGGATCACCATCTTGCTCAAAGTGCTCAATCAACTCAATCTCCAAAATGCAAATGAATTCAAATGAGGCTCTTTTTCACCTTTTTACCTTTTAAAGGAGTAATTAAGTGGGATTTATTTTATTTTTCAAAGGCATCAATTAATCAATTAATCAAATTGGCAGGCTCATTCTTCATTTTCGGGAGATAAATTGTCTCAACATCATAAAATCTTCAAATTTTCAAAAATTCAGAAAAATCCTAAAAATTCAAATATTCCCAATTTATCTCCTGAGGGGGCATACTCGTGTTATCACTCAAAATCAGCGTCTGAGGCATATTGAATTTTTTTTTTTCAACACTATCAAATTTTTCTTTGAAGCAATGTGTCGCAAACACATCACTACAAAGAGGGGAAAAATTTATACACTCACATTTGGTCTGGAGAAATTAATTAAATACACGTTATTTAATTAATAAATCTTTGATTCTTCCACTTATAAATGAATTGCAAAATTTCTTTATATAGTTCATTTTCTCTAATTCTTCTTACCTTAAATCATTTTTTTCATGTCTTAATTAAAGAAACAAATTCAATTAGTTTGTTTTATTTAATTAACTCCCTTTTATTAAATTCAAATTTTAATATTTAAATTTAAGCACATTTTTACTAACTTCTCATCTTCCACCTCATCATGTGTCTCATGAAATTAAATATTCTTAATATTTAATTGGCATTTATCCTCAACAAATTATAACCAATTTGAGACACTTGGCTTTCACCTTCATTTGATTCTTCTTCACACTTGGCAGTTTATTTTTCTAATGGGAACACACTCCTTGATTCCCTCTAACCTCTTCACCTTCAACCATCCATCTCTCCAAATCGAATCTAGACTATTGAATCCCACCACATAGATTGATGCCTTGGAAAAATCTATAAATAGGAGCTTCATTTACAACATTGCATATAGAGAATTGAGCATAAGTACATTCTACAAAAATTTCATTAGCATTGTTATCTTAGCATATTAGCATTAGCACTTTAACACCACTTAGTTTGAATCATGTCTTTACCATTAGCTGCATCTTAATTTATGTAATTACACCACATCATTTCATTATCAATATCATAGCAATATCACAATATTTGCACAATCATCTACAACATATCATTTTAGTAATCAATCATGTAAAAAGGTTTATTGTATTTCCAGCATTTCATTCTTTAGGTTGTCATTTGACAAGTCATGTGCATACATACAATTTGAGGGCCATAATGACTTGAAAAGTCCTTGGAGATAAAGGACAATGAGATGCCTTTAGAGAGTTTGTTTATTCTGATTTGATTATCATTTGAATTCTCTAATATAATGTTTCATTGGTGTGTTTTATTATTTGCTTATGCACTCACATATTTTATACACACAGGTGGGACCTTGCATTTAATTGGTTCGCTCAAACCAGGGTTCTAGCGAACCCTCTTTTGGTTCGCTCAAACCTAAAAGTTTGTTCGAACCCCAAAAACCAAAATTTTTGGCATGAGGTCATTTTTTGCAACTTTTTCTTCCTCACTCAAATTGTAAACCACTTTTGTGGGTTTACCCTTTAGTATACAATTTTTCCCTCCTTTTTGATAGGTTTAAAAATATATCATTTATATTATAATCAACATACAAAATAAGCTAAAAAATCAAATGGTTGCTAAAGGTGTAGTTTTTTCTCAATAATGGTGAAGAAATAAGCATTCATAATCTCATATTACATAAAAAAGGAAATAAAAACTTCAAAATATTATCAAACCCTTTGAACTATTAATGTATCTAACTTGCTCTGACTAAAAGTAATAATACTACCATACTATAAAAAACCTTATCCATACGATCATCCTAGTCCATGTTCATACTAGAGTATTTTCTCACTCTCCTCTTCACTTTCAAAATTATTTTCAGGTGGAAGAGGTACAAATTTAAGCTAAGAACAATTTTTTGGAAGTGGGCATTCTTGCAAATTTGAATTTTCATAATATGACGTATTTTCAAAGATGATCATTTGTCCTCCTTTTGGTATAATTCTAGAGAGATTGTTGTTGGAAAATTTTGAATATACCAAATAGCTTAGAGATTGAAGCTCTAATGAAATATTTTTAGAATATTTTTGAAGAAAGTTTCAACAATTCAAGTTGACTGATATCCCTGGAACTATATGGAATAATTCAACTAAGATTATTCATGAATAGATTGAGAAACGTCAACCCCTTCAAATTTCCAAAATCAAGAGGAACATCTCAATGACATTGAATGTTATGGATATCTATGCCAATGAACATGGAAACAATGTAGATGGGAAATATTTTTCTTCACATTTATAAGTCATATCAAATTCATCTTGATATGAATCCCTACCATAATGACCATTAAAATCCATGTCTTTATACAAGATATTTTTGCATTTTGTTACTAAATACATAGCTTACAAAGATATAGTGATTGATGGAGTGAAGATTGATAAATTATTGAAAGAAAGTATAAGATCTAGAGCTTCTTACATTGACCAATTTCTAGAGGAATGCTACCACTTAAAATATTTCACTTCATTACCAACACTTATAACTTTGAATAATTCCTAATTGTCATCAAAATCTAGCCTTCAAATTGTTGAAATAAAAGCGAAGGAAATTTCCTAAGATGGTGTGCCCCTTGGTATTCCTTATGTAGTGTGACACTTGGGTTCGTGGCATGGCTTAACCACCTCCTGTGGATCTTTTATAAATTTGGTGATTGTATCGAGCATTAAAAGGTCGATCTTTTGGTGCAACAACAACCACCAATGTAACAATTGGTATAAGAGTTGAGGTCATAGGTTTGAACCCCTCGCTTGCTCTGGGGGGTTGTTGCAAGATGGTGTGTCCCTTGGTCTTCCTTATGCAGCACGACATTTAGTTTTATGACATGGCTTAATCACCTCCTATGGATCTTGTATAAATCTAGCGGTTGTATCAGGCATTAAAAGGTTGATCTTTTGGTGCAACAACAACCACCAATGTAATAGGAAAGATACAATATGAACTTATGTAAGTGAATTTAGATTTGAAAATTAGATTACCAAATCAGATTTAAACATGTTATTGTAACATACATAAAAATAATATAAAAAAACAAAAATAAAATATGACACTAGATTTACATGGAGAAACCCTTTTAGGGAAAAAATCCACACGATAAAAGAAGGAAAGTATATTATTAATCTTCAAATGAGAGTACAAAATGGGTGAACCCACAAAAGTGGTTTACAATTCGAATGAGGAAGGAAAACTTCCAAAAAATGCCCCCATTAAAAAAAAAATCGTTTTGAGGGGTTCGAACGAACTCAAGGTTCAAGCGAACCCAAAAGGGGTTTGTTCGAACCAGGGTTCGATCGAACCCCTTTGAATGTGGAAACATTCATTTTCCATTATGGAGGGGGGTTCGCTTGAACCCTAGTTCAAATGAACCCCCCTTTCCCCACCTTCTCACCCTCTCTCACAAAACACTTTCAGATTTTTTCCCTTCGAAGCGCAAGTTGAGGATGAAAATGGAGGAGACTTCATAAACCCAATTGGAAGATGGTATTCCTCAGAACGAGCTATCCAATGAATATAATTTTAATATGTGGGTATGTGCATGATCATCATGGAAAAAATAGGCCCTTAAGTGGCAAAAAATTCAGAAAAATCAGAGTTAGGCAACTTGACATAAAAATTTGAATAAGTTATCTATATTATTTCAAAAATATGTAACAATAGAATTTGTAGCAAATTGAATGTAGTTTCTAAATTAATAGGTTTATTTACAAAAAAAATAAAATCTATTTGGTGAAAATTTGAAATTTCAATATAGTAGTACTTAAATTTCAGGGAAAAAATGAGAAGTGTCTGTCTGACCACCCTAACCACATTAAAATGATAATTTTTTTTTATAAGATTTTAGATATAAGTAGAAAACTCATGTCCCAATGTGATGCATATTTTTTTGCAATTGTTTTCCAAGTAAATAATTCATTATAATTTGTTTATGAAAACTTCTAAAAAATATAAAGACTCGTATGTCTGACCACCTTAACTTGGTCAAAACTTCATGAAATTCATTTTTTTTAATTTTTTAATCTTATAGTATGTGAAGCATAGAATGTGATGCATGTTTTGTATTCAAAAAGTAGGATACCTTTTGAAAGCTATAGATGTTTTTCAATCAGCCTAAAAATCAGGACTTTAGTTGTAATTCAATAGAAAAAGAATAATAATTATTTATTAAATTCAAAGTAAAGCATAATTTATATTGGTGGAAAGCTGCAAATCTCCTTTAAAAACCCTTTTCATTTCATCAATTTTGGGTAAAAAAAATTTAGTCAACCATATACCCATCATATTGCCACTTTTTGGCCCATCATGATCCTGCACATACGCATGTTTTGGTTTTATTATGTATGTGTTTTTTAATTTTATTAAACATAGGTTTTTCATCGAAAATCAAGCTCTATGTTTTGCACATGTGGAAAAATAGAAAATCATCAAAATAAAATTTTCAAAAATATGTTCATAATGGGTATTGATGTCCTTGATCCATTAAAAAAAAAAGAAAAGAATTTTGATACATACATAAAAAGTTATGTTGTATACAACCCACCTATGTCTGAATTACAAATGATTTGACTTCGTAACTTGATTATGGGAAAAATATTCAATAAAAAACTATGAGACCAAATGAAAGTACTAGATATCATAGTTACAAATCTAAATTCGAAAAAATTAGAATTTTAACCTTCATACAAAAAAATTTATGTTGTATATGGTGAGCGTCACTTTTTAAAAATGATATTTTTTGAAAAAAACCAATTTTCGTGGGAGATGGAAAAAGAAGTGCAATCTGATTCCAAAAATTTTGAAAAAAATATTTTTAGAATCTACAGACAAAATGTGATAAGTCTCTAGTTTGCATCATCTTCAAATTCCTCATGGTTTAGCCACTATAGGTTCTCGAATGTGAAGATTTAGTTAAAAATAATAATTTTAGTGTCCAGTTTGGCCAAAAATTGTAAACCACTATTGTTGGATCACCCAAATATTTAATTCCACTACTAATCTCTAATCAACCCAACAACACCCTGTTACCTAAAAGAAATCAACATGAAACTACCATCTCATGCTCCAATTTATAGAACTTGTGTAAGGAAACTCAGGTGCAGAAATAGCTTCCTACACTAATCTCTAAAGGAAAGTATTGTGCAAATTCTTTTAAATCCTTACAATTTCAGATTTGTTAACTACTTTAACAATGATATTGCAGCCATATACCATGCATACAGAAAATAGAGAATGACACAATGATTTACCCTGGGGAAAACCTTTTGGTAAAAAACCCCAGCACTCCAAAACCTGCACAATGTATTATCTTCAACACAATGGTTACAACACACTTGCAATGCAAGTTCTTTCAAGAGACAATTGACACTCAAAGACAAATCCAGTAGCACAAGATCATACCAACAATACACTCTTTTCCTATCGCAGTCTGTAACCCTAAAAAATGCTTATATCATGTGCTTTCCTTTTTAGGGCAACTTTCAAAGATAGCCATATTAGGGTTTTACCATTCTCCGAACCCCACGATTGTGGAAGAGTGTACAGTACTCAACTTTATCAATTGCCACATGTCTTGCATGTCTTCACCCATCATTAAATATTCTAGAAATAGCTCTAACATGTCATAGGAATCCGTCATAACCATTTCAGCCCTGATCTCCTTACACACAATTCAAGATGTCGACACATCAAGTGGAGTGACACATCAACATGCCAAATAGACATGTACACTCACACTTAATTACATTATTTGCAAGAAATACTTTTTACAAAACAAATAATAAGAATAGGAATTATCCAAGGTTGAGACACCTTATTCCTAACATTCTCCCACTTGTCGAACACCTTGTAAGAGCAATAGGAACATAATAGGAACTAACTACTATAGGCCAAAAGGCCCATAGATTCCGAACACCATCTGAACTTCATAGTGCCCACTAGTTTCGTTAATGCATTTGCAACATTCTTCACAGTATCTACCTTCTCCAAATTTACCTTTCCATCTTCCACCATATCTCTCACAAAGTGAAACTGCACATCAATGTGCTTCGTTCTAGAATGGAAAGTTGGATTCTTTGCAAGGAAAATAGAGCTCTGACTGTCACACCAAATAGTAATCTATTCTGCATCAACACCAACATCATAACACAATCTCCTAAGCCAAATGGCTTCCTTACAAGCATGAGTAGCAGCCATGTACTCAGCTTTTGTAGTGGAAAAAGCAACCACAGGTTGTCACTTACTCATCCAACTGATGGCACCACCAAACATAGTGAACACATAAGCACTGGTGGATCTCCTGCTGTTAATATCACCTGCCGAATCTGAATCCACAAACCCACGAATACAAACTGAATGCGGAGATCCAAAAGAGTTACCATGGTAACAGATGGAGTAATCTGATGTACCCCTCAAATATCTAAATACTCGCTTAACTGCATCCCAATGTACCCATCCAGGGTTAGCCATAAACCGACTCAGGACTCCCACTGCTTGGGCAATGTCTGGTCTAGTACAAACCATAGCATACATAAGACTACCAACTGCACTAGCATAAGGTACTCTACTCATGTCCTCTACCTCACTAGGAGATTTTGGACAATCATCTACAGATAACTTTGTTCCCATTGAAACAGGAACACATAGTGGTCTACAATCTGCCATGCTGAACCTGTCCAACACAAACTTCACATACTTACTCTGACTCAACCAAAGTTTTCTATTAGACCTGTCTCTACTGATTTCCATACTCAAGATGTACCTTTCTACCCCAAGATCTTTCATCTCAAACTATGCTGACAACTGAGATTTAAAATCAGAAATCATACCCTTACCCTTCCCAAACAACAACATATCATCAACATATAATGCAACAATAAGAAGGCGATCATTTTCAACTCTGAAATAAACACAATGATCTGATTTTGATCTTACAGATCTAATTGACAACACAAAGGCATCAAACTTAAGGTACCACATCCTAGGAGATTGCTTCAAACCATATAGAGATTTCTTTAATCTGCAAACTAAGGATTTTTTACCTTTAACAATGTAGTGCTCAGGCTGTGACATATAAATCTCTTCCTCCAAATCACCATGAAGGAAAGTTGTCTTCACATCCATCTGTTCTCTCTAAATCATATGATGCAACAAGAGATAACAAAAATCTAATGGATGTCAACTTTGCAAAAGGAGAGAATATTTCACCATAATCTATTCCCTCTACATGTGAATACCCCTTTGCAACCAATCTAGCTTTGTACCTTTCAACACTACCATCTGCACATAATTTCTTCTTGAACACCCATTTATAGCCAACAGATTTTCTCCCTTTAGGAAAAGGTACAAGGTCCCAAGTTTTGTTTTTCTCTAATGAAGCCATCTCATCATCCATAGCCTCAATCCAGGAACCTACATCTTCCATGCCCAAAGCCTCTTTCACAGATCTAGGCTCACCAGTGTTGGTAATCAAAGCAAAAGCACAACTGGAATCTAACATAGAATAACCAAACCTTTCTGGTTGCTTTCTTTCTCTCGTGGATCTCCTCAAGGGTTGAGGTTGAGGTTGTTCTTCCTCTTCTTCCAAATTATCAGAGCTGCTAGAGCTCTCCTCATCATTAGACCCAACATGGTCTCTCTGCTCAATCTTCTCAGGGGTAGGAGGAAACTGAACATCTTTTTCCTTTTCTTTTTCATCTAGTTGTAGCACAATAGGAGAAGATGTTAGCTCTCTGAAAATAAGATTTCTACTATGCAACACCTTACTAGTCACAGGATCCCAAAGCTTGTATCCTTTCACACCAACACTATATCCGATGAAAATACATTTGACAACTTTGTTTTCCAACTTAGATCTTTTCTCCTTTGGAATATGTGCATAAGCTTCACAACCAAAAACATGAAGATTTCTAATTGAAGGCTTCTTACCAGACCACACCTCCATGGGTGTCTTACCAACAAGAGCTAATGTAGGAGATCTGTTAACCAGATAGCAAGCAGTGGCCACAGCTTCGACCCGTAACCTTTGTTCTAAACCAGCTCCACTAAGCATACTCCTAGCCTTCTCCATCAGTGTCCTGTTCATTCTCTCTGCAACTCCATTTTGCTGCGGGGTGTAAGGAGTTGTCTTATGTCTCTCAATTCCTTGTTCTTTACAGGACTGTTCAAACTCTATGGAACAAAACTCACCATCATTATCAGTTCTCACACACTTGATTCTTTTACTAGTCTGATTCTCCACGAGAGCCTTAAATTCCTTGAACCGACTGAAAACCTATGTCTTACTTTTTAGGAAATATATCCAAGTCCTTCTACTGTAATCATCTATAAAAGATACAAAATATACAGAACTGGAGATAGAAGGAACTTTTACAGGACCACATACATCAGAATGAATAAGATCCAAAAGTCTAGAAGACTTGTGAGAACTGGAGTAGAATTGAACACAATTTTGCTTACCATAAACACAGTGTTCACAGAAATCAAATTTGAGATTACAATCATTTAGCCCCTCGACGCGATTTTTAGTTTTCAAGGTCCTAAGACCCTTCTCACCAATGTGGCCAAATCTCATATGCCACAACATTGTCTTTTCTGTAGGAAGCTTGCCTTCCAAAGTGTTTGCACCCTTAGGTGCACTTACTACACTGCCATCAGAACCCATTGCCACAGTCTTCTTTACTGCTCGTTCAGATGGTGGGGATGAAGTGATAGCCGCTCTCTTCTTTAAAACATAAGAACTATTGCACTGAGCAATGCATGCATCAAGCTGAAACAAAGTACCTCTCCTAGTACCTTTAGCGAGCACCATAGAACCTCTCATCATCTTGCATCCATCTTTCGAAAAGACAACTTGCACACCTACATCATTCAACATACTTACAGATAATAGGTTTCATGCCAAACCTAGAATGTGCATAACTCCGTTGATTCCCTTTACTCGTCCATCAGGAAATCTAATAGTGACCCTTCTGTGTCCAACTATCTTTAAGTGAGAATCATCACCCAAGTACACCTTTCCACCATCAAACTCTTCATATTTTGAGAACCAATTTTGATGAGAGGTCATGTGAAAAGAAGCACCCGAGTCTACCAACCACACATCATCAAATGCATGGGCTGCCAAAGCTGCAATAAAAGCATCTCCATCTTCTTGAGATTTTTCGGAAGCTGAATCTGAGCCTTTCTTCTTCTTCTTCGGTTCTTTGCAGTCCCTCCGGAAGTGCCCAGATTTATCACAGTTCCAACATTTCGCCTTGGACTTTCCAGGAGTCTTAGAACTCCCACAAGATTTGGATTTGCCCTTCTTTGACTTATTGTCATTCTGCTTTCCTTTGTCATTGGATCTCCCGCGAATAGCAAGGGATTCCTTAGACGAATCCGAAGTCTTTCTTTGCATCTCCTCAGATAGCAATGAAGACACCACATCATCCATATAGAATGTGACTATAGTACTTCCGAGAGCCATCACAAGATGGTCCCACGAATTCGGCAAGGAACAAAGCAGGGTCATACATCGATCCTCCTCCTTGATCTTGGCACCGAATGATGCCAACTGTGCAATCAATAAATTGAATGCATTGAGATGATCAGTTACGGATCCACCTTCCTCCATTCTTAAAGAATACAACTTCTTTCTCAGGAACAACTTATTCACCAGAGATTTGGCCTGATACACAGACCCAAGCCGTTTCCACAAAGAATTTGCAGTAGTCTCATCAAGAACATTCAAAAGAACGACATCTACTAGACAGAGTCTAATGAGACCCTTAGCCTTCCGATCCTTGATCTCCCAATCCGCTTGAGATATCACTGCAGGTCTCACATCAAGTGAAGCAACCTCCCATAGATCACGGTCTTCAAGCATGTCTTCCATCTTGAGTTTCCACAACTCGAAATTAGTGCCATTAAATTTCTCCACCTCCATTCTACTGTATGAGGAACTTGCCATCTCAATCTGCAAATAAGATTTAGAATGCTCTGCACAAAAAACTCCCACTCAACTTGAGATTAGCTCAAAAAACTCTACCCAACAATTAGGATCAAAAGTTGATCAGGCTCTGATACCACTTGTAAGGAAACTCAGGTGCGGAAATAGCTTCCTACACTAATCTCTAAAGGAAAGTATTGTGCAAATTATTTTAAATCCTTACAATTTCAGATTCATTAACTACTTTAACAATGATATTGCAGCCATATACCATGCATACAAAAAATAGAGAATGACACAATGATTTACCCTGGGGAAAACCTTTCGGTAAAAAACCCCAGCACTCCAAAACTTGCACAATGTATTATCTTCAACACAACGGTTACAACACACTTGCAATGCAAGTTCTTTCAAGAGACAATCGACACTTAAAGACAAATCTAGTAGCACAAGATCATACCAACAATACACTCTTTTCCTATCGTAGTCTATAACCCTAAAAAACGCTTATATCATGCGCTTTCCTTTTTAGGGCAACTTCCAAAGATAGCCGTATTAGGGTTTTACCATTCTCTGAACCCCACGTTGTGGAAGAGTATATAGTACTCAACTTTATCAGTTGCCACATGTCTTGCATGTCTTCACCCGTCATTGAATCTTCTAGAAATAGCTCTTACATGTCATAGGAATCCATCATAACCATTTCAGCCATGATCTCCTTACACACAATTCAAGATGCCGACACATCAAGTGGAGTGACACATCAACATGCCAACTAGACATGTACACTCACACTTAATTACATTATTTGTAAGAAATAATTTTTACAAAACAAATAATAAGAATAGGAATTATCCAAGGTTGAGACACCTTATTCCTAACAACTTGTGGGAGGTAAAACCATGGATGGTAAACTTTAAAAAGAGGTATGAAACCACTGACAAAAACCCACACCCCTTTCTTGCAAAACCAAAAGTCATAATTAAAAATTAAATGGAAATTATAAGGCTCCAACATGGGCACCTAACCCATAGCTTATCCACATCTTGAATTTCTAGATGCTCTAATGACCTTTTTGATCTATGATGGAATAGTAACAAATACCTTTTCTTCGAATATTTGGTGCCTCATCCAAGACCGTACAACTTACAATATGGATGCCTAAGAAATATGCCTTATTCATTTTTAATGTGTAACCTCCACCAAAATAAAATACGAGCTCTTTAAAATATAACTACAACATGACAAAATTTAATGATTTTCTCATATCCCCTAGAACACATTCAAAGGAATGTGGAGACATATGATTAAAAGGTTAATTTGATCTTATCCTAAAATTATCCCACTTGAAATTATACGTTTTAATTATATCCAAGAGATACAAATAATAAAATCAAGTACAATGATCAAGGTCCATGGCCTTTCTGCACAAAGAGAACTTATTCATGGTCACTAGCTTCATAAGAGAGTCTACATTATCCAAAGTGTTAATATTTTCAATCAAGACCTTAATAAATTCTCAACCGTTTCTCGTACAAAGTGATTCTAAATATCAAAATTCTTAGTATGAGCATGATAATGAAATGGTGTGGTTGTGGGAATATCAAAAATAGGATAATACAAATATGATAAACCCAAACCACCTTCACTTCATTAGGAAATGAGATCACTATCTTGAATTGACTATCAACCCTTAGGTGAATCAACCCAAAGTAAAGATTTGTTGATTTCCTTGTGATTTGAGGACAAGGGTAAAAGGCTGAAATGAACTAAACAAAACTTTTGGGAGATAAATAAAATGTGTCAAATCAATCCAATTATGCCAATTCAAACTTCCAACATGAAGATAATCTATATGAAAGAAATAAACAACTGATAAATTGTAGGTCTGAGAAGGGTAAAACAACATGCACCTGTCACCAAAAGGCGGTTTCAGGAGGTTGAATAGGGATTGATTTGCCTAGGGGAAAATGGGTCCACCTTTAGGGTTTTTCCTCAACTCTCAAGACCCTCTGATGTAGATCTGTAGCTTCCAATTTGTCTGAGTTTCAATGTCAAAAAGTCAGAGATAAGTTTTGTAGGTGAGTTTCCATGAAAGGATGACAACTTTTACAACTTCAATTTTGCTCTTCAATAGATCTTCAAAACTTCTTCAACCTAAATCTGCAAACACACACATAAAGGAGAAAAATGTTTGTTTTTTGGTGAATGGGGGTTTGGCTTTGTCAAACCTCGTTTTGGTAATTAAACCTTGAAATGAAATAATGAAACATGAAAGAGGAAATGATAAAAATAATTCTAAAAAATATTTAAAAATATGATGGTAAAACCTTATGAAAAAGCCCTAGCCTTGGGTATAAGAGTGTTGAGTTCACCAAATATATAAGTGAATAAAATTGCATCTACATAAATCTAGGCTAATCAACTAAATGTAAACGATAGGACATAATGAACCTAAATTTATTTTGGGGGTTTATAGATATTCAATGCATATTTAAAAATAAAAAGGATGGAGGGTCTTAGTTTTATAGGATCAATGATGAAGAAATAGTGTTGATGCCATGTTAAATTCATTCACTAATGTATACAATTTAACACTCACACTTTGATAAATGATATATTGTCGAAAGAGTCTCAAAATTCCATGGTTCAAACTCAAGCCCTATAGGTTTGGACCCAACCAATGGGTTTGATCTAAGATGAGAATTCAAGTTGTACCCTATATAAATGATAACAAATTTAGTTGTAACATAATAGATTGTCCTTGCCTTATTGTTAACTATATGTGTCAATGTGATGCTTAGAAACACCTTCTAGGAGAATGCTAACTCAATAGTAGAAATACAAAATGATAAGGATCTTTAAATTTTAAACTTTAGGTTCAATTTGAAACACTTCAAAATTGAAACATGGTAGAAAAAATACGAACTATAAGAATTATAAGATGGATAAATGTACAAAAATATATATTAAATTATAAGACAAAAATAAATTTATAAAAATATATATATATATAAATATAATAAATGATTAATATTTAATAGAGAATTTATAAAAATATATTCGAACAAAAATTATTAAAAATAAATTAAACTCAAAATATATATGAAACTTAATATAAGAATGTCTTACTTTTCTTTATGAAAATAAATCTAAAACTAAAAGCAAAATAGCATTTATCAATTTAACTTTGAATTATAACAAATAAAAGATCATAAATGTAACACTTGTGCGCACGAGCTTTCTTAGGAAAATTGAAAAGCGTAAATAAAACGGAACCGTAATTAAAGTAAGTTTTATTTATATTGAAATGTGACCGTTTCCTCCCGTGCTGTGCACGGCTGCTTGGAGGACGACATCTATTTTTTATGATAACGACAGGCGCATCAATTTACGAATCGCGCGTTTTTTGTGGAGTTAATTCTCCACAGTCAATTAGGTATTTAAAAACAGGTAGACCCCTCTTCGACCACCTCAAATCCATGCTTATGTGCTACACAAATTTACTTTATTTCAACATCATTCTGATTAATAGTGAAATAATCTAGTAATTGTGCACCTCGTCCACATTAAATATTTGTTTGTTTTATTCATTAAAATTAATTTTTTAAATTTAAATTGGATTATGATTAAGAGTAGTCATACAAATTATTTCAACAATCTGACAATGAAAAAGATTTCTTTTTTAATAATGAAAATAGAAAACTCTATCCATCCATGTTTGAAGGTGTAGAAACAAAATATATTTAATTGACTCTCAAGAATGTATGAAGTTACAATTAATGTGTTAATACTAGATAGTATAGTTTGTAGGATTTAAAAGAATATTGAATATAAATTTATTCTAGAAATTTTTGTATATTTAAAGAATATAAATTTCAATGAGTAAAATATTCTTCTTCTTTTAGTGTTGAAAATAAATGTCTTTGCAAGTTTCTCAACCACAACTTAAATATAGCATAGTATAGTAATTTAGAAAACAATCCTCTATTTCAATTGGATTAATATGTCATAGACTTAAAAGTACCCAATCAACCCAAATTTATGGGTAGAGCATGTGAATTTAGTGTGTAGCACCTTTGGTTGTATAAAAAACGTAACATGGGTTGAAGAACATGAGAGTGATCCAAGTGAATAAACTAATTATGGTGATAACAAATCCATAGAATGGCAATGCATTTGTTACTAGGGTAGTATATAAATAATAACAAACTTGAATGCATGCTTTGGATTGAAAATTGACAATTTAAAGCATTGTGACAAACCATAGATATAAATAATTGTTGTGAATTAAAACTACTTGAGTGTATACTATATTTTGCATCACAAAAATATTGAGTAACCATTTAAGAAAAACATAGAAATTTTAGATGAAAACTATGAGAAATTTTATACTTGCAATTTATTTATAAATAATTTTTATTTAGATTTAGGGTTTAGTGTTAACATGGTTTAAGTTACATATTGATGGTCTAGAGTTTAGAATTTTGAAGGACCAATATCATTCAATTTAAGATTTTTTTGTTTAGTATTGTAGTTTAAAATGAATTTTATGTGCACATATATATTCAATTTTGTGTCTAGTATACAATTTTCCCTCCTTTTTGATGGGTTTACAAATATATCAAATATAACCAACATACAAATTAAGCTCAAAAATCAAATGGTTGCTAAAGGTGCAATTTTTTTCTCAATTATGGTGAAGAATTAAGCATCATAATCTCCTATTACATAAGAAAGGAAATGGAAGCTTCAAAATATTATCAAACCCTTTGAACTATTTATTTATCCAACTCGCTCTGACTAAAAGCAATAACAATACCATACTAAAAAAACCTACTCCATGTGAGCATCCTACTCCAATTTCATACTAGAGTATTTTATCTCTCCTATTCGCCTTAAAAATTATTTTTCAGGTGTAAGAGGCGCTAATTTAAGCTAAGAATAATTCTTTGGAAGTCGACATTCTTGCAAATTTAGATTTTCCACAATATGATGTATTTTCAAAGATGATCATTTTTCCTCCTTCTGGTATACTTCTAAAGAGATTATTGTTGGAAATTTTTGGAAAAACCAAATAGCTCATAGATTGATTCTCTAATGGAACATTTTTAGAATTTTTGTTTGAAGAAAGTTTCAACCATTCAAATTGACTCATATCCCCCAAACTATGTGGAAGAATTCAACTAATAGCATTCATGAATAGATCAAGAGAAACCTCAACCCCTTCAAATTTCTAAAATTAAATGGAAAATCTCCATGGCATTGATTATTATGGATATCTATGCCAATTAATGTGGAAACAATAAAGATGAGAAGTATTGCTCTTCATATTTTTAAGTCATATAAAATCCATCTTGATATGAACCCCTACCATAATGAACATTAAACTCCATGTCTTCATACAAAGATATAGTGATTGATGGAATGAAGATTGATAAATTATTGAAAGAAAGTTCTAAGATCTAGAGTTTCTTCCATTGACTAATTTCTAAATGAATGCACTACCACTAAAAAGATTTCCCTTCATTACAAACACTTGTAACTTTAAATAATTCTCAATTGCCATTAGAATCTAGCCTTCAAATTGTTAAAAACAAGGTGAAGGAAAGCTACAATATGATTTCATATAAGTGACTTAAGATCTGAAAATCAAATTATCAAATCAGATTTAAACATGTGATTGCAACATACATCTCAATATAAAAAATTAACAAATAAAATGTGACACTAGATTTACATGGAGAAACCTTTTCAGGAAAAAATCCACCCGAGAAAAGAGGGAAAGTATATTATTAATATTCAAATGAGAGTACACAATAATATATTCAAATATTGATCTCTGATCAACCTGACAACTCTCTATTGCCTACTAGAAATCAACATGAAACTACCAACTCATACTCCAATAGATAGAACTTGTGGGAGGTAAAATTATGAATGGTAAACTTTAAAAAGAGGTACAAAACCACCTGTAAAAACCCACAACCCCTTCTTGGAAAACCAAAATACATAATAAAACATTAAATCAAACTTACAAGGCTCCAACATGGGTGTCTAACCCATAGCCTATCCAACTCCTAACTCTCTAGATGCTCTGATGACCATTCTGATTTGCGATGGAACACTAATAGACACCTTTTCTTCTCCATTATTGGGCACCCCATCCAAGACCTTCCAACTTACCATATGGATACCTAAGAAAGATGTCTTATCCATTTTTTTATGTGTAACCTCCACCTAAATGAAATCCTCTTTAAAATATAATTACATACCAAAATTTAGTGATTTTCTCTCATATCCCCTAGAACACATTCCAAGGAATGTGGAGACATATGAATGGCATAGGATTACAAGGTTAATGCCACCTTATCTTAAAATTCTCCCACTTTACATTATACATTATAATTATATCCAAGAGATACAAATTTAATAAAATCAAGTATAGTGATCAAAGCCCATGGCCTTCTCGCATAAAGAGAACTTATTCATGGTCACTGGCTTCATAGGAGAATCTACAACATTATCCAAAATTTCAACCTTTTCAATCAAGTCATTACCATTCTCAACCGAGAATCTACAACATTATCCAAAATTTCAACCTTTTCAATCAAGACATTACCATTCTCAACCATTTCTCGCACAAATTGATACTAAACATCAACATGCTTAGTATGACCATGATTCATAGTATTTTTGGTAAAAAAAACAACACTCTGACTATCATATCTAATCCTCACTATAATACTACAATAGAAAACAATGCCATTACCAAGACTCTATACCCATAGTGCCTACTTAGAGGCATGTGTAGAAGCCATATACTTTGATAAATGATGGGTGATTCCACAATAGTGGTTTACACTTTTTGGGACATCTTGATTTTTGTTGAAATCACATATTTTTAGAAAATATAAAGATTTAAGCCTTGAAAAGTTTCATTTAAAGGATTCCAATTGAAGAGGATTTGATCAAACTACCTTAAATCAAATCCCCATGGATAGAACGTCACTAGTTTTAAACCATACCTATAATGGAGTCTCCTTTACACCTATCAAAATGTTGATAAAAAACCACTTTTGATTTAACTTTTGGGGGATCAAATGAATTTATTTAATGTTTTTTTTGTAATTATGTAGTCCTTATTATAAGTTTTGCAAAAATTATAATTTTAAATATATTTAATTTTATTATTAGATTTATTTTTTTATTTCTTGTGAATGTAGGTTTTTCATCTAAAACAAGCTCTTTGTTCTGCACATGTAAAAAAATAGTAGATTATAAAAAATAAATTAAAAATATGTTTGTGGTAGGTATTGATGTCCTTGATCCATCAAAAAATAATAATTGAATTTTGATACATACAATTTTTTTATGTTGTATATGTTTTGCCTATGTCTAAATTGTAATTGGTTTGACTTCAAAACTTAAATAAGAAAATAATATTCAATAAAAAACTATGAAGCCAAATGAACATGCTAGATATTGTAATTACAAAGCTAAATTCAAAAAAAATATAATTTTATCCTTCATAGAAATTTTTTTTATGTTGTTTATAGTGAAAATCACCCTTTAAAAATGGTGTTTATTGTTAAAATCTAGTTTTTAAAGGAGATGGAAAAAGAAATGCAGTTTGATTATTTTAATATATATATATTTAAAATCTACAGACAAAATTTTAGAAATCACTAGTTTGCATCATCTTCAAATTCCTCATGGTTTAGCAGCTATAGGTGCACGAAAGTGAAGATTTAGTTAAGAAAATTAAATCAATGTCCAGTTTGGCCAAAAATTGTAAACTTGCATTGTAGGATCACCTTGATATACTATCCAAAGAGTCTCAATATTCCATGGTTCAATCTCAAGCCCTATAGGTTTGGACCCAACAACATGGGTTTGATCTAAGATGCAAATTCAAGTTGTACCCTACATAAATGATAATAAATTCAGTTCTAACAAAATAGTTTGTCCTTAACTTATTGTTAACTAAATGTGTCAATGTGATGCTTAAAAACACCTTCGAGGAGAATGTTGACACAATAGTAGAAAATGACAAAATGAAGAGGATCTTAAAATTTACAATTTTAATTTTAATCTCAAACACTTTAAAATTGAAACTTGGTAGAAAAAATATGAACTATAAAATGAGTGAATGTACAAAAATTATTTTACATTATAAAACAAGAATAAATGTATATAAATATAATAAATGATTAATATTTAATGATGAATTTGTAAAAATATATTCAAATGAAAATTAATAAAAATGATTTAAACTCAAAATATAAATGAAACTTAATATAAGAATGTCACGGTTTTGTTTATGAAAATAAATCTAAAATCAAAAGAAAAATATCATTTATCAATTTAATTAAGTCGAGAGGCTTCCTACAGTGGCATTAACGAGCCTGCGTACATTTTTATTCTCTTGATTTATTTTGATGTGTATAGTTGGCAGTCACACATTTATTGCATATTTATTTTGTTTTAAAGTTGTTTTAAAGTCTTCGTTGTAATAGATTAATGATGAGTGCTGGTGTCCTACAATTTTTTTTTGATGAATAGGCAACTATCTATATTAAATTAAAGATAAGAGTACATATTCACAAAAAAAGGGTGGATAGTAAAAAGGCACACCCCAAAAGTCACATGGGCAGTGCCCAAAAATAACTAAATATCAAGTCACATGGGCCTAGCCCAGAAGTCTAAAAGCATGAGAAATTAAAACAACAAACAAGCCATTAAGCTGCCAATGCAATGCCAACAGAGCTAGGAGGGTCTCTATCATCCATATTTTTCCCCCATACATCTGTGGGGTCTGGAGTAACGTCAGGAGGAGCACCCCAACCATCGTCATCCATTTTTTTATCTTTATCTTCTTCCTTGCCTTGGGGCGAGATTGCAAGCGCCAGCCGCAAAAAGCTTTTACCACTAGAAGGCCATCCAGAACCAAAAATAGGCAAAGTATCAGAGGGCCACAAAGAACCACCACCGCCACTCCCCGAAGCACCACCAGAAGGCCATCCTTGACCAGCCCACGATGAAGGAGAGCGAGCATGCCGAGGAGGGCGAGAATCCCACTCCACTGCCAGTCCCGAGAGGGTGACTGATCGCGGGAGGAGGAGGGCGAGTCGGGGACCCAAGCCATAGCGTACATGGCATTGCCCCAGTGGTCTAGGAGGACTTGTAGGTGAGCCACCTCCAGTGCAACTTTGTTAGCTTGCACCTGTATCTGTAAAAGAACATTAGAACAAATAACTGCTTTAACATAGAGAGAAACATTAATATCCATTTGAGAATGAGCAAATATGTAGAAATTTATGTCTTTCTAGATGTCGAAGAGGATTTCCACCCTGAAAGTGTGCCAAAGTTGGGTGAACTTAGCAGGGATCCTAGGCGGATCTCCCAGCATAACCATATGCCAAGAAGAAGTTTCTGACCGAAAGGGTCGAAAGAAGTCATGAATCCAAGTCCAAAGTTGTTGAGCTCTAGGACAAAACTAGAAAAGATGCTTGAAGCTTTTAGGTTGCCCACAAAAAGGGCAACAAGGGTCTTGGACCCCCAAGTGTAAAAAATGAGAACCCATAGGCAAGCCTTGGAAAAGAATACACCAGGGAAAGTGGGCCAACTTCGGATTAACACTTGCAGACCAAGTGGCAGCAAATCTCTTTCACCAAACATGAGTAGAGAAGTTAAGAAACCACCTCTAGTTCAAACTGTTGATCATAGGAAAATGGGGTGAAAGCCACCTATAACCAAGACGCG
Organism: Sequoiadendron giganteum; assembly: GCA_007115665.2. Lineage (NCBI taxonomy): Eukaryota > Viridiplantae > Streptophyta > Pinopsida > Cupressales > Cupressaceae > Sequoiadendron > Sequoiadendron giganteum. The sequence goes on from CM021107.1 coordinate 602,866,197, forward strand.
ACTTATAGCTCCTGAGAGGAGTATCTGGAAACCACTTCTAGTCTTTCCACCAAGGTTTGTGCCCACGAATGCCAATTTTGTGAACCATTTCTATTGGAATGGCACTCACTAGGCCATTGAAAGTAGCGCGGTCCTTGTTTTGAAGTCTGTACTGCACCTTAAAAACATCCCACTGCATAATGCGCATAGTGGGCCAGTGAAAGAGCTATTTTAGGGTCTGAATGCACTTTTTCTGAATCTAAGAGCTTTAAGCCAAGGAGATTTAGCCAAGAGCTAACCATTATGCGCAAGAAGAGGAAACCACCAAATATTCTACTAATTGAGTGAAATCCCATGTCACGAAATCCAACCCTGACCCATCGGAGCCAAGGCTTAACAGCCTCCCAAGCATGCCAAATGCTCTTGGCCATAAAGGTTCCAACAATTTGAACAGGCTCCTTAATAACCAGGAGGGTTTGGAAGCCTATTCCTTTCTAGGTGAGTTTGTGAAAAAGAAATATGGATTGGATACAATTCCTGAGGAGAATCTTCCAAGCTTCATCTCTGGTGAGGGCCCAGATAATCCACTTAACACAAAGAGTAGTCCCTTGTCGTTGAGTGGAGAGCAGCCCAATCCCTCCATAATCCTTGGGGAGGCAACATTACTCCCACACAACACAATGGAAACCCTTGTGAGTTTTAGAGGAGGCCCATAAAAAATCCTAGATCAATTTTTCAAGCTTGTCATAGGCAGCTTTGGAGGGAGCCCAACAAGAAGAGTACTAAACATGAGTGGCTGCCAAAACATTAGAGCGCACCTGAAACTTACCAGCCAAAGAAAGAGGCTTGGTAATCTAGTAAGCAAGCTTTTTCTCGACCCTATAAAGTAAAACTTGCCAAAGCTCCCTAGGAGAGGCCTGGAAGGTGAAAGGGATGCCCAAAAACCAAAAGATGACTCCCTGCCCGATCCACTTCCAATTATAGTTTTGAAGCCACACAGGAGTGGGTAACACAAATTTCCTATAGCATAAGGTCTTGTGCCATTGGATGGTAGAGCCAGAGGCAAGATAGAAAGTGTTGAGACAATCTTAGGCAACAATGATTGATTCTTCTTCCTCCAAGAGAGTGAGAAAGGAATCATCCGCAAAGTGGCCATTAACAAGCTGCTCTTGAGAATTCGGGAGAAGAATCCCTTTGACACACTGTTGAGAAACAACATGGGCCATAAGGTAGCCAAAACCCTCAGTCGCAAGAACATACAAAGAGGGGGCGAGAGGACACCCCTGTCAGATTGAGCGAAAAAGACCAAAAGCAGAAGACTAGCGTCCATTAATGGTTATGCAAGCTAAGGCATCAACAAAAAGCATATGAACAAACTGAATGAAATTGGGCCCAAACCCTAAAGCTTGCAACATTGCAAGAATGAAAGGCCATTCAATGCAATCATAGGCCTTGGAAAAGTCAATTTTAATGAATATAAATTTTTTATTTGAGGGCCCGCTCCATGCTTTCCCAAACAATAATAATATTATCCAGAATGAACCTAGATTTGATGAAACCAGTTTGATCTGGGTGCACAATCTGAGGCAAAAGATGGTGAATTTTTAGAGCTAGAGCTTTGGCAATTATTTTGTAGGAGACATCAAGAAGTGTGATTGGCCTCTCGTTGCAGATATCCTCCGGATCCCCACGCTTAGGTATGAACTTTATATTGCCCTTGTTTATTAAATTGCTAAGAGATTTGGCTTGAAAAACCTTGAGATAGACATGATGCAAATCACTCCCAAAAAAGTCCCAAAGGGTTTTGTAGAATTCACAAGGGAAGCCATCAATCCCAGGAGCCTTGTCATCGACCATAGAAAAAATGACTTTGTTGAGATCATCAATTATCAATAATTGATCAAAAAATGTTTTGTGGGCTAAAGAAAGCCTATGTGGCACAACAACAAGGTAGTCCTGAAGGGCTTGCTATTGCACAAGCATGGAGTCCCATGCAATGAAAACCTGCTCATAATGGCACACAAAAGTTTGGAGAATGTCAGGGAGCTTAGAGAGCACACGAGTGCCATCCTAAATTTTTTTGATGTCTAGGGATGAGTTCCTGGCACGAAGTGCCAAGAAAAATTCTTTGGAGGCACGATTAGTGATCTTAAGCCAATGTAGTCGAGCTTTGATTTGTGCTCCTCTGGAAGCATAATTATCAACCACTTTCTTTTTGTGCCTTAATTTCGCCACCCTGACTTGATGTGTTGGGGAAAAAGGGTTGGCTGCTAAAGCCTCCATAGCTGCACACAATTCAGCAGTGGTTGCCTCATAGGATCGTCGATGAAAGATGGCCAGTTGGTGCCCATAAATGCACAAGAATCGAGTGGTACGAGTGATGGCATCATTCCACTAGGTAATCCGGCCTATTTGGCTAGCTGGTCTGCACTCCATATTCCACACTCAGCGAATGTAGGCTAGAGTGGGCTTGTGGCAGAGCAAAGACATGTTAAAAAATAATTGAGTTTTACATGTGCGAGGCTAACAAGATGTCCATTCAATAATTTTATTTTTTTGGGAAGTGATCAAACAAAGTCACATCCACTAACGGCTTCACTGGCAAGGTAGAGCTGGAAAAATAAAAAAAGATTGAGCTGAGATCATGGCATAATCAAGGTGTTTAAAACCTCTATCAAAACTGGCCCTATAATTACACCAAGTGTGCCAGAGGGAATGGGAATGGAAACAACCAATATTGGGATAAAAAAACCCCATTTTATTATGCATGTAAAACCGCACCTCCCGTTCACTAGTTGCCCAATGGAAGGGCAATGTGCCATCCTTATGATACACCACCTCGACCATATTAAAATCCCCACAAAGTAACTAGGTGGCAACTGATAAAGAATTAGCAATCCAACACCAAAGAAAAGAGTGCTCCACAACATCATTAGAGGCATAAACATTAATAATCCCAAAGGAATGATTATCAATGTTAAGGAGAACCAAGACTATCCGCTGAGAAGGATCAGTCCCATGATCCACAACACAAGAATGCAAACGTCGGGACAAAAGATGGACAACTCCACCATGCCTAGCTTCATGCAAAGTGAAAAACATAGCACTGGTTGGCCAAATAGAATGACAAGCCGAGGCAAGAAAAAACCCTAAAATTTTAACTTCTTGGAGACAAAGCACTTCACTACCTGAGTATTTCTGTAAGGTATCTCTAACATAATACTTTATGGAGAGGTCAGTTCAACCTCGAACATTCCATGAAAGAAAATTCATGGATGAAACTCTTCCATACTTTCGAAATCCAGTTCCTCCTCAACCAGGGAAGAGAAACTATTCTTCAAGAAATCCTGTGGAAGTGAACCAATCTGAATAGGGGGTGAAAACCTCTACTTTTCTGGCACATACTCTCCCTCTTTAGGTGGTGGAGATGGACTGCAAGACCGCCATTGAGCCCCTGTTGCGGGAGGGATATTCGGTTGAGCGTACATAACAACCGTAGGTTGAGGCATTGCTTTGACTTGGGCTGCACCAAAATAGTAGTAGCTTCAGAAGGAGCGGCTATCCCCTTCTCTGAAGGGTTTGAAACAACTTTGGGTGGTTCAGGGGCCTTGGGGGCCGACCCAGAACCAGTTGGCTTATTTTTTTGGTTTGTAACCATGGTCCACTTTGTTTTAGCCTTAGCAGAAGGCTCCGTCTGATGAGGATTTTTGACATCTCATGATGGGGATGGTGTATGAGGCACTGTCAAAGGGTAGTCTGTGATCTTGTGGTCAGCTGACTGGCACCAATAGCACGTGTTGGGCATATTGAAATATGTGAATTTTTGGATGTGCCTAATAGCTCCTATTTGAATGTCCACAAATTCTTCCAAATCCTTGGATAGTTCCAGCTCTACACAGACCCGCTTTTGAGGCCGAGCTTGGAAAAACCTATTGGGTTCTATACAAACAACCCTCCCCAGAAAGGAAGCAGTGTGATTCAGGAAGGGCACACATGGCAAAGGTAGATTGAGAAACTCAATCCAGACTGGAACCTGCATTTTGGTGTTGTCTGAGACAAAACAATCATGGGTCCATGCTTGGAAAACCAACAAGGATGACCTAACATACCAGGGCCCATGGCCTAAAATAGCCTGGACATGATTAACTTCTACAAAGCAGAATAGAAAGAAACCTTTGGTCAAGTTTTGGACCATAACAAGGCAGACTCCATGAGGGAACCAGGCCTTGTTGATGCATTCCTTTAGCACACTTTCGGGGGGAGTCCTCCCAACAAAATAACCCACAAGGGTGTATTGTCCAAGCCATTACCAAGTAGAATTAAAATCTGGTAAAGGAAAAATCACATCAGCTGGATCATCAAAATTCTTACCTCGTGAAATACTTTCTAAACAAATTTTCGAGGATGTTTTTTCGGAGGAGGAGCCATCGAACTGCGTCGACAAACCATTAACATCAACATCAATTTATGGGTTAGAGTCGATTAAAGGCATAATAAACCCTTAAAACCATAGTAAATGCAACCATACTCAATGAGGGAGGAATTTTCTTGCGCAGAAGGCATAGTATGATGCAAAAGGGGCCAAGGATGACCACAAAAAATAAAAAATCCTAGCAAAGCTCATTCACCCACAACATCAAATCTTCCAAATCCTCTATCCTACAATTTTCTTTATTAGTGTTGTGTGAATATGCATTCGTATTGTAAACCATAAAATCACACCCAATCTTTTTTACGATGCAGATTGGGCATGCCAAAAAGAATCCTATTGGAAAGGATAGAAAATTCCAAGGCATTGTTGTGCATTGCTACATCAAATTTTAGGTGTTCAAATTTGGGGTTTTCTATAGAAGGTTATATATTCAACTATGCAATCACATTAGATATCAGTGATCTACTTAGATGTCCAAACATTAGTGTAGTGAGGGTTAAGGATCAATAGATTCATTTCTTTTCACTAGTAAGTGTTGTTGAAACAAATATCTATGGTGTATTTTCTATATTTTCCACAAAGCTTGATCTGTCTCTTTATAAAAAAATGATGTATTGCTCGCTATGATGAGAAAGCTTGTTTTCCTTAGAAGCATTCGTTTTGATGAAGGCAACATTCCTCTCAGAATTTCCGAGTGAGAATTTTAATGATAAAATTGGAGTCTATTATTTATTGGAAATAGTCAGTCAATGCGATGAATATTGAAATCTATCAATCCACTAAATATTTGTTGATGCTATTTTATATGCCAACGGGTTCTGATTGACTCGGCTTAGACAACGGACTTGTGTTTGATTTATATCTTGGGTTAAGGTTTGGTGTGTCTTGTCTTTTCTTGCTTAGGATTTTGTGTGTGTGATCTATTTTTACTTAGGGTTTGGCATGTCTAAACTTTTTGTACTTAGGGTTTGGCATGTCTGATTTTTTTTTTTGTTGAGGGTTTGAAATTATATTTTTTATTTATGGTTTTCTATTCAATTTTTTCGTGAAATAATGCTTGGTGGTTTGGAAGATTTTAAAAGATTGGGGATAAATTATATTGGGGGGTGATATTAGATTGGGGATTCGTAGTCACAATTTTATTTTAAGAGAATGTGAGAATCTTCGTCGATTTTGAATTTCTTTTAATGTGCATCTAAAGATCTGAAATATGATATGAATTATGATGGATTTTGCTTTTGGTTTGTTTTAAAGAACATTATTTTGAAAATTAAGTGAACCTACAAACCTAACCTATCTTTGACGTTCTAGTTTACTGAAAAAATGAATAGGAAATATATTGTGAAATAAAAAATCCTCACTCACAACCAATATTTTCCTTTAAAAGGCTATAAAAAATATTCTTTCCAGCTTAAGAATTGAGCAGCTCTAAAATTCCGATTTTCTTTTCACTTGTTGTAATTACATCAAAGCAGTGTCTCTAGGTAGATTATTTTTGGTTTTGGTTCCGAAACATTTTTCTTGCAAACTCTACCCATTTTTACTCATCAGAATCATTACGAAGACATAATTATGTAAAATCATGAGCCAAGTTATTTGCCATGATTTAAATGTTTTTTAGCCTTCTCTTCACCCGTTATATTTTTCTCTCATTTGATTTTTTTAAGAAACAAAATAAAACATGATTGAAACAAAAGAAGAAGCAATATCCCTTAAATGAATGTAACAGTCAATGAAATCAACATTGAGGCCAAGAAAATGAAATGGCCACCCAAGAAGGCCAAGCAAAATTTGGAAGAAAAACAACAAAGTTATCACAAAAGGTTAACTAATTGAAAGTATTTTTGAAATATTTTTTTAAAAATGTTTGTAAAATATTTATCAGGGAAACCTGGGGATGTGTCCCCCCCCTAAAATGCCCTGTACCCATTCCCGGGACGTCCCGAGTATCGAGGGATGATAGGGGACAGTCCCTCTTTTTCTGAAAAATGTAGGAAACATCCCGGAATGGGGGGACTCCGTTGACCGGAAGAGGGATGTCTGACCGTCCTCGGGGATGGCCAGGGGACGACTGAGCCATCCCTCGACCATCCCGGGGACGAGCAACTGTGCCTCGAGCTTTAGCAAGTGAAAACTTAAAAAAAAATTCACAAAATTAAAAAAATTTGGCCCAACCTACAGGGCATGTGTGGGCCCCATGGATTTTGACTCCCTTATGAAGGAAAAAGGGCCTCTCTAACCTCATTTTATGCATTTTGTTTGTTTGAGCAGCCAAGGGTTTGAGAGAAAAAGAAGTTGCAGCCATTGAAGGAGAAGGAGCAGCAGCTTGAAGGAGGAGAGGAGGTTGAAATAGTATTGAAGGGAGTGAAAATCAACTAAAGAGGTATGCATTTCCATTCCCTATTTCTTTTTTCATTTTTTTGCAAAATGTGAAGCATACATTGTCTGATTTTTTTTATTTTTTTGTATTTTCAGTTGAAACTTGCATTCTAAAAACAAAAAACATGAGGAGTAGTGAGGGTGGAATTGATAGTGAAGCTGAAATGCAAACTACAAGGAAAAGTGGTGGGCGTGGTAGTAGAACTAGAGAGAAAAGAAACCCAATCCAATGCCCTCCTTCATCAACCAATACCAAAACCATGGAAGACTACGCAAGACACCCCTTAAACCCCAAAAAACCATTCCTTCGATATGTGACACCCGTGGGTGAAAGACAAAAAAAATCAAGGGGGAGTAGGGTTTGGTTTTGCCATGTTTATGAAAAGGAATTTAGGGGCAACTACACAAGAGTTAGGTCTCATTTTTTGGGTGAGGTGGGCCATGGAGTTAGAGTGTGTCCTTCATTGATAGATTATCTATTTTTAGAGTGCCAAAAAAATCAAATAGAGTGTGATGGTGGGGTTCAACGTGGGTCTCCTTCTTTCCCAAGTGCACAATCATCCATGCCTACTCCTAGTCCTTCCACAGTTGGTAGTAATGGATTTATCTTAAGAGAAAAGAGGAAGGTGAGTGCCAGTGGTAGTGAAAAGGCAACCTCAGTTGAGTCCATGTTTAATAACCAAGCATAAGATAGTACTGAATCCTCCATTGCCAAATTCTTTTTTGCATATGCCATTCCATTTCATGTTGCCTATTCCTCTTATTTCAAACAAATGGTGAGAGATATAGCCATAGTTGGTCCTTCATTCATACCCCCTGGAGATCATAACCTACACACCACCCTCTTAGACAAAGAGTACTCCAAAATTAATGTGTTAATGGAGGAGATGAGGCAAACATGGATGAGGATGGGGTGCTCTATAGTGAAGGATGGGTGGATTGATTGTAGATGTTGGCCACTCATCAATGTCATAGTCACATGCCCTGCTAGTTCTTATTTTCTTAGAGCCGTAGATTGTTCAGGGAGAGTAAGGATGCAAAATTCTAGTTTTCCATTTTGAGAGATGCCATAGAGGAGGTTGGGGCTGCAAATGTGGTGCAAGTGATCACCGATTCAACATGTGTGTACAAATCAGTTGGGTTGATGGTGGAGGGTAAGTACAGGCACACATTTTGGACCCCATGTTGTGTTCATGCATTGAACAATGCATTGAAAGACATAGGAAAGTTGGATTGGGTGAAGAAAATAGTGGCAAAAGCTAGAGATATTCAGATGTTTATTTGCAATCACCACACCTCACTTGCTCTCTTTAGAACATTTTCAAAGAAGGAATTTCTCAAACCTGTTGAGACAAGGTATGCCACTCACTTCATTTTGTTTTACTTTCAATTTGAATTCATAATTTGATTTTGTTTTAAATTTTTATTTTTTAATGAATGATTGAATCAATGAATGAACATTGAATGTAGATATGCCACATACTTCATCTTGTTAGAGAGGATGGTAGAAGTCTATGAGCCTCTACAAGCGATGATGGTCAATGTAGAGTGGGCTAGATGGTCTAATGCAAGTTCTATTGAAGGAAAGACCATAAAATAAAAGATCCTCGATGATGATTGGTGGGCCAATGTGAGGTAAGACATTAGATGGCTGAGGGTATGTGCAGGATCATCATGGAAAAAATAGGCCCTTAAGTGGCGATGAAACCTCTGGAAATCAGAGTTGGGAAACTTGACGTAAAAAATTTGAATAACTTATCTATATTATTTCAAAAATATCTAAGAATAGAATTTGTAGCAAATCAAATTTAGTTTCTAAACTACTGGGTTTATTTTAAAAAAAGAAAAATCTATTTGATGAAAATTTGAAATTTCAATGCAGTAGTCCTTCAATTTTAGGGAAAAAATAAGAAGTAGGTGTCTGTCTAACCACCCTAACCACAATAAAATGATAATATTTTTTTATAATATTTTAGATATAAGTAGACTCGTGTCTTGATGTGATGCATATTTTTTTGTAATTTTTTTCCAAATAAATAATCAATTATGATTTTTTTATTACAACTTTTAAAAAATATAAAAACTCGTATGTCTAACCACCTTAACTTGGTCAAAAATTCATGAAATTCAATTCTTTCTTTTTTAATCCTATATTATGTGAAGCATAGAATGTGATACATGTTTTGGATTCAAAAAATGTGATACTATTTGAAAGTTATATTTATTTTTCAATCAACCTATCAATCAGGACTTTAGTCGTAATAGAAATAGAAAATGAATAATAATTATTTATTAAATTCAAAGTAAAGAATAATTTATATTGGTGGAAAGCTCAGAATCTCCTTTAAAAATCTTTTCCGTTTCATCAATTTTGGGTAAAAAAAAATTCGTCAGCCACATGGGCCATCATATCACTTACATATCGCCACTTTTTGGCCCATCATGATCTTGCACATACCCCTGATTTTCATATTAAATTTCTAATTTTAATATTTTGATTTTATTGTCCAATGTTCAACTTTTGAAGTTTCTAACATGTCAATTAACCTTTCACCTAATTATTTTGAAATTTTTGTTTACATTTGGCAAATATATTTGCTCCTTCATCTCCCCTATTGTAGATTTCATCAAATATGATGATACAAACTCTCCTAGTCTTGGAGAGATATATGAGACATTTGACAGTATGCTTGGGAAGATCAAGCAAGTTATTTTGGGAAAAAACCCCACTTTGAATTTATATGAGCAACACATTGGGCCCATTGTGATGTGGAGGTCGAATATAATGAGCACCCCGCTTCACATGGCTGCCTTTTCTCTAAATCCAAAATGGTATGCACCAAGGCCTAGTAGGGTGCCTCCATGTGATGATAGTGAGGTTTTAGATGGGTTCACATGTGCCATTGAAAAGATTTATCTAGCAGAGTAGGCTTCACTAGTTTGGTCAAAATTCTTAGACTTTGCAAATCTTACTGGTCCAAACTTGAGTAAACCACATCCAAGGTTGGATAGAGCTATATTAGCTCAATCAAACCCTATTGGATGGTGGACCTATCATGGGAAGGATACACCGCAGTTGAAGAAACTTGCTGCCTTCTTGCATAGGTTGCTATTTCCTCTATTGCATAGAGGAATTGGTCCATGTATAGCTTTGTCCACTCCCTCAAGAGGAATAGACTTACCTCTAGATGAGCAGAGAAGCTAGTGGCCATTCATAGTGCTCTTTGACTTCAGGATCGATAGACTCTAGAGTATCGACAAACTCTAGCTCTATGGTGGGATATTGATCCTGAGGACATGGCCTAGGTAGATGAGGAGGAGACAATTGAGGGTTTGGTTGGGGTTCTATTGGTTGAGGAGGAGCATCACAGTGACAGTGACTTAGAGGATGACTCTGATTTTGATGCGGTTATGAGGGATGATTAGGGGCATAAGTGCTCTTTGACTTTGTTTATTTTGTATTCATTACTGGCCTTGTATTTTGATTTTCATAGCAAACTTTAAAACTATATGGCAGTAATGTAGCCTTTGGGCATTTTGATATAATTTTATAAATTATAACTTGGAGGTTGTTTCATGATTCGTGTATGTTAATTTTGAATGCGTATTGGGTATTGGCATAATGTTGAACACAAATTTTATATGTTAATGTTCTATAATGTGTATTACGCATGCCTTATCCATGTTATCATATGAATATTTAAAAATTTTGTATATTTTTAAAATTTTCCCTATATTTTTATATAGTCGTCCCCTATCATCCCTAATTTTGACCTTAAAAATTGGAAACTTGGGGACTCATCCCGCCATCCCCTGCTGTCCCCATCCCAAAAACTTGGGGTAACCTTTCTATTTATACATTTTATCTATGACTAATTCAATTTGGAAAATATTTTTTGAATATTGTTTAAAAGTTATTATCAGTGCATAAATGTTTAACTAAGTTTTTTTTCAAAAAATTGAAAGTATATGTGTTCTAATTAAATGGAAATAGTTGATGTTGATGTTATGTTTTTTTATATACAAGTTGGTATGATTTTAAGTTAATTAGCTGATAGGATATTTATTGTGGGCACAACCCAATGATTTTGTCTCATGCTTGAATAAAATTCATGAGAAAATAATTTCCCACCTGAAAAATCAAAATTGTGTGACTCAAAATTGAGAGGTTCAAAAATGGTATGGCGAGAGCTGCTACAATAAGTGGGTGTAAGATCACGTGGTGAGAGTTGCTAAAAGGTCGGGAAAAATCCATGTAAAAATCACAACAAACCGCCAAAAATTTCATCACAAGCATGATTGCCATTATGTTCTTACCGTTTGTTTGCAATAAACCTATAACAAAAATCTTCAAAATTCCAAATAAAATCGAACATGATCAGCCCTCAATCTACCATATTTACAATCTCTTTCCATTTATTGTAATTTTATTGAAGCAACAATTGGACAGAGATAAGTTTTGACTCAGCTCATTTGGAAATATTCTGGCATGGTAGGGTTTTGTGAATTTATTCTCCAAACTTCACCTATTATTCGTCATCTCCATTTCTCACACCATGACACACTTTGGCCATATTTTAGAGGTATTCCACTTGACACAGTTTCAATGATTTTTATTTTTTTTGAAGCTATACGGGATCTTCAAACAATTCATAGAGTTATAAATATATTTATTTGGTATCTATGCCAGTAAGGGTTTGAAATTTATTTTTTTGGTATCTACGCTAGTAAGGGGATAACTCTGATTTTCCACTATCCTATCTTGATTTACACTAGCCCCTATTCTAGGTAGGACATATGTCCATATTTGCAAATGAGCCTAGAAACGTTTTAAAAAGAGATTTTAGTATCATGGTTTTGGAGAGCATGGTAAAAAAAGTATTAAAGTGTTGAATTAAATTACATCCCTTCAGTTAGTATTTGTACGCAACAAAGAATAAGTGAGTTATGAGTATAACTTTGTTTTCTAATTTTTGATAACAATATCCATTTACAATGTTCATGGCTCAATGTGAACCATGGTGAGACAAATTTTAGTGTATTGCTCACACTATGTGATATTTGACAAATTTTAGTGTATTTCCTAGACTACATGATATTTGATTTTCTTACGGAGCCTTACACATCCTTTTGAGCAACAATTTGTATAGGGATTAATTGTTTTGTGATTTCAGCCATAGTATTGTTCTGCGTTGGAGAGTTCCATGTTTCAGATATTTCATCGGTTTGTTTTGTTAAGTGGTAGCTTTAGTATGCATTCTTTTTTCTTTATCTTGAAGGCTAGCCTGTGCTATACAAATCTCCCCTTTCTATATTGTAACTTTCTTATGAGGGAACTTTGGCGAGTAGATGAAATAATGATTTAGCAAATGTGGTAAGATGGCAGAGGTAAGTTGAAAAACTGATCAATATTTTTAAAATGGTCTTAGTTACTGAGTTTGTTCCTCTTATCTTATTGAGAAAAACAAAGAGAGCTTTTATCTCACTGCCCCAAACCTTGGCCTATATCTTGTCGATAACCTCTTCAATTCTGATTTTTAAGTTAATAGCTTTTTCCACTGAGTTATTTACCATTGTAGCATCACTAATGGCCTCAAATCAAGAGAATGAACCCCCTTTAAGTTCAAAAGATCTTTCATTGTAATCTAAATTGTGGATTTCAAATCAAATACTCCCCTTCTATGTAATGTGAAGAGGGATATTAGAATTTTCTCCAAATCTCTCCATTTCTCTCATCTATTTGTAGGCTTCCTACACTTTATCAGTCAAAGAATGAAGTGGTAAAGATAGGTGTATAGTATGGGGTTCCTTAGGTTCTTTCCATAACTTGTGAGCTGGGTTACCAAAATTTTGTTCATTCCTTCTTGCATCATTGTTTTGCTCTCAAAATTTCCATTTTTCAATTCATTGATGCAAGATAATTTCATAGTTCTTCATTGGTTATGTTAAGTCATATAATCACTTTGTAATTTGTATGAATAATTTTGCATTCATTTGACAGCCATGAGAATACCCTACTATTATCTACTGGTAATTGATTAATTGTTTTCTTCTTGGCTGGATACAACGGTAACCTCTGAGTAATAGTTTGATGACTCAGATTCTTATATAATTCCAATGGACTTGTAATATTTGGCATGTTGTGCAATTTTCCAGTATTTTTCTTAGTTTATATGCCTCCTTTTGTTTTGTAAATCACAAAATTTTAAATTTTAAATTTGTGGATAAAGTGTGCACCAATATTATAACATGTTATTTCTTTCTTATTAGGCTTGGTATTCCATTAAGACCTTAGATTAATAGAATAAATCCGTTCATTCCAAACATGCAACCTTTCTATATTTATACTAAAAGTAAACATTTGGAGTGGTGCAGACTGTAGTTTCTTATCATTTTTTGTTGTTTTTGTTAGACTTTGGCAGCTTAGGTTTTGGACCTTTTTTTAAAATTTTTGGGTTGTGTTTTATTGTTTCTAATGATTTCTTATAATTATAGAACATCTGACATGATTTTTGAGACAATTTGTTTCATAATGTAAAATCTAAATAAAATTGCAAATAATTGCAAACCAGACACAAAGCCAATCTAATCCTTATGTGATCACACATTTTACTAAAAAACTAGCATGCCTTTGAAGATGCCTTTAAGAACATAATTTATTTTGCTTTTTTGTCTATAAGTACTTCTATTTTTCCCTCATTTTTACACTGCAAATTTGAATTTTCTCATAGCATACATGCACATCAAAATTTCAAACTTGCATTTGAAAAATCCATCACAATTTTCTAAAGAAATTATTCTAGTTAAACTTTAATTACACTTTGTGTGGCCTAGATAGCCAATTTTTTTGAAGGATTTGGAGATTGGTTGAAAGAGGTATTATACTTATAAAAAACCATATGCCATAAAAGCCTTCGTTGTTCCTAGACTCAACTATCATTTTTTGAAAGAAAAAATAATAATTGTCTTGGGTTGCACCATTATAAGTTTTAATTTTGACTCCATAGCCCAATTGATAGAGGCATGTTTCTAAGTTTGACACAATTCTCAATCTAAGTTCTATTCATTGGTGCTAAAACTCAAAAGCTATAACAAACTGGCAGCAAAATAATGTAGCAAATCATAAAAAATTATTGACCAAATATTATAGAGATAGGATACAAGACATAGATATAAACTATATCATAGTTTTTTTTAATTATTAATTTTGAGTTTTGGAATATATAAGATGTGTATTAAAACCATACATTGGAGACAAGTGCCATAATGACACAAAATTTATTACATGAACATAAAAAACTACATGGCAGGAACCAACTTTGGCAAAGATTTAGAGTTAAGGACAAATCATCATTCATTGGCAAGTGAATGAAAAAAAAAACACATGCAAAGGGCCTATGTAAAGACTGTAGATATTAGGAATGAACAATTAGAATAACAACTTCATACAATGCCAATCATTGCTAGTGTAATGAATATACTGAAATGAAATTTCATAAGGAATTTGTGTGATTGTAAACATGTAATCAAGATGTTAGTTAAGTTGATTTGAAGACTCTTTATGCTGATTTCCCTTTCTTCAAAAAAAAATTGGACCTTTTTCTTGTAAACTTTTATCTCATCTTTACAAGAGAATTTTGTTCTTTAGAATTGTGTAAATTGATATGTAGTATCTTTCCAAATATATTAAATCTATTTGAATATTATTTTTCAAGTGTAAATTTTGTGTTGATTACATAATTTTTGAATTCGACATTTTTCTCATTCATTGTGTTCCTCTGTTAAAGAAAAATACTACATTTCTATACTTTTTAATATTTTTGATTGTGAATTGTTATGCACAAAATTGTTCACTAGCTTTGAACATTTAAATAAATTTTATTTTCTAGATGAAACTTATGGTGATATTCCTCATTTTATTTTTCAATCCTTTGGTTGTTTGTTATGTTCTTCCTCTTTGGATTTACCTCCTTCTTGTCTATTTTGTTCTTTCTCTTTAAATCCAAAGGGTGTAAATTTGGTTCTTTTTATTTACTACCAAAGGATTTAACAGTCACACAGTATCTATTTTTAATTTTTTAATTTTTTGTACATATCAAAATGGAGTGGAAAACTATGTTTTCTATGCCTTGGATTTAAATAAAACTGTTTAATGTTTTTTGAAATGTTTGTTTACACTTAACTAAGGGGTTTTCTCTACAATTAGCCCCACATAAAGTCCTATAACATTTGCAAAACCTTCAACAACTACTATGCCTCATAACCCTATTCATTGTAGGTTTTCCAAGCTCTTTAATTTTTTGTATTCATTGGATATTCAATTTTCATTATAGATTATTTTTATGTCATCACTTTGCATGTTGTAGTAGTGTCCACAAAGTATTAACTACAATGGATACACTAGATCTCTTACAAATTTTCTATGCAACATTTGATTGAAACTAATTTTATTCATGTTGCCTCAAGAAACAATGCAACAAAGTTAGAATCACAATATGTTCAAGGGAGGTATAGCTTTCTTCCACTACCCTGATCATAGATGTATGACCCCTTTTCTTGGAGAGGTGGTAATTATCAGACATAAACCCCCTTAAAGGATCATTACACCTATTTGGTGATTACCTAATTCTTTTAGACCCAGACATTGGAGTCAACAAATAAAGGAGGGCAACTAAGCTAAAGTTGACAAATGAGATGAAATTTTTATTGTCATATTAGAGCACTATATTCTGGGTACACCAGATCTGTATTAGAAGTCAAAAGGTCCTACAGTCTCCCTCGAAAGGCCCTTAAACATTTATGATATCCAAGATCAAACTGAATTAATCTCTTGCATTTCCCAATGTATTTTGTCTTCAACTTTAGATATTTTTCCCTATCATATTAAGCTAAGTGATAAGTCTCTAAGACCTATAAAATGCTACAAATAACATATACTAGTAGAGCTTGGTAAGTTATCCCTCCACAAATTGAAAACCTTACACATTTGTTATATCTTGTTATGGCTAACAATGTCTTCACCAACAACATACCATCAAAAAATATCTTACTACATTTGTCATGTCTGCCATACAATTACAAGATTTTATCCAATTTTATGATCTCATTTTCATTCTTTTTTGTTTCTATTTTTTCCTTAATCCTCACAAAATGGCTGTCATGTGCAAAACTTGCTTGATTTGTTTAGAGAAAGTTGCATATGTTACTTAGTGAAAATAATTTAATATGGGGAATATAAGAGCCATGCCCACTTCAATTGAATTTTTACAAGATAAGGATAATCATTTACGAGAAATTTAATTTGGGATTATTTTCAAGTACCTTTCAAGAAACCTTTTGTTTGGTTGTATTCTAAAGGAACTTGATAGTTGTCTCACAACTCTTTGAAAGAAAACATTCAAGTTCTTTAATATCTGATGAAAAATAAAAAGGACCAAACAATCCTCACTTTAGTTTAAATAAGAGAATTGAAAAGCTTGATAACACCTCAAATTCAACACAAACACTTATATAGACATCCAAATTTGACCACTTCGATATGGCCAAATTCACATCCTTACGCCTCTATGAAATCAATATTAATTAATGTATTTATTTAATTAATATTCCATATTCTGCCTAAGGTTCCTAAAGGGTTTAATTTAACAATTAAATACTTTATCCTTTATCCTTTCTTCTCTAAATTAAATAAAACATATCAATTATTTAATTTAGTCATTTCCCCCTTTTGTGAAATTAAAACAATTTTAAATTCATCCTTTTTCTCTCTCCTTGTCACATCCTCCATAAACCCTCTTCTAATCTGGGTTAATTTAATTAATCCGTCAATAAAATGTGCACCACCTAATCAAAGATTAATGTCACATCCTCCTACATTTACCACTTGCTTCTAATCCCTCATTAATTTGCTTAATCATGTATTTGCGCAATCCTAATCTAATCCCCTTGCTACATTTAGCATGCCTTTTTTGGTCAACCTTCACATCTTCCATATTTGGCATAGATTCTCTTCCCCATGTGAATTTAAAATTCACTCTTTATTCCTCCAAGAATCTCCCTCTTCCCTATGAATTTAAAATACACTTTTGATTCCTCCAATGAATCTCCTCTTCCCCATGTGATCATTGAAATGTCACATCAAGTCACATGGAGGCCAAGAACCTTCCATTATAAGGGCCTTGTTTTATCCGCAAGGCACTTTTTCAGCCTCCTCCATAAGAACCTCCTATTATCCATAAGATGCTTATCATATGAATTTAAAATTCATATTTATTATCCCAACCACCTTATCCCCTCCAATCATGTGAATTAAATATTCATATTTATTTTTCCAACCAATTCTCTCTTCTCCATGAGGATTTTTTGAGAAATACTAAAATTCCTCATGTCACTTTCATTCTCACTTGGGGACAAGAAGTTCTACATTCAAGAGCTCATTTTCCATCCATTTTCCATCATCTATCCCTCTCATCTTGCATTGACATCATTTTCTATCCATTTCCCATCACATTTCCATCAAGGAGCACATATTTCCATCTAAATCAAGGGCCAACCAAGGAGATCAACATAAAAGATATAATCATTTCATTATTTTTCATCTTTTTCTTTTGTGCTTTACTTAGGCTAATCATTGAGGTGGTCTTGTATTCTTTTCTTTGCATTTTTAGTTAGTTTTGCATATTTAGGAGTAAGAAACACATGCACACAACTTCAAACTTCTAGAGATTACAACCAATATAGGACCACTAACCTTAGTGAACAATGGTTGATCACAAAAAACCCATATATTGTATGCAATTGATAACACTTTACAATGAACATGATATCATGCTATGCTAGAGTGGTATAAGTAGTTTTCTCTCTAACTTAGTGATTTCCATATCTTTAATATTCGATGGAAATGACCACTACTACCATAGGAAATGCTTATACTAAAAGATTGGTCATATTAAAAAATGACAAACTATTGACACATATATATGGAATTTCCCATGAGACATTTAGCATTCTATCATTATGTATTCTAATTTTTGGCACAAGGAATTGATTTGATAATGTCCCATTTCTTCAGTCTCTGTCCTTTAGGCTCACTACAAATGCCTTCTAAGAGATTATTCACATAATGACATATCCATATACATATGTTTGTAGTGTTTTTGCTGATATGAGGAAATTAAAATATTTTAACTCTCATGATGATGGGGTTTGATAGGCCATTTATGATTCTCTAATAAGAGCATCAATTAGTTGATAAATTTATTATCTTACTCTCCCAACTATTTGATGAATGTCTATTGGTAAAATTAGTAAGTAAATAGCTCAAACATGAATTAAAAAATGTAGAAAAGTAAAATTCAACTATATATATTCATTTGCAGTCATTTAACATAGTTAAGTATATCTTCATTTGTGTGCCTTATTAGTATATTACAAACACCTTGGACTCAACATTTACCATATATCATTTAGTAGGAGCAACAAACACTTTTCTTCTACCTAGGTTAATACATCTTCTCTTGTGTTGCAAATTTGAGTTTTAAATTTTAACCAATTGACTTCAAGGTAATTGAACTAGCATCAGTACATCCTGCAATGTTAAAATAAGCTAAGGATGTTTTCTTTTAGAGAGTTTCGACTTTTAGTATACCATAGCTCCATTCAAATGGAAAACAATCAAAGCTACCTTATCAACAATATAACTAGGTATAAAGTATATATCTAATGTAGTAAATCTAAAATATCATCATACTAATCAATCTATAGCTAAAAGTCCCACCAATCCTTAATTCTTCTTGTTTGCACTAGCTCTCTTGCATGCTTGTGAGAAAGACATGGTGAATTACAATCTATTTCAGTTTCACAATAACAACAACAAAAAAAAACTAGATAAAATCAAAGCCTAGAAGGCATGGGATGGTAATGAACCTGCTACAATAATTACAATCACAACTAAATAATATTGGTAATATCTGACTATTATACGTGAGACACAATTAGCTTCACCGCTTAGTGTGATTCTTCTCTATACTCATTAATGCAAAGCCATGCATAGAAATAATTGTTCCAACAATTTATAAGAAAGAAAGCATGATTAGACAAAATCTTGTTAAAAATATGTAATCTCAACTATTAATTATGCAAATTCCCTCTAGCTAAGGCTGTGTGACAGCATTTAAGGCAATTTAATATGAATTCTTTTTGGAGAAGATTTCAGGAGATTTGGAATATTTTGTATTAATTGCTTATTTACTCCCTATTTACTCTCACACACTTTGTGGGTGGTAAAAGATATTAATATTTTATTTTCCTTAGCTATCCACTGTAGCTTTTAGTTTTAATTCTATTTTTGTGGTCATTTTGCATAATGCAAGAAGGAAGAAAGAGAGCAACACAACTCTACAATTAGAAACTCTGAGCATTGAAGCTTTGTTAAAGTTGTTTCTATTTCAATACATGAATATAAATATGATGTTCATTTTATGTGTCTTGTGAACAAAAATCTCTTGCATTTTCATTTGTCTTTTATTGTTGCATGCAAATCTTAGTTTACTCTATTATATGAATATTTTGCTCTATTTTTATTTCTGCTCCTCTGCCCCTTTACCCACATGTGGTATTAGAGCCATTGGTTCAAAACCCTTGTCTCTCTTTTGTGGGTCTGCACCTTTTTTCTGTTTGACAACCATCAATGGACTCCACAACCTCTACTTGTGGTGCTTCCTTGTCTAGCTTGCAAACCCCTCTTTTCACAGGAAAAAAATATGATTATTGGTCATTGATCATGAAAGCCCTGTTTAGGTCTCAAGATGTCTAGGAAATTATTGAAAATGGTTATGCAGAACCAGTAGACCAAGAAATTTATAATGCTCTCACCCAAGCAGAGAAAGATCTCTTGAAAGAGTAGAGAAAGAAGGATGGAAAATTCCTCTTCTACATTCATCAAGTAATGCATGAAAGCATACTACCAAGAGTTGTAGCAGCAACACAAGAAAAGGAGGCATGTGACACACTACAAAAAACTTATAAAAGTAAGGAAAAATCTAAAGTTGCAAAACTCTAGTTACTTAAAAGAGAATTTGAAAACATAAGTATGGAAAATTCAAAGTCTGTGGAGTTATTTTTTACTTGTGTTGTTGGACTAGTAAATCAGATAAAATCTCATGGGGAAAAATTAGAAGAGACAATAATAGTTGAGAAAATGCTAAGGGTTTTTCCTACTAAGTTTGATCCTTTAGTTGTTTCCATAGAGGAAACTAAGGATTTAAGCTAGCTGATAATGGATGAATTGGATGCATCTTTGATAAATCATGAATATAGGTTGAAAAAATCACACACTTCCATTGAGAATGCTTTCTCATCTTAGGCTTCAATAAGCTATGGAAGAGGTAAAGGTATATTCACTCCTAGGAGTAGAGGAAGAAACATATTTAGACGATGTAGCAGCAATCCTGCAAATCAAGGTGGAAGAGGACATAATTTTGAACAATCTCATAATCATTCAGATGGTCAAAGACAAGACAAGTCAAATTTTCAATGTCATTACTGCAAGAAATATGGTCATTATGCTTTTGAGTGCAAAAAGAAACAACATGATCAAAGAAGACAAAATCAAAATCCCCAAGAAAATTCTACAAAAAATTCTATGTTTATTGCATGTGCAAAGCTTTCTAAAGCAATTTATACAAAATCACTAGTTGAATGCAATATGGTTCAAGAGAGTCCAAATGATATTTGTTATTTAGATTCTGGATGTAGCAATCACATGTCTGGAAATTTAGAGTTATTTTCTAGCTTGGAAAAATCAGTCACCTTAAATGTCACCCTTGGGAACAATAATCAAGTGAATGTTATGGGAAAAGGGACTGTTGATATTCTAACCAAAAAGGGGGAGCAAAAATTCATTCATGATGTTTTCTATGTTGCTGGTCTGAAACATAATTTGATGAGTATTGGTCAATTAGTGCAAAAAGGATATAGAGTTTATATGAAAAATAATGCATGTGTTATACTTGATAAATATCCTACTACTCAGCTGATTGTAGAGGTACAAATGACAAAAAATTGAATGTTCCCATTGAGATTGAAACCTGATGTCAAAAATAATGCAACTGAAGCTCATCATATGACATAAAATGCACAAGCTAGAGCAGCATTTAAGGTTGAAGATTCTCAAGACGCCTCTCAGAGTTGCTCCAGAAAAGAACAAAGTTGTTGCACGAAAAAGAACAAGGTTGCTTTGAAATAGAACAAGCTAGCTCCGAAAAAGAACATGGTTGCTTTGGAAAGGCTGAAACCAAAACTAAAGAGGAACAAAATGGTAATGTAATTGTTCAAATAACTTTTCATTCTGTTGTAAAGAATGAATCCTAGTTATGGAATTTGAGATTTGGCCATTTATAATTTGGAGGTCTAAATTTGTTGCATAGAAAAAATATGGTTAAGGGGCTGCCATTGATTAAAAAATCAGAAAGAGCATGTGAAGCATGCATCTTGGGTAAACAACATAGAGAGACCTTCCCTGTTGGAAAATCAGAAAGAGCAAGTAAACCTCTTGAAATTGTTCACTTTGATATATGTGGACCAATACAAAATCCTTCCATTGGAGGATGCACATATTTTCTAACTTTTATTGATGATTATACAAGGAAAACATGGGTCTACTTTTTGAGGCATAAATCTGATGCATTTGGAGTCTTTTAATAGTTCAAGGCTCTTGTAGAGAAGCAAAGTGGATACTACATCAAAATTTTAAGAACTCATAGAGGTGGTGAATACAATTCTAATGATTTTCTAAATTTTTGTAGACAACATGGTATTCACAAACAATTTACAGCTCGTTACACACGTCAAAAAAATGGTGTGGCTGAAAGAAGAAACCGAACTATCATGGATATGGAAAGGAGTATGTTGAACTCAAAGCATTTACCAAATGAATACTGGGATGAAGTAGTAGAAACTTCTATTTATATTTTAAATAGATGTCCAACCACAAGTGTAAGGAATGTGATTCCTCAAGAGGCTTGGAGTGGTAGAAAGCACAATGTTTCTCACTTCAAAGTCTTTGGTTGCATTGCATATGATCATGTGCATAAAGATATGAGAAAAAAATTGGATAAAAAAGGTGAGAAATGTATTTTTATTGGGTATTCAAAAGATACAAAATTTTACAAGCTATTTAATCCAATTTTAGTAGGTGGCGTGGTGTGGGAGTTTGGTGGCGGGGATGAAATTGATGATAATGAAGGCCAAGATGTGGTTTGTGTAGTGAGCGCCAACCAAGGACATTGGGCAGGACATATTATATGCTCGATAAGACATCACCATTGTTGTGTGGAGTTCCTTGTGTTGGCTTTGGCATTATTTTTGTCATTGATTTCAAATTCAGGTGATTGTCATTGATGTCAGATTCAGGTGATTGGTTGTATAATGTTGGACCATTTTTCTTTCTACCTTGAGGTTCTTCTTAGCAAATATCTAGTTGTAAAACTTGTGCAACCTTGTCTAATGTGTATGGTGACAAAGGGCTCTTGTATTCCTTCAAGGGTTTCTGAAATGTTTGTATTTATTTATAAATTCCAAAGGCATAAATTAAAGTTGTTTTGATTAGTAACCTGCCTAGCAAGTCACAGATGTTTGTGAAAGGTTTGAAGGCAATTAATGCCATTGTTTTCTATTGGCCCCTTCCAGGGTTATCGATTCAGTAGGGTAACATTGTATAATGTGCAAAGCAAGGTTTATTGGGTATTATGCAAAGTTGAGAACTTGGTGTATACAACATCGAACTTAGGATTCTCCTAAAGCATAAGGCCTGAGGATTAGTGTAGTAGCAGCTAATCCACATGATGATATGACTAATGAAGTGATAAAACAAAAAGGTATTCCTCAAGCAATACCTCCTTCCACTCTCGGACAAGCAACACAAGTTGTAGCACAAGCTACACCTTCTTCTACAATAAGACTTTCAAGAAATCAGAATTTTTCACCCACACAACAAACTCCACAAAGAACACCAGCCATAACACCATCTGGAAGTCTATCAAAATCATTTGATAGAAGAAACTCATCGGATCCTACATTGGCAAGTTTATTGCAATGAAAAAAGAAGAGTTTAAGAGATATCCATGAAGCTGATTTTAGTGGTGAAACATCAAATTCATTTTTTGTTTTTGCTCTATTCTCAGATCTTGCTAATCTAATTTTTTTTTATGAAGCAATTAAGGATAAAGCATGGGATGAAGCTATGGATGAAGAAATTGATGCTATTGAAAATAATAATACTTGGGAGTTGGTGGATCGCCCACATGGAAAGGATGACATAAGCGTAAAATGGATTTATAAAAAAAGTATCGCATGAATGGAAATGTGCTGAAGCATTAGGCAAGGTTGGTTTCTAGAGGCTTTACTTAGCAGCCTAGTATTGAATACAATGAAACATTTGCACCTGTAGCTATATTGGATATGGTAAAAAGTGTTTTGGCCATTACAACCCAAAAGAAGTGGAATTTTTTTCAAATGGATGTAAAATCTATTGGATGTTGTGGTTGTGGTTTTCATTGATGTCAACACCATTAGCATTTAATCTGCTTAAGGTTTTATATGTTGAGGAGATTGAGAAAATTGTAAAATATATAGTATAGGCAGCCAGTGGAGCTGAGAAGGTTAGAATGTTGGAAAGATCTGTGTGTTGAAGATCTGAAGGTGCGCTTCAAAGGTTTTTTTGTTGAACCTTTCTAGTATGTTTTCCAAAAGTTTCAGAGGTGCGTATGAAGTTTTGTTGAAGTTATGAAGATCTATGTGCCTATAATTACTCAGTTTCTGTAGATGGTGTTCTTGGTTGAAGCGGATGAAATTATGGTAATTTCATGTGTTGCGCATGTACCTGTGACGTTCATGGATGAGTCTATATCATGCTCTATCCTTGTTGTACATCTACAATGATTGTAGCGTTCATGATTGGAGATTTTTTTGATGTGTGCCCAAGTGTTCATGTTCTTGGCCAACATTGTGGTGTTAGCATGTTGCAGATCCATGAGGATTAATATTTTATTGTTTGGAGTGTTTGGAGAATTTTTTTTAGGTCCTCACTATGTTGTGACTGACTTGTGTTGGTACGCATTGTAATTTATTCGTGTATCAAGGCTGACAGTTGTAATTTATTCTCTATTTGCGACTGATTGAATAGTGAATGTAAATCCATGTAGCAGATATATATATGAGATTGTCTTTATTATTTAGGAGTGCTCAATTTATGAAGTTTACAAGTGATGTACAAGTGAAAATAAAGGTCAGATCATTCAGAGAAGAGTTTGGAAGAGTGTGGAAGTGTTTGAGTAGAGGGTGGAAGAGTTTGAAGAAGTTTTGTGCACCTAATTGGAACTGTAATCAAGCTTTTGTAGAAGCAATTTACTAAGTTCAAATTCATTAGATGTATTTAATCTGATTACTATATGTAAGGTAGTGAGCCTTCCATTTGAGTAGTGTGCTCTAGGCAGTGCACCTGAATGCAAGTGCATTCTCTTTTTATTCTTCATTATACTTCTAATAGGGTATAATCTTGTGGACTAACATCCACCGTGGTTTTTCCCCTAACAAGGTTTCCACGTATAAAATCTTGGTGTTCATGTGTCTTTGATGTGTTGCTAATTTTATGCTTTCACTACTAATTATCAGATCTATGATATAAGGTTGGTTAATGTTGTATAAGTTTTATTTTGGTAACAATTGATTCACCCCACCTCTCAATTGTCTATCCTTGTTTTGCTAACAATTGGTATTAGAGATAGTTCCTCTGAAGAAGCTTAATAGCTTGAGGTGGTCCAAGATGGCATCATTCAAGAAGGATGGTCCTAGATTCGATGGTACAAACTACTCTCTATGGAAAGTCAGGATGGAATGTCATTTGAGGTGCATAAGTGAACCTTTTTGGCAGATGACACAAATTGCATATACTATTGCTCAGAATGGTCCCTCCTCTGCAGATGAGATCAAGAAGGCATAAATTAATACCAGGGCATTAGAAACACTGGTGAGTGCTTTGATAGAATCAAATATGACAAATGTGATGGGATTGAAGACTGCATACCAGATTTAGAAAAAGCTAGAAAAATTGTATGAAGGAGATGCACTAGTGAAAAGTGCTAAGCTACAAAGTCTAAAAGGCAAATCAGAGAGCTTGAAGATGAGTGAAGATGAGAAAATATTTTCCTTCTTGCATAGGATAAATGAATTGGTGATGAAAATTATATGTGTCAATGGAACTTTGGATGATGATGAAATTGTGGCTAAGATACTTAGATCTGTGCCCCCTTCCTACAAGATAAAAGCTCATGCTATTGATGAACTTAGAATAGTGAAAAATATTATGAAAGACATGTTGATTGGAAAACTTGTTGCATTTGAATTAAGTGATTTCAGTGAGTTTTCTCCTAAGACTAAATCTTCTTTCAAGGCTACTGTATCCAGGAAAAAGAGATATGATTCAAGAGAGACTTCCTAGAGAACATTCAGATATGAAGATGAGATGAAACAGATTGAAGATGAAGAAAAGGAATTGGAAGAATTGGAAGCATTGATTGTGAAAATAGAATCAAGAGGTCATGGTAAGTACAAAGGAAAATTACCTATTCAATGTTTTTCTTGTAGTAAGATAGGTCATTTTGCTTCTAGATGTCTTGAAAGAGTTTCAAAGTATAAACATGAGAACACTAGATTTCAAAGAAAGTGCTATTATGCTGAAGAAGGTGTAACTAATGAAGAATTTGATAAAGAAACTAGAAATGAAGATGAATGGGTATTTATTACTATCAAAGAAAATGGTCAAGTGTCCATTGAATTTTCTAGTAATGTGAATGTTGAGAAAGCTCTTGCAGCCAAAGTTGAAGAGAAATATGAGTGGGTAATTGCCAACAGATTCTCACATTATATGACTGGTGACAAAATAAAATCTGTAATCTTGGAAAACTATGATGGTGGTGTTGTAAGGTTCAGCGACAACACTTCTCGTGTGATTCGTGGAAGAGGCACTATTTATTTTGGTGGTAAGCACAATACTGATGATGTTCTTTATGTAGAAGGCTTAAAGCATAGCTTGTTGAGTGTTGGACAGATGGTAGACAAAGGTTACAATTTGCAGCTCAAGAATGGTAAGTGTAGAATAATGGGAAGTTCAAGAAATATGATTGCTTTAGGAACAAAGACAAAAGGTAATATCTTTCATTTGAGTGTTGCTAGTGAAAGTTGTTTGATTGCTCAAATTGATGTAACCTGGTTATGGCATAGGAGGTTATGTCATGTGAACTTTGATAACATTGTCAAGATAAGCTCTACTCAAGAAGTTAGAGATCCACCTAAGTTAGTGAAGCTTACTAACACTATGTGCAAGGAATGTCAGATGGGAAAGGAAACAAAAAATTATTTCTAGAGAAAACAATATAGCTCTAATAGAGTACTGGATTTGATACATACTTATCTATGTGGTCCTTCTAGAATCAGAAGCCTACAAGGTGAAAGGTATTCTATGTTACTCATTGATGATTATTCTAGAATGATATGGGTCACTTTCTTAAGAGAAAAACATGAAGCATTAGAAAAGTTCAAAAGTTTTAAACCTATGGTAGAGAATGACATAGGTCAAAGGATCAAATGTCTAAGGTCAAACAGAGGTGGTGAATTTACTTCATGGGAATTCAATTATTTTTGTGAAGAGCATGGAATCCAAAGACAATTATCTGCTCCTCAGACCCCTCAAAAAAATGGAGTTGTTGAAAGAAAGAACATAACCATTCTAGACACTACTAGAACCATGCTGCTGGAAGAAAATATTCCTCATTTCTACTGGAGATAAGCTGTAAGGACTGTTGTGTACACCATTAATAGGGTGAATGTCAACAATAATTCTGGTAATACACCTTTTGAGTTATGGTTTGGTTATAAGCCTACTATCAAATACTTCAAAAAATTTGGAAGCAAACTCTACATCAAGAGAGATGATGAAATAGACATAGAATCAACTTCAAATTGTTCCAGTGAACCAAGGGAATCAAGAAGAAGAAGCCAACAAAAGTGCAGAAGAAAGAACACATGAACAAGAGGTAAGAGAAAATTTCAAAACTCCTAAATATGTAAGACAAAATCATTCTGATAGTCAAATCATAGGAGACAAAAGAAAAGGTGTGAAAACTAGAAGAAGAATTCTAGAAGAAGAATTCTAGAAGAATATTGTCTAATTTTTAAAGCTAAACCTAGAAATATAAGTGAAGCATGCAAAGATAAACATTATATGGAATCCATGAAAGAAGAACTATTGTAGATACAAAATAATGATACATGGGATCTTGTTCCTAGACCTCAAAACAAAAATGTGATTGGAACCAAGTGGGTGTTCTAGAATAAGCTGAATGAACAAGGTGATGTGGTTAGAAAAAAAGCAAGATTGGTTTGCAAAGGTTACTCATAGATGGAAGGTATTGATTTTGAAGAAAATTCTACTCCTGTTGCTAGAATTGAAGTTGTTAGATTATTTCTTTCTTATGCTACTTTCAAGCATTACAAAGTTTATCAGATGGATGTGAAGTCAACATTTCTAAATGGTGAACTAGAAGAAGAAGTTTATATTGAACAACCAGATGGATTTTAGTTGACTGATGAAAAGGACATGGTATGACGATTGAAGAAAGCTTTTTATGGACTAAAGCAAGATCCTAGAGCTCGGTATGCTAGATTGGATAAATACTTGTTGAAAATTGGATTCAGTAAAGGTATTATTGACAATAATCTATATTTTCAATTCCTTTTAAGATTGCAAATTACTTAGTTAGATGATGGAATATTTGTATTTAGTCTAAGTATGTGAGAGTTAATGAAAAAATTTGGCATGAAATATTCAAAACTAGTTGGCACACCTATGGTGACCGGATGCAAACTTACACAGAAAGATGATTCTCCCAAAGAAAATCAGACAAGATACAGGTCAATGATTGGTGGATTACTCTATTTGACTCAGACCAGGCCGAACATAATGAATGTTGTGTTTATGGTTGCTTGATTTCAAACTGATCCTAAAGAGTCCCATGTGACTACTGTGAAAAGAATATTCAGATATCTGAAAGGGACAGTTGATCTTGGTCTTTGGTATTCTAAGGATGATGTTCTTACTCTAAGCGGTTTTACTGATGTTGATTGGGTGGGAGATGTAGATGGTAGGAAGAGTACCAGTGGTGGTGCATTCTTCTTAGGTAAGAAGCTGGTACCCTGGTTAAGAAAAAAGGAAAACTCGGTTTAATTTTCTACTACTGAGGTAGAGTACATTGCTACTACAAATAGTTGTACCCAAGTATCATGGATGAAGAAAATGTTAAGAGATGTCCAAATTGAGTATGAAGAACCCATTGCCTCATTCTGTGACAATTCAAGTGCCATGAAAATTTCTAAGAATCCAGTGTTGCATTCAAAGACAAAGCATATATCCATCAAGTATCACTTCTTGAGGGACAAAGTAAGTGACAAAGAAGTTAAACTAGAGTACATACCTACCAAAGAGTAAATTGCAGATATATTTACAAAGTCATTGCCTAAGGATACTTTTGAGTACCTCAGAGGCAAGTTAGAGGTGATTTCCCCTCTTGATCAGAACTAAGATGTAGGTATTTGTATCAGTCCATGAATTCATTGTCATCATATTTCAGATTGATGTTGTGGTGACTGCTACTTAGGGGGAGTAGTCAGATGATTCAAAATTAAGATAAGAGAATATGTACCTTTCCCATTGATGTCAAAGGGAGAGAGAAGCAATGTAAAAAAAAATGGGAAAAAAGAGAAATGAAGGAAATAGGAAAGAGTGCACAATCTCAGGGGGAGATTGTTGAAGAAGAGTTAGTTGGGTTGATGGTATTATTTTTCACATCATGTGTTGCCATCAATGTCAAAGGGGGAGATTTTTGGATGTTGTGGTTGTGTTGCTAATATGTGGTTGTCATTGATGTCAACACCATTAGCATTTAATCTACTTAAGGTTGTATATGTCGAGGAGATTGAGAAAATTGTAAAATATATAGTACATGCAACCAATGGAGCTGAGACGGTTAGATGTTTGGAAAGATTTTTGTGTTGAAGATCTGAAGGTGTATTTCAAAGGGTTTCTTGTTGAACCTTTCTAGTGTGTTTTTTGAAAGTTTCAGAGGTGCGCATGAAGTTTTGTGGAAGTTATGAAGATCTGTGTGCCTACAGTTACTCAGTTTTTGTAGATGGTGTTCTTGGTTGAAGCAGATGAAATTATGGTAATTTCATGTGTTACACATGTACTTGTGATGTTCATGGATGAGTCTAGATTGTGTTCTATCCTTGTTGTACGTCCACAGTGATTGGAGTGTTTGTGATCATATATTTTTCTGATGTGTGCCCAAGTGTTCATGTTCTTGGCCAACATTGTGGTGTTAGTGTGTTGCAGATCCATGAGGATTAATATTTTATTGTTTGGAATGTTTGGAGATGTTTGTTTGGATCCTCACTATGTTGTGACCGAATTGTGTTGGTACGCATTGTAATATATTCATGTATCAAGGCTGACAGTTGTAATTTATTCTCTATTTGTGGCCGACTGAATAGTGAATGTAAATCCATGTAGTGGATATATATATGAGATTGTCTTTCTCATTTAGAAGGATTGCTCAAGTGCTCAAGTGTACAAGTGATGTACAAGTGTGAATAAATTTCAGATCATTCAGAGTAGAGTGTGGAAGAGTTTGAGCAGAGGGTGGAAGAGTTTGAAGAAGTTTTGTGCGCCTAACTAGAACTATAATCAAGCTTTTGTAGAAGCTATTTACTCAATTCAAATTCATTAGATGGATTTAATCTGATTACCGTATGTAAGATAGTGAGCCTTCTCTTTGAGCAGTGTGCTCTAGGAATTGTGCCTAAATGCAAGTGCATTCTCTTTTTATTCTTCATTATACTTCTAATAGGGTATAATCTTGTGGACTAACATCCACTGTGGTTTTTCCTCTAACAAGGTTTCCACGTATGAAATATTGGTGTTCATGTGTCTTTGATGTGTTGCTGATTTTATGCTTGCACTACTAATTATTAGATTTCTGATATAAGGTTTGTTAATGTTGTATAAGTTTGATTTTGGTAACAACTGATTCATGCCCCCCCTCTCAGTTGTCTATCCTTGTTTTGCCAACAAAATCTACATTTTTAAATTGTTTGATTGAAGAAGAAGTTTATATTGAGCAACCCGAAGGATATGAAATTGTAGCTCAAGAAGGAAAGGTATACAAGCTAAAAAAGGCTCTTTATGGACTCAACAAATCTCCTAGAGCATGGTATAGTCAAATTGATTCTTATTTGATTAAGAATGGATTTAGTAGGTGCAATAATGAACCTAATTTTTATATAAAAATGGATGAAGAAGGTCAAATGTTGATAGTTTGTCTTTATGTAGATGATTTAATCTTTATGGGAGACCTTTTTATAAGTTCTTTTAAGGTAGCCATGATGAAAGAGTTTGAGATGATTGATCTTGGTCTTATGAAATATTTTTTGGGAATAGAAGTTAAGCAATCATCATATGATATTTTTATTTCTCAGTCAAAGTATGTAAGTGATGTATTTAAAAGATTTAATATGTTGAATTGCAAACCAACCTCTACTCCAGTTGTGATAGGACTAAAGTTAAGCAAGGAAGATGATGGTTCATTAATTGATCCTAGACTATTTAAAAGGCTGGTTGGTAGTCTCATATATTTGATAGCCACAAGGCCTGACATCATGTATGGAGTGAGCCTTATTTCAAGGTTCATGGAGTCTCCAAAAGACTCTCATTAGAAAACCGGAAAAATGATTTTGAGGCACGTATGTGGAACCAAGAACTATGGAATTTTATATTCAGTTGTAGATGATTTCAAACTCATTAGATACATAGACAATGATTGTGCTGGTAGCATAGATGATAGAAAAATTACTTTTGGTTATGCCTTTCATTTTGGATCTGGTGTTGTATCTTGGGCTTGAAAGAAACAACCCACTGTCACACTTTCTTTAGTAGAAGTAGCGTATATAGGAGCCACAATAGTAGCATGCCAAGCCATATGGATGAGAAGAATGTTGGATGAGTTGATGCATAAACAAGATGAAGCAACAAAGATTTACTGTGATAATAACTCAACCATTGCACTGTCTAAAAATCATATTTTTCATAAAAGAAGCAAGCACATAGATACTAGATATCATTTTATAAGAGAGTTAGTGAATAATAAAGAAATATGTTTAGAGTTATGTAGATCAGAAGATCAATTTGTTGATATTTTTACCAAACCATTGGAAGAAGATGCATTTGAATACTTGAGAATTTTTTGGGTGTTTGTGTTGAAGAAGAATACTCTATAAATTTTAGTGTTAGTGTGGATGCATCAAATTTTTTTGAATAGAATGCAGGAACATAACACAGATGTGCTAGAAATTTTTAGAAAGAAGGAAGATGTGCCAAAACCTTTCAGACAAAAAGTGGATGCATTGAAAACTTTTGAACAGGTTGAAGCATCAGAACTTTGGATGCGCTAGAACTTTGAAAGAGTCAAAACTTTGGTTGTGTTGGAACTTTTTGTGAAGAAGACGAATGTGCCAAAACTCTTTGAAAAGTGTGCTGGGAATGAAGATGGATGCTCTAGAAGTTTTTTGAGTAGAATGTAATCTAGTTGAGATTAAGGGGGAGTGTTAGAAATATGTAATCTCAACTATTAATTATGCAAATTCCCTCTAGCTAAGGTTGTGCACCAACATTTAAGGCAATTTAATAGGAATGCTTTTTGGAGAAGATTTTAGGAGATTTGGAATATTTTGTATTAATTGCTTATTTACTCCCTATTTACTCTCACACACTTTGTGGGTAGTAAAAGATATTAATATTTTATTCACCTTAGCTGTCCACTATAGCTTTTAGTTTTAATTCTATTTTTGTGGTCATTTTGCATAATGCAAGAAGGAAGAAAGAGAGCAATGCAGCTCTACAACAAGAAACTTTGAGCATCGAAGCTCTATTAAAATTGTTTCTATTTCAATACATGAATATAAATCTGTTGTGCATTTCATGTGTCTTGTGAACAACAATCTCTTGCATTTTCATTTATCTTTTATTGTTGCATGCAAATCTTAGTTTACTCTATTATATAAATTTTCTGCTCTATTTTTATTGCTGCTCCTCTGCCCCTTTACCCACAAATATAATAAGGAAAAAATACTAATGTGAAGAAACTAAATGGAATAATTAATAGACCCAACATAAGAGAAATGGATAAGATACAAATTATCCCTTGAGTATATGAAAAGTTTCATACATATAACAAAATAAAACATTGACCATATAATTTAAGGCTTGAGGTTTCTTACTTGTTGAAGACCTCCTCGAAAAGTAACATCCATGTATAAAAGATGAAAATCCAATTCTTTTCCTCCAATAGTTGGAACCCTTCAAAGCAAAACATACTACACTTAAAAATTGAAATATGAACCAATATTTCACTTATGCAGCTGTAATACTTAGCCATAATCTTTGACTATTTTACACTGTATGGTCTTTGATGAATCATACAAGGCATTTGTCCCTATCATAACTATACCACTTCCAAACACTAATTATTTCAATACACAATTTTTCCCAATCAAACTAACCAATCAACGATAATATAAAAATATATTGATGAGGGAAAATGAAAAAAGCATGAATATGATAAAATGACTAAAATATCTTAAAGGTTGATTTTTTCCAGTATTTATTGGTCCAAGTAAAAATGAAAATAATCATAAAATAGGCTAATTAAACAACAATTTTAGTAAATAACACCTGGAAATGATTTTTTTCAGACATTACTCACACAAGATTATTGTAAATGCTAAAATGTTTTGTATTTACTCATTTTTTCCTCAAAACCGTTATGCCTTATAAATATTAAGCTCATCCAAAGACTAACACATAGAAAAAATCCATGCATTCATAAATATAACCTATACTTATTAAGCTTGTTATCTACTTATTAACATTTCCCATAATTTGTAGGAAACTTAATCAACTCCTATTGAACCTCTTAATATCATTGCATACAAACCACTAACAAATAAGTATGAATGGGTAAGTGGCTTCAATGAAAATTTTAATTTTTGGAAAATCAATTGAGGCCTTTTCCTATCTTTTATTTTTTCTTTACAAGTCTTGTTGGGAAGCCAAATTTTGTTTATAGATTACATAGTTCAGTAAAGAATATTTTGAGAACATTTTTTATTTCATTTTTATGTCTTTTTATCTACAACTCTTTCAACTCATTTCAGAAAAAGGTGAGCTTGTTTTAACAATATCTTAATTATATTTAATTTGTGGCTCTTGGTTTGCACATATAGATTGAGTTAATTTAATATATTTTATTAAAAGTGCATTTGTATTTAATTCCTATTGTTAATGAAAATAATTTAAATGTTCACTCAATGAAAGCATCATCATGAGAAGATATGGAAGGGGTGAATTCAAATCGGTGGAAGAAATGTAGTGGGTGGAGAACAACTTAATGATATACAACTATTGCAATGACAAATAGAGATATCCTCTACCTCCAATAGAATGTACTACAAACATATAAATTAAAAATGTCAATACACTTTATCTCTTTGTAGTCATGGAAGTTGAGTATAAGGAGGAGATTTTAAACCACATACTTCAAAATAATGATTTCAATATGTACTAAGTTTAGGTTTTCAATATGTCATAGAAAAATTGCACACATTTATGAAAACTTGATAATATCCACAACCATCCCACCCTCTCCTCTTCCTCCTCTCCCTACGAATCCTGTGTTGTCTATTAAAATATACGAATTAAGAAATATTTGATCACCAACTTGCTAAAGTGAAGATAATAGAAATTGCATCCAAGTAAACAAAAATAATAACATTTGTTTTAATAGTGTATTTTAACATCAAATATAGGACAAATATAATATTCATTGATTGTCAATTGGTGTTAAGGTTTAGATAATTCAATTCCTTCCTTGCCTAAGAAAAATAATCTTCAATTAATTTTGATAATCAATACAAGTTTAGATTTACAAAAAACATTTAAAATGGTTTAAGGACTTGAGAATGAGTGATTGAAGCATTGGTTTTTTAAGATTTAAATTTAATGTTTAAATTGATATTTTAAGAAATAAAATTTTAAATTGTTCGAAATTGAATTATTAAAGTGATATTTAAAGTAGAATTTAAAGTTGTTCTTAAGAACTACTTATATATTGTAAGTTAATAGAGAATATTAAAAAATATGCATCCATATATGAACCAATTCTATTCCCAACAAATGGATATATAGCTATAATTACTATTTATACATTCAATTATAGACATCTCAAACATAAATTATAAAAAAATATAATCAGTGTAACCATTGAGAAAGAAGAAAAATAAGAAAACCACAAGAAAAAGTTCTAGATTTTCATTTTATTCTATGCAAATTTGAATCATGCTAGAGGATTGGAGCTGCCCATTAAAAGAGTTGGATGTTAGTTAGCAATATATTGTGATATTTATTTCAATCCGTTTATTTCCCAAAAACTTATGATATTTTGATATTTATCTCTTCATAATTGTTCTTACACATAAAACCTTTCTATAATTTGACCATGTGAGTTGTTTTGTAAATTTTCATTGTATCTTGAAAAAATGTATTAAATATAATAATATTCTAAGTAGTTGAAGCTTTGACATTGAACTATAATTGTATTTTTTTATTGGGCCAACACATCTTACCAATGAAGGAGATGTGGATCAAATTTGTGGGTACAAACTTCCACTTCCACCAATTGGAGGGCAATCACATTTGATTTGTCCTAATGTCCAACAAAATGTACACACCCATTATCAATATGATGCATAAAGAGGCCTATTATTAAATATAATCTACATGATTTATTTATTATTGTAAAATTATTTTTAAGTCTTCAAACATAAAATGAGCTATAATCTATATATGTATAAAAATAAAATTATTGATTTCTAAGATTAGTTTACTAAACATACTTAAATTTAGCTCAATTAATTTTATTTAAAATAATGTAAAATTAAAATTTTAAAATGTTAAATTAAGACCTAACAAAAAGTTTTGATATGCTTCAACCAAAAAATAACTCAAAAAGATATTTTAATTGGACAAACAAATATAAAAAAATTGGTGTAATCATTGCACCTCCTTCCAATGGAAGTGCTAAACTTTATAAAAGCTAAAATAAGATACTTCTCTCAGTGCAATAAGTGCCTCGATAATGATATCTCTCAGCATATTTTATATATATTAATAACTAGCATACATATATTAAATACTAATACATATAAAATATGCTGAGAGATATCATTATCGAGATGACTTTTGTTAAAATATTTATTATCTAGTTTTTAACATAATCAATTAAATTATACTAATTATCTAATACAAAAATATAAATGAAATTAAATATTCGTCTTACAATAATTCAAAAATTACTAATTATAATTTTAAAATAAATTATGAACTAAAATGTAGCCATAAAATAAAATTTGCTATTCTTTTTTTCTTTTAGTATAATTATAAAATAAAATTATACTTAAAAAATGCATTTAAAAAAATCATAAAATAATTTACATAGGGAAGTTTTTGATTTAAATATCTTTATGTTTCCAACAGAAATCACCACAATATCTTGAAAACATAAATTTTGTTTTAAAATTAAATTAAATTCTAATTTCTAAAATTTATAAAAAATATATTATTTAGTTTTTAAATAATTAATTAAATTGTAGTGATTATCTATACAAATGAATTAAATAAAATTTCATATTCATTTTAAATTTAGATATAAAAACAATCTTTCTATTTTATTTTTTCCTCTTTTTGCATGTAACTCATTTCATTTTCTAAAATGATACTTAAAAATACCTTTAAGAAAATTATAAAATCATTTATATAGAAAAGTTTTTCTATCCTAAATTTGAAACACTTTTTCTCAGACAAATTGAAATTGTAACAGTAGATTAAAAAGATCAATGAATATGGGACAATCTACAAACTAGAATAACGATGTTAATCCTAATCTAAATAATAATCTAAAATCAAACAACAAAGAATGAGGAAATAAACATAATAAAATAAACAAATTAATGGAAAGCTCTCACCGAATATGCGTTCACCCCTTCGAATTATCTTGATTGTTCTTCTCCATTTTTCCTTTTCAGTATTCTTTCCCTCAGATTTATGTGTTTGAATGCAAGCATAACTTCATCGAATGTCTAAGCAAAATATCGAAGATAAGTTTCTTCTCAAAAGTGCATGATTTCTAGAGAAGGAATAATGATAATGACATGCCATTTTATAGATTTTGGGTTTTCGAACAATCGGCTCATATTGAAAAGAGAGATCAATGGACGAGGTTGATGAATTCCATGCGATGTGAGTTCTATGTCAGATAGAACGTGAGTTAGAACAAAAGTTAGAACACGAGTTCAGGAAAGATTGCAGATAGAGACTAAGTTAGAACGTGAGTTAGAGCTTGAGTTCAGGATCCTAATCTCCAAAAATAGAAGAAATAGACTTTGTATGCAAAATCCAAAGTTAGAACTTGAAGACTAATGTATTTGAATGCAAATAGGAGTTAGAACTAGTTAATCGACTAATTGTGACAGAGAGTCTTCCCGCAGAGATAAACAGGTGTTGAATTCAGAGATAACTACAGAACTAAAAATAGATCTCGAGTCAGAAGGTGAGTGAATGACTTAGATAACTGAATGATAGAAGAATGTGACATAAATAATTAAAATATGAATTAAATGTTAATTTAATTCAACATTCGAAAATAAGAGACTTTAATTAAATAAATAAAGATAATTTATTTAAATTGACTATTTGAAAAGGATAATATAAATAATATAAATAATTAAATAATAAATATTTAATTATAGATAAAGGGGGTTAAATGAATAATTAAATAAAGATATTCAATTATAGTTGGAAAAGTATGATAAAGGGGTAATTAAATAATAAATTATTTAATTGATAGATAAAGGGGGAATAATTAATTAGTTCGCAACATAATTAAATAAATATGATTTATTTAATTAATTAAGTTGAATAAAGGTTATTTATGAATTAATGAATTAATTAAAAAGGGGTATTTAATTAATAGAGGAAATATGTGTTAGAAAGGTTAATTAAATAATTAACATTATTTAATCAAGATGACGGACTATAGAAAATTATGTCGAATGTGTACTCATAGACCTAGACCAATTTTCGGTATCTACAGTTTGCCCCTCTTTGATACAATGTCGTTACGACATTGTATCAAAGAAAATATGCCTCGATCGTGCCCCAGCATGAAACAATTTAAGGTATGCCCCCTTGGGAAAATTGACAAATTTTTGAAAGTTTAAAAAAAATCAGGAAATATTCCCGATAAGTCAATTTGATAGTCAAAAATGCTATGGAGTTGACAGAAAAGAATTTGGAGTTGACACGGACGAGTACAGGTCATTTGAAGTTGAAAGGTTAAGCGGCCAATAGATTAGGTCAAAAGAAATGCCATTCAAACCCTACCTATAAATAGGAATTAGGTCTAAACCTAATTCATTTGCACCCAGAGGAGATAGAAAAAGAGGAGATTTGCTCTGACTAGCTGACGAAAATGGCACCCATTCCATACGCTGTGCATCGTGGATATCGGATTTGGACATTCATGAGGCCAGCCGACGCAGGACCACCGGTATGTACCCGAAAATGAATGCTTGAAATTTAATTTTACATGTAGTTTTAGGCTTTGAAAAGTCAATTAGCAAATGTGGTTCGTCGTGAATGACGCATATGCTGTCGTATTCGCCGCATTTGACTACGAAATGATGCATGTGTGAAAACACGCCAAGGCTAGGTTAGGAAGTTTAGGGATTAAACACATTTGATTTATAATGCACCGCATTTGGACTAATGCAATGCATATGGAATAGGCTTAGACGCATGTAGGGTAATGAACCACATATGCATTGGTGAAACACATATGTAGTAGATAGGTAGGTTATGGAAAATGCACCGCGTGTGGTTCAATGAACCGCATGTGCAGTAGGTTGAAATGGGTGTGGAAGATATGCGACGCATATGTAATATGCATCACAAGTGAGGCTCTATGCATCACATTTGCAAAAATGCACCACATCTGTGAAAGTGAGTTGCATTTGACTAGTAAAATTTTTGAAATTTTTTTCTAGGGAAAACTTGAAAATTCTTGATATCATGGTTTAAATGCAGGTGGTTCTATATCCTATATATACATGGGAGTCACATCCAGACACATTCGATCTCAGAGATCATTTGACGAGTGCAAAGATTCAGCTTCTATGTAGACTAGGTCTACGCCATTGTTTGTCAATGCCCACTATTCGGGCGAATAGGGGGATGTTGATGACATTATGCAAGTGATGGAATTATGAGACATCATCCTTTAATTTACCGACTGGGGAGGCCACTATCACATTGGAGGATGTGTACAGGATCTTGAGATTTCTGATTAGAGGAGTGTGGGTCATATATGATACTCAGCGCGGGTTGACCGAGTTGGCGAGGTTCTATCAGGTCGATGACATCAGTAGGCTCGACATCGAGCACTATGAGATCAGATGGCCCATGTTAGCAGACATATATGAAATGATTGATTGTATTTTATGTACATTGATTGGGGGGATAGTTCTTCCAGATAGACAGGGTCATGGATTTCCAGTGGGATGGGGTGCTATGTTGGTTGGTATGTTAGAGAGTGAGACGAGGTATGCATGGGGTCCATGTCTACTTGGGATGTTATAATTTCATCTTGATGACATTGCTTATAGAGATGCACAGTCATTGAGCTGTGGGACTACACTGCTGATGGTATGGGGTTGGGAGAGGATAGTTGTTTTTCATCCTCTAGTTACTGTAGAGAGACCGGAGAGATACCCTTATGTGTTCTGATATACAAGACACATTACTCAGACACATGTTGGAGACACAGGGTATTGGAGACATGCACTAGATATTCTTGATCAGTTTACATGGAGACCTTACATGGATTGTGAGGAGTGGGTGGATGAGGAGGTATATTTGGTATTCTACAGACAGACACAATATCTCATTGGGAGGACTGTTTCTAGTGTACATATCATTGAGCGACACTTTCCAGACAGAGTTCTGAGCCTCAGAGTAGAGCAGAGTTTGCTCATTCGTCCAGAGAGGTTCTATATTAGGGGCCTATGATTCCAGTAGCTACTACTGAGGCAGAGATACAAGCATTATAGCCAGTACAATGGGGTTGGAGAGATGGAGCAGCAGACCCAAGGACTACTGTTGTGTATGATGCATGGTGGGTAGAGCATTGACCTTTTCCTTATACAGATCCAGATCAGCCGACACCTATTAAGAGACGAGGGACAAGACCTAGAGCACGACGGAGAGGTGGAGGTGCTAGAGTCAGGAGAGTTGGTGGGAGAGATAGTGATGGTAGAGGTGGTAGACGAGGTCAGAGAGGATGGAGAGGGGGTCAGGTAGTGCACTATCACCTATCCATGAGGTGGTAGCAGAGGATGTACCGATGTTGGACATCGGAGGGGGAGTGGATGTACAGGCTGAAGATGAGCATGCTGCAGAGGAGGTAGTAGTAGAGGAGCATGCAAAGGTGGATGTTGGAGTAGAGGATGTTGCAGAGGATTTAGATGTGGATATGGCTATAGACCCTCTGGGTGTTTTGGCAGGATACAGAGAGGATAATGTGGAGGATGATGTGGAGGAGGATGCACCGATGGAGGAGCAGGAGAGAGAGTTGAGAGATTGGATTGTGGAGGGGATACGGGAGGAAGATGCTCCTAGGGATGGTGACAAGGAGGCTTTGGAGGAGAGACTCAAACTTATGATGGTAGAGTTTGATGTGATGAGGTTAGAGAGAGA
Organism: Sequoiadendron giganteum; assembly: GCA_007115665.2. NCBI lineage: Eukaryota > Viridiplantae > Streptophyta > Pinopsida > Cupressales > Cupressaceae > Sequoiadendron > Sequoiadendron giganteum. The sequence continues at coordinate 602,905,958 of CM021107.1, forward strand.
CAATTCCTACACAAAGAGGGACAGTGCTCTTATGGAGAGAGATCAGGCTATAGCTCAGAGACATGAGATAGAGCAATAGTTCATAGAGGTTAGACACCTTTGCAGTGGGTCTTCTTCTGATGGCATGGTATGAGAGTTGGTCAAATTAGTTGAGAGAGCCACCTATTACAGGGACTTATATGAGGTAGTGGTACCGACAAAGAGACGGGCTCCTAGCTTTTCAAAGGTGCATAGTCAGAGGTCATAAAGTAGGAGTCAGAGGACACATAGTACCGAGGGGGTGGTAGGACCATCGAGGGTAGGTCCATATGAGAGGCCTTCCACCTCACAGAGAGCACCTTCGAGGCCATTCCCACCACCTTCACCATGTGACAGCAGTGGTAGCGGGACACGTTGACAAGGTTACATATGTATACATTGTATTTTGATTAGAGAGCCTGTGAGCTCATTTTTTATTTATGGATACATTCAGACATTGTACTGTGACACACTATTTTGAGATATATATATATATATATATATGATTTTGGCGGCTTCTATATGATATGCAGTTCTATGTTATGGAATATGCATTATTTCTACATGATTATGTTTCCTAGATTATGTTATTGATGTCTTAATTTACTTATGATAATGGAAGGAATGTTCTATATGATGTTTATTTATATGTGATGGTGATATGTACATGCAATGTTTACATTATGTATGCTATGATGATGAAATGCCTATTATGTCATGTGTGAAATGCAATGCAACTATGTGAAATGCTTATTGAATGTATGCAAATGCAAATGACCTAATGTTTTTATTGTGTCACAAGACTTTATCATTATGTCAAAGAAGAGAAATGTTAGGATGAAATGAATTCAGAATGTTAGTAAGAAATAATAAAGGTTGATTGATTGAGAAAACAATATTATCTTCAATATATAGCCAAATACGCTATGCTTGTTTGTTATCATCATTGGGGAGGACATGACACAGATGGATAGTACACACTATGATATGATATAGACCATAGTGTACAAAGTCATCCATCTACGAAAAACAGACAATCATAGACAAGGAGTGTCTTAACTCATACTAAGGAAAGTAATTGCCCCAGTCATTTTGTCGAGACAAACCATAGACAACAGACAAATAAAGGACGGGTCATGAGATGTCATTGCTCCTCTAAATCCTTGATAGGAAATCCTCGAGGAAACTAGTAACATGACTCAAAAACCAATGTTTAAAAAGACAGTTGACAGACAACAACCAAAGAAAAAGAGTCCTGAGACATCGTTGCTTCTCTAAATCCTTCAAGGGACATCCTTGAGAAAGCTAGTAACCGGACTAATTCACAAATCGATAGAAAGATAAGACAAAATAAGATATAAAGTCATAAAGCCAAATAAATGTATTCGCCAAAACTTGATCTTGTGGGATTGTTTGATGTTGATCTTTGACATAGCATAATGTGAGAGAATGACACATACCACATAAGATGTTGAGTCTAGTTTCGACTTGGTGACTTCTATATAAGGCATGACAAAGCCTGGTTTCAGAAAGACACGTGTCATATAAAATGTTGGAGCCTGATGACATTGAAGTGACAAGCCACATGAGACTATGACAATTTGATGACGTTTGTTGACAAGAAAGACATGTCTTGGTTAAGACATAGTTTGATCACTTTGACAATGTGTTTGATATTGACTTGCTGACTTTGAGATATTTCGCCTTTTTGATGCCTGAATTGTTTTAATTCCTTGACTGATTAAAAGTGTGTGCATGTGTATTGACACTGTATGACATGAGATGATACCCTAAACTATGATATGCAACTTGCGTGATAATGATTGTGAATGAACCCTATTGGACTGACCTAGTGTGGTCTCAAGAGCTCATTAATTGATTAGCCTTGCCTACGTTGTACACGCAGAGACCTCATAGTTCGACACGACCAATGACTTTGAATATACAAAGCATCATGATTTTAATGTGTGATACATGACAAACCTAGACTAACAGACCTAATGCCTCGGGGTTACATCGATTGATGGCCTTGCCTACGTCCCAGTCGCAGAGGCAATGTAGTTCAACTATGATTGACTAAACATGACTGACTTGACTCTTTTTTTGGTATTTTCTGACATGTTTTGATTTTTTTTGGATTTTTTAAGTTTTCTAATATTTTTGGGATTTTTTAGGACATTTTCGATGGTGTGACGTTATGTACAAGGTGTCAGGGCATAGAACGAGGATTTTCTCCCAGTCGAGAATAAGAATTGCAAGATGGAGTGGGGAATGCAATGAAATGGACGTTAGATGTCAATCGCTCCAAGCAATGGATAAGACAACCATTTATTATGAGTGATGGTGAAAAAGTACGATTAGAATGATGGTAGATGGAAGAGCGAGCTTGACTACACATGGTGCCTGTTTTCCAGGTTTTCACCATGGTACTTATCCATATCACCATCAAAGCGGTTTTCACTTTTGGACGAATTTATTTCTCTTTACTTTTTTTATTTTCTCATTTTTTTTGGTGTTACAAAGATGCCTATTTGCCAGGTTTTCATCAAGGTAACCATTTTTTTGTTTTTTCATTTTTTAAGTATTTTTCTAGATTAAGACACGGATTCTCAGAGACTAAGCATAGAACCTCTTTAGATGCAAACTATTGATAGGGGACAAAAGCGGCTCTCCTTCAAGAGTAGAGAGTTGGTACGCTCCTGATCCAAAAGCTTTTGTGACAATATAGGGCCCCAACTAGTTAGGTTCAAACTTACTTGTTTCCTCTTATTCAACTTGGTTCTTAGGATTCTCCATTAATACCAGGTCACCAATGTTAAAATGTCTATTGAGAACCTTCCTATTGTAGCTACGACGAAGATGATTTTGATATTCTTGTAAATGATCTAATGCTTTCTATCTTCGTTCATCCAACAATTCTAGCTCTTGTAACCTAGAGACATGGTACTCTTCATTGTCAATATGACCCTTCAAGGATACCCTAAGAGAAGGTATTTCAACCTCGATAGGTAAGATAGCTTCGGACCCGAATATGAGGGAATATGGAGTGGCACCGGTGGGAGTACAAATGCTTGTGCAATAAGCCCATAAGGCAGGATTAAGCTGTAGGTGCCACTCATGACCAATGTCATTGATAGTCTTCTTAAGGATTGTAACAATGGTTTTATTAGATGCCTTAGCTTGGCCATTACCATATGGGTAATACGGGGTGGAGAAATGGTGTTTGATATGGAGTTCTTCACATAAATGGTGTACTTCTTGGTTCTTGAATGGGCATCCATTGTCTGTGATTATGGATTGGGTTACACCATACTGACAAATGATATAGTTTAGGATAAAATTAGATATTTGTGTGCTGGTGATGTAGGTCATGGGAATAGCTTCAATCCATTTGGTGAAGTATTTGGTAGCGGTAATGATGAATTTATGGTCGTTGGATGATGGACGGTGTATCTTACCTATGAGGTCAAGTCCCCATTGGGCGAAGGGCCATGGTGAAGTAATTGGACGAAGCTCTTGCGCTGGTGCTCTTATCAAGTCTCCATGTATTTGAAATTTTCTACATTTCTTTACAAAGATGTATGAGTCTTTCTCCATTGTAGGCCAATAATAACCTAGTCTCATAATCTTATGGGCTAAAGTAGGACCACTTGACTGAGATCCGCATATACCCTCATGTACCACTTGCAAAGTTGTTTGTGCTTCTTCAGCATCGAGACATCTCATTAGGGCGTTATCTAAAGTATGCCTATATAGGGTTTCTCCAATGATGGTGTACTTAGCTGACTTTCGGATGAAGGTTCGACGTTGGTTATTGGACAAGTCTTGAGGTAAGGTTTGATCAGTGAGGTAGTCAAATATGTCTTTATACCAAGGAGATGTAGTACCAACAATGGTGCACACCATCGTAGTAAAAGGGACATCATATGCAGGAACCGATAGCTATTCAACCAGAAACTCGAACTTAGGCACATTAGTCAGAATATCCAACAAGGAACCCACGATTGCCATAGCATCTATAACTCTATTTTGGATACGTGGTATTTGTTGAAAAGTAATCTTATTGAAATGCTACTTCAAACTATTAGCCATTCACTTGTAAGGTGCAAAATTTTGATCCTTAGTCTCGTAATCATCATTTACCTATCAGATTACCAGTTGAGAATCGCCAAAAACCTGTAGACTCTAAATCTTCCACTGAGCTACCATTTTTAACCCTGTCACTAAAGCTTCATATTCGGCTATATTGTTGGTGCAAGGGAAAGAAATCCTAAATGATTTAGGAATGGTATTACCTTGAGGTGTAACAAATAAGATACCAGCTCCTAAACCACGATTTGTATGTGACCCATCAAAGTATAGCTTCCAATCGATTTTAATGTCAATGTTGAAGAGAAATTCATCAGGAAAATCTACCACTAATGGATGATTTGCTTCATAGGTGCATTGGCTAATTGATCTGCAATCACCTGTCCTTTTATAGCCTTCCTCTCGACATATTGAATGTCATACTCGCTAAGTATCATAACCCATTTAGCTAATTGGCCTGTTAAAGTTGCCTTACTTAGGAGGTATTTAAGTGGATTAATATTTGCAATTAACATTGTTTGTCGATTGAGCATATAGTGCCAAAGTTTTTGGGTAGCAAAAGCTATCGCAAGACAGGAACATTCTATGTTGCTATAATTCAATTCATAGCCCACTAAGGTACGGCTGATGTAATAGAATTCTCTCTCATGACCTTGATCATTGTGTTGTGCGAGAAGAGCCCCTAATGCCGACTGAGTTGCTGAAATGTATAATATCAATGGTTTTCCCTCTGTAGGTGGCATTAAGATTTGTGGAGTAAGCAAATAGTCCTTGATTTGTTGGAAGGCTTCCTGACATTTAGGTGTCCACACGAATGGTACTCCTTTCTTGAGTAGATACTTAAATGGGTGTATTTTATCTGCTAGTTGTACTATGAAACACCTAATGGACTGTAATCTCCATTGGAGGGTTCTGAGTTGACCAATGCTGACTAGAGGAGGCATTTCTTTGATAGCTCTTACCTTCTCTGGATCTACTTCAATTCCTCTTCGAGAGATGATATACCCTAACAGTTTCCTTGATTTCACTCCAAAGACACACTTCTTCGGATTTAGCCTGACATTGTAATTCTCTAACCTCCTGAATATATTGTCTAAAACCTTCAAATGATCTTCCCTTGTTTCTGATTTAGCTATAATTTCATGTACATAATCTTCCATGAGAGTATGTACAAAGTCATGGAAAATCGTAGTCATTTCCCGTTGATAGGTAGCTCCTGCATTCTTAAGGCCAAACAACATAACATTCCAATAGTATGTGCCCCATGGACATGTGAAATATGTCTTGTGTTGGTCTTCAACTCCTATTTTAATCTGGTTATATCCAGAGAAACCATCCGTGAGGGATAGCATCTCGTATCTTGTTGTAAGATCTACTATCATGTCGATGTTCGACAAAGGGAATTCATCTTTAGGACATGCCTTATTGATGTCTCTAAAGTTTGTGTAAATGCGAATGCTCCCAATTGGTTTAGTCACTGGTACTAGATTTGATATCCAATCTACATAGTCTATCATCCTTATAAATCCTACATCCAAGAGTTTCTTAAGTTTTGCCTTGACCAATAGAGCTATTTGCAAATGCATTTTCCTTAACTTCTATTTGACTGGCTTAATACCTGGCTGTAGTGGTAAATGGTGCAATATTAGGTCTAGATCTAGCCCAGGCATGTCAGCATACAACCATGCAAAGTTTATCTATCTCTTTGTGAAGAAGTCCTTAAACTCAGGTTTTTTTGTCTTTGTTAAAGAAGCTGGAAAATATAGGGTGCTGCCACAATAATGGGTTACACTTTTTGGGACATCTTGATTTTTGCTGAAATCACATATTTTTAGAAAATATAATGATTTAAGCCTTAAAAATGTTTCATTTTAAGGGTTTTAATTGAAGAGGGCTTGATCAAACCCACTTATGTCAAACCCCCTCGGATAGAAAGCCACTAGTTTTAAACCATACCTATAATGGAGTCTCCTCTACACCTATCAAAATGTTGATAAAAAACCACTTTTGATTTACCTTTTAGGGGATCAAATTAATTTATTTAAAATTATTATTTTGTAAACATGTAGTCATTATTATAAGATTCCCAAAAAGTATAATTTTAAATATATTTATTTTTTATTTCTTGTGAATGTAGGTTTTTCAATGAACATTGAGGTCTTTATTTCACACATACGGAAAAATAGGAAAAGAGAGAAAAAAATTCTTAAAAATGCATGTACACTAGCTATTGATGTCCTTATTCCAACAAAAAAAGAATAAGTTAATTCAAATGAATACAAAAAAATTTATGCAGCTGAAAGTATAATATATCCAAATTATAATTACTCTGAATTAGAAAATTAATTAAAAAATATATATGCAACAAAAAATTATGAAAAAATATCCATCCACTAGATAATAGTGTGAAAACAATGTATTTAAAAAATTAGAATTGTATGCTTTGTATAAAAAAAGTTATGCAGCTTAAAGTAAGCATAGTTTTTGAAAATGATGTTTAGTAAAAAAAAATAAGTTAATAAAAACTACGTAAAATAATTCACAATTTATTTTTAATTTTTAAAAAAATATAATTAGATTCTAAACACAAAATATCACAAATCACTAGTTTCCTTCATCTTCAAATTCTTAATGTTTTAGCTTCTATAGGCGTACGAAAGTGAAGATCTGGTGAAAAATGATGATTTCAATGTCAAGTTTGGCCAAAAAGTGTAACCCATTATTGTGGGATCACCCTATACCTTCCGAGGATTCTCTTCTGTACCTATGTTGACTTCAACAGACTCTTCTACTAGTAGCGGTGCCTTTTCCTGTTCAAATAGGAGAATATTTAAACCTCTATCCTTGGGTGCCTCTGAGAGGTTTTCGCCCTCGGATACGTCCTTTATTTTGACTTTTTCTTCATCCAAAGGCGCCTTTCAGTTTTCACCTAGGGACTCATCATTTTTCTTTTCATTGTCCTTTTTCTTTTTATTCTCATTTTTGTGACTAGAGGTGTAAATAGACTCCCCAAAATATGCTTTATCATCCAAGTCTATGGTAAAACCTACTTTATGATCCCCTCGTGGTATGCCTTCTCTAAGTCCCATGAACTCAGCAATTGCGTCGTCATTCTCAAATGTATCTATGATAGGTGTACCTTGTTGATCCCAGTCGATAAGTTCGGGATATATAAGGGGCATGTCATCATCGGAGGTTTTAAAGGTAGTTGCTCACAAGGTGAATATAGAATGGTTGACATGGTCACAGAAGTTTTGGACTAACTCCTTCTTATTCTTCTTCCTAGGGGTAGGTATACTCTGATGTGGGACTATAGTAAGGGTTGAGTTGTTAGAAGATGGTTTTTCAGGCGCCCAAGATGGATGATCAAGGGTTTCCCAATAATAGTTCTCTTGCCATTCTTTTTTGGACAAATGTTTCTTAGGATGAGGACTAGATGGTTTTGGTATAGGTTTCACGTTTAGGTCTAATTCTCCAAATAGAGCATCTATGTTCATGGTACTGGTAGATGAAAGGGAATCCCATTCACCATCGCTTGAGTAAGGGGATTGATCATAAACTAGAGGTTTTTCATAAACTAGGGGAAGTGGTTCATGAGATATCTCGATGTCTGCACAAGCACTCACTTCTTCTTGAAACGGTGACGAAGTATCGAGAAACCCAATTCTAAGCGGTTGACACCCTATCCCTAGGTATTTCGGTCGTGGGTAGACACTAATCGGTTTTGTCCTTCCATTTTGATATAGTCCTAACCCACTGTGCCCATCATAGCCTTCATTTTGCATTATCTTAAAGCCTTTTCCATACTAGTCCTTAGCTATTTGAATAGATGGGGAGGTGTATTCATGTTCTTCTTGATACAACTAGGAATCACCTTGATCCACAATTTCTTCACTTAACTCTCTCCATTTTGTCAATGTCATTGTAGGGGGAACATGAAATGTGACCACTAACTATCTTCTATCTGCCATGGGTAGGCCATATGCCTTAGGTGGAATCAGTTGACTGACACAGTACGATGCCTTTATATTATATTCGCCACAACCCTTGTCTTGGATCTCGAGCTTAGGAGTGGATGATGGCCGTTTGAATGAAATGGACTTAGTGAGACGTGATGGGTCAACATATAGGGATAAAGTGGATGATGAAGCTTCTTGGTTAACTGGTACTTGTCATTGTGGAATTTCCCTTAGGCTTGTACAATACTGAAAAGGATCTGTATCACCATCAATAGTGATCTCTGTGCCATTATACGGGAACTTAAGACATTGGTGATATGTTGAAGGTACAACTTTCATTGCGTGTATCCAAGTTCTAGCTAACAACAAGTTGTATGAAAGGGTGAGATCCAAGACTTGGAAGCTTGTGTTCATAATTGTTGGGCCAATTCTGATAGGGAGTGTGACAACTCCTTTGGATGATCTTTCCTCATCATCGTAAGCCTTGATGACTATACTCTTAGAGGTATCTATGCAGTCTTCTGAGAATCCTAATGCCTTAACCAATTTTAGGGTACACAAGTTTAGACCTGCTCCTCTATCTATCAAGACTCGTCGAACTTTAGTTTGATGGACTAAGACTTCAAGATGTAAGGGGTCATTGTGATCAGACTTTTCAGTGGAGTAATCTTGTTGGGAAAACATGGCATGATGTGAGTTGATCAAATATCCCACCATTTCCTTGAAACGATTGACATCTAAGTCTATAGGAACAGTTGTGTTATGTAGAGCTTTGTCAAGAATGGCTCGATGCTCAGGTGATAAAGTCAACAATTCCAAGATAGATATTTGTGCGGGGGTTTTACTCAATTGATCAAGAAGGTTGTACTTAAACTTGGAAGCTTGCGTAGGTGGGACAGAAGAAGAAGGTCCTAGAATAGTAATCTTAGTTCTGTGTGTATTCACATTACATTCAGGATGCTTCTTAATGATGATGGTATTGGCATTCTCATTTGCAGCTCGGAGGTGGTTTATAATCGTTCCTTTACCATAGTCATACTTGGTATTGGCATAATTGGCTGATGGATTATTCTTGGGTCCCAAACTGGAGGCTTTTCCTTTCGTGTGGTCATGTAACAGGTCCGTGAAGACCTTATGATCACTGTTCTTGGTATTTTTCTGCACACCAGCCTCTATGGTTTCGTTTTCAACAAAGTCTTGTATAATATTCTTCAGTTGGTGATATTGTTGTAGGTTGTTTCCTTTCGTTCGATGATAGTCACAAAAAGAGTTATCGTCCCACCATGAAGGCTTGAACTATCCAGGATCATACTCTCTTGGTTCCAAAGGTTTGATGAGATTATGTTTAATCAACTCTTTGAAAATAGTCTCGATTGGTTGTCCTAAAGGTGTAAATTCACGTGTAGGAAATCTCCTTTGTGGTCTTTGTTGTTGTGAATTTTGGACATAGTTGGCTATTTGATCTAGACTATTCATCGTGTCTTGATTGGAATTGTAACCTCTAAGTGTGATAACTGGTCCCGTGTGTATGTTTTTAGCATCAACAATGCCATCATTTGTAACATTTTTGTTTCTAGACCAAAATTTGTTTCTATCATTTGGCACGTTCTGATGTTGGACAACCAGATTTCTGCCTGGTACTTTTATTTCTCCTTTGTCTATAAGGCCTTTCTCAAGTATGATGCCCTTTTGTACCAAGTCTAAGAATAAAGTACAATAGTGTACTCTTAAGTCACTTCGCAATTTTGGGTTGATATTTTCTAAGAATATTGTTACCTTTTGCTTTTCTGGTATTTCAACTAGACATCTGCTAGCTAGACTTCTCCATCTCTGGAAGAAAGTGTCAAAATTTTCACCGTCTTCTTGTGTTGTGTCGCACAAGGTTGCTATTGTTACTTCATTGTCTATGTTATAGGAAAAATGTTCGACAAAATTTTTAGCTGGTTTTCCCCAAGATCGTATGCCATATGGTAATTTAGAAAACCATTCTAGTCCTATCCCGACAAGGGTTCGTGGAAATAGTCTCATCAAGTATGTGGGGTCATACGATATGTCCATGCATGCCGTTGAGAATTCTCTAATGTGTTCTAAAGGATTCTTTCCTCCATTATACTTAGGCAAAATCAGTATAATGTATCCATGGGGGAAAGGTGACATATAAAGCACTTTGTCAAATGGACATGGACGTAGGTCTTGTTCTAAGATAGTTTTTTTACCTGACATAGACATGTTGTCCATCTGTTGTTGAAGAGTTTGCATTTGGTTTTGAAGGACATCAACATGTGTCAAGGACATGGTGTTTGCATTGTTTGGATCAATGTAGGTGTTCTGATATGCCATGTTCTGTGATGGGTTGTGATCTGGTGAGGGAATATATCCTGTTAGAATGTTCTGATTTGGTATAGGGATATTCCCTATATGAATGGTCTGATTTGGTATAGGAATGCTTCCTGTCTGAATGGTCTGATTTGGTATAGGAATGCTTCATGTTTGAATGATCTGATTTGGTATAGGTATATTCCCGCCAACTTTGGATCTCTTACCAGTCGTGTTAGTGCCAAGGGGTTTGGAGGAAGTTGCCCCCACAGTAAATTGTAAACCTTGTGTTATGTTGAAAGGGATTGTGTTTACAATTGATGATGTTTGAGTAGATATGCTAGTTGGCATTGCTATGGTAATTTAGGGAATAGAAACACTTGAAGTGGCAGTTTGTGTTGGTTCAATCAACGGTGTTTGCAAAGTAGGAATATCAAATCCTGGTGGTAGTTCGGCACCTTCTACTAGCAACTTTGCTAGATATCATTGGGGATCATTTTCCAAACACTCATCCATAAAGGATGCAAATTCAGGATCTTGTACTGCTGCATCTATGTCGTATATGTAAATTTGTCCATGTGTGTCTCTAGTGACGTGTTTTTCAAGCAAAGGTTTGTGTGGTCTTTTACTTCCCGACGGTTGATTTTCGAATGGATTGATGACTTCATTGGGGTCTGTCATTGCTTTGTCTTTCTTTTTAGACCTTGTTTCGACCATGGAAAATTTGCTCAAAAAGGGGTAATGCAGACTATGCCTAAAAACTGATATGACCTATGTCTATGTTTTTGGATTTTTTTGATAATAAATGACGTTGCTAAAATGATTTCTAAAAAGCCATATACTAAGATGACGTATGATAGAATGGACAATATGCAAAATTTTGAGTTGACTATGGTGACAAATGAGCCTAAGACGGCTATAATCTACCACCTATGGAATAAATGCATTCAAAGATTTGTTTTTGACCAAGGAACTTGATTGTATGACAAGGATAGTTGACAAGGTGAATTTTCCAAAGTAGACTGTTGAGCTGAAAAGATCCACAAAATGGGACTAAAGTGACTAGGTTCAATGTTTGTGACAAACTGAAACATGAACATTTCCAACGACGAGGAAAGTTATCTATTCTGTGATATGCAATTTCCTAGGAAGTATATATATGCATGCAACTTAGGATGACTATGACTAAGATGTTTATGGTGACTAAGATGTATATGACACCTAATGATGCAATTTTTTTGAGAATTTTTTTATAAGTTTCTATCCAAGGTTGATCTTAAGAACCAAAAGCAAATAGTGACAATAATGTTTCAGACCCAGTTTGTAATTTTCAAAGTTTTTGTGTTGACAGGAAAATGCGGTTCACCTAATAGTTGTGGTTCAAATGTTGATAGATGCGATTCACAATCGTGCATGAAGTGTTTCTAACAGTTGCGGTTTTTCCTATGAAAAATGTGATTTACCAATACACATGTGGTTCTAATTTTGGACTCTATAAACCTCAATTTTATGATAGACACTTGCAGTTCAAAAAATGACAGATGCGATTTGTATGCACACATGTGACTCAAAATATGACAGTTGCGACTTGTGATATCCAGACTGAATGATGATTTTTTTTGAAAAACATATGCAGCATTTTTCCTAATAGATGGACTCTCTATGACAGATGCGGCGTTTAAACTGACAATTGCGACTCAATTTTCTGACAGTTGAAATTTTTCTAAAAGTTGTTGACTGACTTTGTTTGTTTGATCAATATTTTGATGAATACAACAAAAAACAAACACAACATTCAATGTATTTTCAGTTTGTGATGAAAGGACAGTTAAGACTCAAAAAAAATTTACAACCTAGGCTTTTTGGACAATACTTTTTGAGTTCTTACTTGGATTTCTCTAGCTACACATATTTATGGTGAATGACTAGTAGCTTGACCCCACTAGCTCCCCTCCACGACACTCACTTATACGGGGAAGCCAAGCTACTATACCCATGAAACTCCCATGGCATACATTTCATTTCCACAAATTTCTGTAACAATGTAAGACGGCTTCATAGGGCCGACCCTGCTGCACCAACAAGTAGGTAGGATTTTGGTAACTCTACAACAAGGTGTTTAATAAGGGCATTCCATTCATGGGGCACTATCCACCATTGGCGAGAGTCCATTTTTGTCCATCTCATTAGAATAGTGAGCATGATTTCTGTGGTTTCCCTAGAAATCCATTTTTATATATCGGGTGGAAGTTGCTTGGCTTTAGCGTGTTACCGGTCTGAGTCATCTTGGGGTGAGTACTTTTTCCCACCAAGACAGGCCCAAGTTCTAGAGTCAGTAACCATTTCTCTTACACCTAGGATCACATGGCTGCACAAGGGGAGATGATACTTCGATATACTGAATCGTAAGGGTGAAAAATATGTGCAACGCACCAGACAAAGAAGACAGTGGTTCTTTTTAACCCAAACAACAATTGTCTATCTATCAATCAAAAAATACTTTTTAACTCACATGACGATTATCTAACTACCAAACAAAAGCTTGCTTAAATAAATAAATAAACACAAAGGCATTAGGTCCTGCATGCAAATTTATCAGTCGTTCATTGTTCTTCGACTTTCGTTCTGCAGAAAATTGTCTTTGGTTTTTAATGGTCTTCTAAGCTTTGTCCTGCAAACACTACGTTATTCCACCTTAACACAACTAAAACAAACATTAGCAAAAATCAAAACAACCTAAAAAGTGAAAACAAAAATATGGATGTACGGAAATGACCAAAAACCAAGAAAAAGATTACTAGGTAGATGCAGCTTTTGGAGCCATAGATGCGGTTCGATGTTGACAGGTGGATGCAATTCATGACGTCACGGATGCGGTTTGGGATGATAGATGCGTCGCTATTTTTTGTAGATGCAGCTCGTGGATAGAGATACAATGCGCCGTACGAAAAACCTGCAAAAAAAATAACGAAAATGGAAAAATGGAAAGACGAAAATATGTGCGAATTTTGAAGCGTGTTCACGTTGGGTTCACCAAATGTAACAGTAGATTAAAAAGATTAATGAATATGGGACAATCTACAAACTAGACTAACGATGTTAATCATAATCTAAATAATAATCTAAAATAAAACAACAAAGAACGAGGAAATAAACATAATAAACTAAACAAATTAATGGAAAGCTCTCACCAAATATGCGTTCACCCCTTTTAATTATCTTGATTGTTCTTCTCCATTTTTCCCTTTCAGTATTCTTGCCCTTAGATTTCTATGTTTGAATGCAAGCATAACTTCGTCGAATGTCTAAGCAAAATATCGAAGATAAGTTTCTTCTCAAAAGTCTATGATTTCGGGAGGAGGAATAATGATAATGACAGACCATTTTATAGATTTTGGGTTTTCGAACGATCAACTCAAATTGATGAATGCCATGTGATGTGAGTTCTGTGTCAGATAGAATGTGAGTTAGAACATGAGTTTAGGAAAGACTGCAGATAGAGACTAAGTTAGAACGTGAGTTAGAACATGAGTTCAGGATCCTAATCTCCAAAAATAGAAGAAATAGACTCTGTATGCAAAAGCCAAAGTTAGAACTTGAAGACTAATGCATTCGAATGCAAATAGGAGTTAGAACTAGTTAATCGACTAGTTGTGATAGAGAGTCTTCTCGCAGAGACAAACAGGTGTTGAATTCAGAGATAATTGGAGAACTAAAATTAGATCTCGAGTCTGAAGGTGAGTGAATGAGTTAGATAATTGAATGATAGAAGAATGTGACATAAATAATTAAAATATGAATTAAATATTAATTTAATTCAACATCCAAAAATACGAGACTTTAATTAAATAAATAAAGATAATTTATTTAATTTGACTATTTGAAAAGGATAATATAAATAATTAAATAATAAATATTTAATTATAGATAAAGGGGGTTAAATGAATAATTAAATCAAGATATTCAATTATAGTTGGAAAAGTATGATAAAGGGGTAATTAAATAATAAATTATTTAATTGATAGATAAAGGGGGAATAATTAATTAGTTTGCAACATAATTAAATAAATATGATTTATTTAATTAATTAAATTGAATAAAGGTTATTTATGAATTAATGAATTAATTAAAAAGGGGTATTTAATTAATAGAGGAAATATGTGTTAGAAAGGTTAATTAAATAATTAACATTATTTAATCAAGACAACGGACTATAAAAAATTATGTCAAATGTGTACTCGCAGGCCTAGACCAATTTTCGGTATCTATAGAAATGTTTCAAGTAGTGGTGGAAGGTAGAGCATTTCCATTAGCGGACAACATCATGATCACCACTTCCTATGGATGAGTCAAACTATAAGCTCAATCTTTAAAGGAAAATCAAATTCCATAATGTCTCAAAGTTGAGAAAATAACTTATTTTTTCGAAAGAAACATCATTATACACTTTCATTGCCCCGGGGTGATCCCACAAAGCTAGTTTACAATTTCTGAGAGGAACTGATTTTTGCTGAAATCGCATATTTTTAGAAAATATAAAGATTTAAGCCTTTAAAATTTCCATTTTAAGGATTCCAATTGAAGAGGGTTTGATCAAACCACCTTAGATCAAACCCCCTTGGATAGAACCTCGCTAGTTTTAAACCATACCTATAAATGAGTCTCCTTTACACCTATCAAAATACTGATAAAAAATCACTTTTGATTTAACTTTTGGGGGATCAAATGAATTCATTTAAAATTTATTTCAAATGATTATGGTAGTCCTCTAAATGAGCTATCCCATGAATATAATTTTAATATGTTTTGGTTTTATTATGTATGTGTTTTTTTAGTTTTATTAAACATAGGTTTTTCACCGAAAATCAAGCTCTCTATTTTGCACATGTGGAAAAATAGAAAATTATCAAAATATATATTTTTTAAATATTTTTGTGCTGGGTATTGATTACCTTGATCCATTAAAAAAATAAAAATTGAATTTTGATACATGCAGAAAACGTTATGTTGTATATAGTCCGCCTATGTCTGAATTGCAATTGGTTTGACTTCGAAACTCTATTAAGGAAAAAATATTCAATAAAAAACTATGAGACCAAATGAAAGTGCTAGATATCATAGTTAGAAATCTAAATTTGAAAAATTATAATTTTATCCTTCATACAAAAAAAGTTATGTTGTATACAGTGAGCGTCACTTTTTAAAAATGTTGTTTTTTGAAAAAAACTAATTTTTGTGGGAGATGGAAAAAAAAGTGCAATCTTATTCCAAAAATTTTTAAAAAAATATTTTTAGAATCTATAGAAAAAATGTGATGAGACTCTAGTTTGCATTATCTTCAAATTCCTCACGGTTTAGCCGCTATAGGTGCCCGAATGTGAAGATTTAGTTAAAAATAATAATTTCAGTGTCCAGTTTGGCCAAAAATTGTAAACCACTATTATGGGATCACCCCCCGCCATAGAAGATTGTTAGTTGTGCAGACTATGGATTGGTTGTAGCAGCTTAAAAATTTCAATTTGTGTATCTAACAAAGCTGATTGGCTATTGTCATGATTCCATTTGTATTGAAAGCCTAGAGACTACTATGAAAACAAATCCATGGTCTTAATTCCTTCATAAACCCCAATATGAGCTTCCTCGTGATTTTTTTTTGAATTGCTCAAACATCCATGTGAGAGCACTTGTTGCAGCATATGAGGTCTTATCTTTCCCATACATGACTATGTTGATGTATACATTAAATCCTAAACATCAGGATTCATGAAGGAATTCTTTATAAATTGTGTCAAAAAAATCAGTACATTGAACAAAGATAACTTACATCGCCTACATGCAAAATTTGTTGGTAGCAATCCATGACAGACATATATTAAATATTCTGAGAGTTATCCTTGTCGAGGTGCCTATTTTCATCCTTTTTTCTCTAATCAAAACTCTAATCCTAACCCTAATTGAATGCAATTTTAAATTGTAACCATTTTTTTGCTTTTAGATTATCATTTCATATTTATATTCCAAGAATAATATTAAAATATATTTAAAATAATATTTAATTTTTATTGAAAATATTGCAAAATTAAAAAAAGTAGAATCTCAAACAAAATTTATATCTTTCATAAAAATAAAACTATTTTTTAAATTCATTTTATGAAGTTAACAATAATTAATGTATTTTTTATTTCAAAAGATAAGAAGATAAGATTTAAGAGTGGATATGGATTTGCATGTCATTTGAACATCAATTTCTAGCTGAAGAGTTTTTCCTTACACATTTATTTTTGGTGGATGCTAGTATTCCTTTCAACTAGCATACATATATTAAATATTAATATATATAAAATATGCCTTATCATTATCAATGTCATGGATAAATTTTATAATTTGAATGTTCAATTTTAAAAAATCAACTATAATTTTAAGTGGAAAGAAATTTAAAATTATGCAATCATTTTTTACAATATTACAAAATTATCATATAATTATTAAAACAAATAATTATAAATTTGTTAACACTATTGATTATTATTAAAACTAAATAACTATATGTAATACCCCACCTCGTAACCCTAGAGGAATTTGCCACAACTACAGAAGCGAACAAGATATTTTTTAAAAAGTGAAATATTAAGATGGAAGATGCACTACACTTTCACAACAACCTCTAAGGCATGCAACAAAGGTAACATCAAAACCATAATACATACATTACTCACATATAGCATTTAATTAATTACTAACCATGAATTAAAATACATACATTCAAAGATTTAAAGTTACATCATAGAATAGAAATACATCAAGAACATCGATTGAATTAATTGCAATTAAGGTTACAATACTCATTCCCAGAACGAGGAAGATCACACCTAACTATTACAAATTACAAGATTCCTCCTCAAATGCAATTGAGGAGTGAATTAAATACAAATGCCAACCAAAATAATACATTAAAAGAAAGGAACATATCCATTGGAACCAGCATGAGCTCTCAAACTTGAAGACCTCGCCACCATGAACCGAAGAAAAGGGGACCCAATGGAGTAAGGTGCACATTCCACCCAACCAAGTGGTACTCAAAGGCCCACCCCCCATGCTAAGAGATAGTAACCAGGTTCCCTAGGCAATACCTACTACCTCTAGACACAGGCTAACACCAACTAAAGTAACAAACACAAGAACAATACTAAATTAAAGGATACAATGCTACCAAAGTAAAGTAATTAGTTACACCAGTGAACCATACATACTACTAACCTAGGAGAAGTGTCACCACAAAGGTGCATGGGTTACCCGACAGATCTTCCCAGTTCCTAGCCCCCATCCAGAATCACTCTCCTACAGTCAACACATGGAACAAAACCACTCCAAACATAGGAGGCAACACAAAACCTAATCCACTCCAAACAAAGGAGGCACAAATCCCTGTTCATGGAAACTGAGAAATCATAGACAATAACAAAGTCACTAATCCAAGGGTAACATGTTGGGTTGACACAAAATAAATCACAACCCCCAACTACATACTACGACTGGAGGACTTAAATAATTCTAAACCAATTTCCCCAAATAGTTAAAGAGAGGAAATAACCTGAAAGGCAATTGTATAGGAAATTAACTAATTTTGGATATATTAAATCCATTCCCTTCTACAATGAATTTATAGTAAAAACAATTGCCCTAGTAGATAAATTAATTAAAATAAACTTAAAGCCTCTTCAGATCCAAAGAAGGGAAATTCTTAATTAACAGAAAGGCAAATTCCTCAATTACTTTTAAAAGCAATAAAAATTGATTGAAAGATAAACTCAATCAACTCTTCTACTTATGCATATATGCATGCACCCATTTAAAATAAAATTATTTAAAATATATATCTAATATATATCCAATATATAACAAAGAAAATAAATTATTGAAATATATATATTATATATAATATATATATATATACACATTACATAAATAATATATATAAATATATATAATATATATTTTATTCATATATATATATATATGATTTTAAGTCTTATGAAAAATCGCAGCGCATTTAATAAATCAAAATGCATTTAATAATATTCTAACAGACAAATTTTTTATTAAAGGCAGGCGAAATATCCATGGGCATTGGTTTGTACTTGGTACAATCAGCCACCCATAATATTGGGGGTTGCGCTACCATTGACAACGCTCCTTCCAATGAGGGGGTGTGGTGGGGGAAAATATACCCCCACCAATAAACATATAAAAACCTACAAATTCATAACCCAAAAAAAAAAAGAATTTACAAATTACCATTCATCATACAGTGATAAACATAGAAATTTTATTAATTTCCTTAGAAGAAATATATATATATATACACACACACACACACACCACAATATATAAGTGTATGTATATATATGTATATATTTATATATATATATATATTTAAATTGATTGGACAAATATTAAAATTGGAGGAATAATTTCTAGAAAGAATTTCTATAGGCAAATTTTATAGACATCACGGAAAAACCTTGAAATTTCACAAAGGATATTTAACAGGTGAAATTTCTCAGCCAAAATAAAGAGGATCTTTTAACTTTTCTCAGCAAGAATTTTAGGAAGAAAGAGCAAAATAAAATTTCTTCCAAATCCCTAAGCATTTCCTTTTGGGTTTCCCTAAATTCACTATAATACCAAATTGCCATTTGCTAAAGTTTTCCACAAAGAATTTCAACCTACAGAAGAAAATGATTCTACAGAGAAAAATATTTACAGAGAAATTATTTAGGGAAATACAATTTTTAACACAAGGAAATCTTTTATGGAGAAGATGTAATCTAAAATATTTTCAATTTAAAACTTAACAAAATCAAAAGAAAGAACCTATAGTCCAATGCTTGAGTATTTGTAGATCTGAAGCAGTGCCTCCTCCATAGCTCCAAAAAAAAATTCCAGACAAACAATGGCTTCCTCCAAAGTAATATGATTTCTTGAACACAACAAGAATCCCAAACACAACAAGAATTTCCAAGAACAATTTTTCTAAAGATGCAAGAATACAACAATTCTTCCAAAAAATTTCCACATCCCATACCAATCACAACAAGACTTTTTTTTTTTTTCAAACAATTTCCCAACACCCAAAATATCCCATGCTTCTTCCGTGAAGAAGCTTCCAACTTCTTCTGTCAAAGCCACAGTCTCCTCCTGTGAATTAACTTTCTAATAAACTCATTAATTTCTTCTAATACATGTCAAAAATCATAAAATATCTCTAACAACCCATTTTGCATAAAATCCTCCAAAATTCAAAATTAAAATATTTAATAATTACAAAACATTTCCCTTTTGAAATTTACTTAATTAACTAATTTAATTAATCAATAAAAAATATAATCCTAGGATTAAACTATTTATCAATTAAATTAAATTATTTAATTTATTAATTCAAAGCTTCTAATATTAAAATAAGATTAATCTAATAATCAACTTTAAATGATTAAATTCATTAAATTCCCTTTTAATTATTTCAACATGATAATTCAAAGCAATAATAAACAATTTTAAACAAGAAAAACCGACTAAACATGATGACACACTAAGACTAGGGTAAAGGCTTGACACAATAATCCTAGCTACTATCTCCCAATCAACATTACCATTGGGTCGACACACTCAAACCTGTGAAACCAGGTGGAGTTGATGTCATGTACCTGCAAACCTATAAATGAGGCATAAATAGAACATGTATATAAACATCATAATAGAACACACTATAAAGAGGAAATTGTGGGATCGCAGGGCGCTTGCAAGAAAGTGATGCAATTTCATCCCCTCAACCAATACAATATCACCAAACTGACAATTCTAGCATATACATTCTACTCATGTGCATATAACCATGTTATTCCAAATAATCATTATACTAATCAAAGGAATGTCAAATGATAAAATTGAAATAGAGAAACATCACATCACAACATATAATCCACATCGCTCTAATGTTAACGATAAAAAATAACAAAACATCATAGTTTATACATAATAGAAAAATAGAGGGGTGTTACATTCTCCCCCCTAGGGCCAGTCTTACTCCTAGAAGCCTGCAAATACCCCTGGTACAAACTCCATAAAATCACACATAATCAATGGTTCCAAAACTTAACCACTCCATACACCAACATAAAAAACAACAATAACTATATTCATAATCCTCTAAGCCAAAGAAACTATCAATCCAAACAACCAACATAGTATCAAAACACATATCCTAACATATCAAGTATCATAATGGAGGAAACAACGCTGAAGGCACCTCCTCAGCCTCTTGTACCATAGGATTTCCATGAACTCCTAAATCAGTTGTCTATCCACTACTAGTAATATCCACCTCTATACCCTGATGCTCTGTCCGAAATTGATCAACCACTGCACTCATTCGACAAGTCCTTTCTGCATCATTCCTTGCTGGCTCTGTAGCCACCGATCTCTGACTGAATCTAGGTGTGTTCCTCTAAGGACATTGTCTAGCTATGTGTCCCTATTGGCTGCAAGTGTAACATCTTGTACCTCTACCTATTGCAACCTGTGTGCTCTGAGCTGACTGGTCAAGATGATGGAGCTGGGCTTCTAACCAACTCTAAATCCTCCTATGCAGAAGATGAACACCTTAGTACCTAAAGCTTACTAGGTATGCCCTATCAAAAGGAACACCAATAATCCAATTCACAAACTCCAAAGCTCCATAAGAACGATTGTTGAGTGGAGAATGTGCCCTCAAAATTTCCATCATAAGTCCTGCTAAAACAAAAATATTTCTCCTCGTAGGGAACCTTTCCCTTTCCCTAAATACCTATTGACCACCCTCTTGTTTAGTGCAAGCTGAGTAAGAATCTCCTCAAGTAAAGAATATAACTGAGGACCTAGGTGCTCCTCATGATCATTCTCATGGGGACTCATAAAAGTAGAGTTCAGATGATCGACTCCATGACCACCTCTTCTAGGTATCCTATACACACCATCCAAGAAAGGAGTCACAACCAAAAGGAAAAATTAACATACAACTCATAAATCAAGCACCATACTCATGATTAAAAATACATTCTAAACATTCACACCAATACACATCACCAGAAGTCACAACACATGGCCACACATGGGTCCATCTGGACACCGAAAAGAAACATACTAATCCATGATACGAAATCCATGAACCAAGAGCCAAAGTGCATCTCACATAATCCAAACATCACAATCAGTGGCTTGATGGTGTTAGGCCACACATAAGGTGAAACCATCCAAACAAGACCACAATGACCTATCTCTTGTTGTATAAGGTGATTAGCCTCCAAAAGATAGTCATCACACATAGGTGGGTAGTGGGTCCTAGCTACATAACAACCTCACTTACCCCCATCCTCAATGTTCCCTATGTTTTCTTCATCGTATACACTCACGAACTCCGCCTCATATGTCCTTGGAGAGGATTCACATTATGACACATTTTCGACATTGAAAACAATAAATATAAACTAGTTTAGCCACCAAAGTCATAAATAAGAGAAAATTAAAGTTCAATTTCAACAATAAGACAATAAATGTGTACAATTTCAACACTAATTCAAATATATAACCACTAGGGTTATAAGAAAATAAGGTCACAAGGTGTGGCTAAACCATCACAATCAAGTATAAACAAAGTGTCGGCCTTCTCAATCAACTGAAAACCATCAATAACCAAAAAGGAAGTTCACAATCTTTAAAATTACACTATACAACATTGTGTGACTAGATACTAGCCACCAAATGAGGAAAGAGGAAACAACGTCTGGCTATAGTAATAGCCCTCATGTGGTGCAGAGTGAGCACATCATCCACATGACCCAAAGCGTATCCATGACTATCATGTCATCACTCAACATGGTCATACCCTAATCAGAGAAGGCACATACTGGTCGTATGCCATGTGGCAGTGTGTTTGTAGGTCAGTGGAAGTAGGCATGTATAGGACAAACCCCACATTGTGATACCTCATGGAGAAGGCACACACATGAACTCACTATAGCTAGAGGTATATATAGCTAGGATCTACTCATATGCTACCTAACTAGCATGGTCAAAGCAACCATGAGGATCCCTCTACAAGTGTTTGAGGCCCCATAATGCTCATCACACAAGTAGGCTATCAAAGGAAATCTCATAATTCATCTTCATGTGTCTATGCATGTGACATCGTGTAACACGATATCATCACCATCACTATGTTAGAACATCAGTGGGGTATGGTATCGTATCTATTGCATCATATCATAATACGTGCAAATACAATATATCATAGCATCATCACCAACACTATGTTGGAATATTAGTGAGGTGTGACATCATATCTATTACATCATGTTAGAACATGTATAGATACACTAAATATATAATTCAATACAATAATATCAATATGGTGCTATCCGAGCTTCACCTCTCATATGGATGAGGTCTACTCGCTAATGGTAGATCAACATCTCTATGGATGTCCAAGCATAAACTAAAAAGCCTATGCTGTTGTACTCAAATTTGTGGGGATTAGGTTAACATATATGGATCAAGTATTCTAATCCACCATAAGGGAAAGTAGTGGGTACGTTTCCTTAAGATTGGTTGAGCTGAGAAGCTTTGCGCCGCAATATGCGTGTGTTGCACACTCCATCCAAGGAACTTTGTGGCTACTACTATCCCTTCACGGATTGAGGGGCTAGAGAACCAAAATAAAAAGAATCTATGAAACTAACTTTTGGTTACTCTTATATGTAAGTTTCAACCATGCATGGGTTGGCCCTCAATTAGGTAAAAAACATGCAAACACACATAATGGTACAGTTAATCCTACACCAAAATGCAACTTTTTCCTCAAGGATGGGTACCAAGTAACACCATCACATGGACACAAAAAGCAAGTACACGGTATTCACAACACTCAAACAAGACACAATTATTGGTTCCTTACATTTATAGGGGGTACAATTACATACATAATCCCATAAGAACATAAAATTCCATAACCCATGGGATACATATCATTACTTTTCATCCATAACCTTTTATCATTTTTCTTTCACATTACTCTTTTCCACATAGTGCATCATGCTAAATGTCAAAGCCATGAACATGTGATCACTTAACAATTCCACTAAAATATTCACAAGGACAACATTGTGGACTCAATTGTACCCAGAGTATCTAGTGTATGAACCTGGGGCTCTGATACCATGTGTAATACCCTACCTTGTAACCCTAGAGGAAGTTGCCATGACTATGGAAGTGAACAATATATATATATATATATATATATATATATATATATATATAATATTAACATGGAAGATGCACTACACTTTCACAACAACCTCTAAGGCACGTGAAAAAGGTTACATCAAAACCATAACACATACATTACTCACATATAACATTTAATTAATTACTAACCATGAATTAAAATACATACATTCAAAACTTTAAAGTTACATCACAGAATAGAAATACATTAAGAACATTAATTTCATTGATTACAATTAAGGTTACAATACTCATTCCCAGAATGAGGAAGATCACACCTAACTATTACAAATTACAAGATTCTTCCTCAAATGCAATTGAGGAGTAAATTAAATACAAATTCCAACTGAAATAATACATTAAAATAAAGGAACATATCCACTGGAACCACCATGACCTCTCCAACTTGAAGACATCACCACCACAAACCAAAGAAAAGGGGACCCAATAGAGTAAGGTGCACGTTCCAGCCAACCAAGTGGTACTCGAAGGCCCACCCCTCTTGCTAGGAGATGGTAACCAGGCTCCCTAGGAAATACCTACTACCTCTAGACATAGGCTAACACCAACTAAACTAACAAACACAAGAACAATACTAACTCAAAGGATACAATACTACCAGAGTAAAGTACCTAGATTAGTGAACCATACATATTGCTAACCTTGGAGAAGTGTCACCACAAAGGTGCATGGGTTACTTGACAGATCTTCCCAGATCTCGACCCCCATCCAGAATCACTCTCCTATGGTCAAGATGTGGAACAAAACCACTCCAAACATAGGGGGCAACACAAAACCTAATCCACTCCAAACAAAGGAGGCACAAATCCCTGTTCGTGGAAACCAGGAAATCACAAACAATAACAAAGGCACTAATCCAGTGGTAACATCATGGGTTGACACAAAATAAATCACAACCCCCAACTACATACTATGACTAGAAGACTTACACAATTCTAAACTAGTTTCCCCAAATAATTAAATAGAGGAAATAAATTGAAAGGCAATCAAACAAGAAATTAACTAATTTTGGATATATTAAATCCATTTCCCTTCTACAGTGAATTTACAGTAAAAACAATTTCCCTAGTAGATAAATTAATTAAAATAAACTTAAAGCCTCTTCAGATCTAGAGAAGGAAATTATAAATTAATAGAAAGTCAAATTCCTTGATTACTTTTAAAAGCAATATAAATTCACCAAAAGATAAACTCAACCAACTCTTCTACTTATTCATATATGCATGTACCTATTTAAAATAAAATTATTTAAAATATATATTTAAATATATATATCCAATATATAACAAAGAAAATAAATTATTGATATATATATAATATATATATACATTACATAAATAATATATATATATATATATAATATATGTAATATATATATTATGATTTTAATTCTTATGAAAATCAAAGCGCATTTAATAATATTTTGACGGATGAAATTTTTTGATGAATAGGTAGCTATCTAAATTAATTTAAAGATAAGAGTACATATTCACAAAAAAAGGGCGGGTGGTAAAAAGGCACACCCCAAAAGTCACATGGGCAACGCCCATAAATAACAAAATATCAAGTCACATGGGCCTTGCCCAGAAGTCTAAAAGCATGAGAAAATTAAAAAAACATGCCATTAAGTGGCCAAAGCAATGCCAATAGAGTCAGGAGGGTCTCTATCATCCATGTTTTTCCCCCATACATCAGGGGGGTCTAGAGTGACATCAGGAGGAGCACCCCAACCATCATCATATTTTTGCTTATCTTTATCTTCTTCCTCATGTCAGGGCGAGATTGTAAGCGCCAACCGTGGAAAGATTTTACCATTGGAAGGCCATCCAGAACCAGAAGTAGACAAAGTATCAGAGGGCCACCCATAAATACCACCATCACTTCGTGAAGGACCACCAAAAGGTCATCCCTGACTAGCCCACGGTGGAGGAGAGTGAGCATGCCGAGGAGGGCAAGAGTCCTACCAAGCAGGGGGCTGGGAATGGAGATGCACAAAGTCACTTCGTTGCTAGCCCCAAGAGGGCGACTAGACACGGGAGGAGGAGGGAAAGTTAGGGACTTGTAGGTGAGCCACCTCCAATGCAACTTTTTTAGCTTGCACCTATATCTGTAAGAGAACATTAGAACAAATAACTACTTTAGAATAAAGAGAAACATTAATATCCATTTGAGAATGAGAAAATATGAAAGAATTTATCTTTCCAGATGTTGAAGAGGATTTCCACCCTGAAAGTGTGCCAAAGCGGGGTGAACTTAGCAAGGATCCCAGGTGAGTCTCCTAGGAGAACCATATGCCAAGAAAAAGGTTGTGGCCAAAAGGGTTGAAAGAAGTCACGAATCCAAGTCCAAAGCTGCTAAGCTCTGGGACAAAGCCAAAAAATATGCTGGAAGCTTTCAGGTTGCCCACAAAAAAAGCAATGAGGGTCCTAGACTCCCAAGTGTATAAGCCGAGAACCCACAAGAAATCCTTGGAAAAGAAAACACCAAGAAAAGTGGGCCAACTTTGAATTAACACTTGCAAACCAAGCTACATCAAATCTCTTCTATCAAACATGAGCAGAGGAATTAAGAAGCCACCTCTCATTCAAACTTTTGATCATAGGAAAATGGGGTGAAAGCCACCTGTAACCAAGCCGTAGCTTATAGGTCATGAGAGGAGTTTCTGGAAACCATTTCTAGTCTTTACACCAAGGTTTGTGCCCATGAATGCCAATTTTATGAAGCATTTTCGTCGGAATGACGCTCACCAGCCTATCAAAAGTGACACGATCCTAGTTTTGAAGTCTATGCTAGGCCTTAAAAGCATCCCATTGCAAGCTTCACATAGTGGGCCGATGAAAGAGCTGTTGCAGGGTCTGAATTCCATTTTTCTAAAATATTAGGGCTTTAAGCCAAGGTGATTTAGTCAGGGGCTGGCTATTCTGAGCAAGAAGTGGAGACCACCAAATATTCTACTAATTGAGCGAAATCCCATCATGAAATCCATCCCTGACCCATCAGAGTCAAGGCTTAACAGCCTCCTAGGTGCGCCAAATGCTCTTTTCCACAAAGGTTCCAACAATTTGAATAGGCTCCTTCATAACCAAGAAGGTTTGGAAACCTATTCCTTTCCAGGTGGGTCTGTGAATAGGAAATCCGGATTGGATAAAATGCCTGAGGAGAATCTTCTAGGCTTCATCTCCGGTGAGGGCCTGGATAATCCACTTGACACAAAGAGCAGTCCCTTTCCATTGAGTGGAGAGTAGACCAAGCCCTCCAGAGTCCTTAGGGAGTCAATAGTACTCCCATGCAACACGATGGAAACCCTTGTGGGTTTTAGAGGAGGCCAATAAAAAATATCGTAGCAACTGTTCAAGCCTATTGTAGGCAGCTTTGGAGGGAGCCCAAAAGGAGGGGTAGTAAACATGAGTGGTTGCCAAAAATTTGGAGCAAACTTGGAACTTACTAGCTAGAGAAATAGGCTTGGTAATCTAGTAAGTAGGCTTCAACTCGACTCTGGAGAGAATGGCTTGCCAAAGCTCCCTAAGGGAGGCCTGGAAGGTGAAGAGGATGCCCAAAAAATGAAAGATCTCTCCCTACCCAATCAACTTCCAATTATAGGTTTGAAGCCACGCAGGAGTGGGTACATAGATTTCCCATAGCATAAGGTCTTCTACCATTGGATGGTAGAGCCGAAGGCAAGATAGAAAGTGTTGAGACAATCAAGGGCAACAGTGATCGATTCTTCTTCTTCCAAGAGAGTGAGAAAGGAATCATCTGCAAAGTGGCCATTAAAAAGCTGCTCTTGAGAGTTCGGGAGAAGAACCCCTTTGACACACTGCTAAGAAACAACATAGGCTAAAAATTAACCAGAGCCTTCAGCTGCAAGCACATACAAAGTGGGGGCGAGAGGATGGAGAGAACAAAACCAAAAGTAGAAGAATGGTGGCCATTAATGGTTATGCAAGTTGAAGCATCAACAAAAAGCATACGAACAAACTGAATGAAATCAGGCCCAAACCCCAAGGCTTACAACATCAAAAGAATGAAAGGTCATTCAATCGGTCATAGGCTTTGGCAAAGTCAATTTTAATGAACACAACTTTCTGGTTTGAGTGTCGGGCCCACTCCATGCCTTCCCAAACAACAATGATATTATCGAGAATGAACTTGGATTTGATGAAACCAATCTGCTCTAGGCGCACAATCTGAGGCAAGAGATCTTGAATTTTCATAGCCAGATCTTTGGCAATGATTTTGTAGCAGACATTGAGAAGCATGATGGGCCTCCAGTTGCAGATATCCTCCAGATCCCCAGGCTTAGGTATGAACTTTATATTGCCCTTGTTTATTAAATTTCCTAGAGAGTTTTCTTGAAAAACTTCAAGATAGACATGATACAAATCACTTCCAACCCAGTCCCAAAGAGTTTGGTAGAATTCACAAGGGAAGCCATCAATCCCAGGAGCCTTGTCATCTTCCATAGAAAAAACAACTTCCTTGAGATCATCAATTGTTAACAATTGATCATAGAAATTTATCTGGGCTAAAGAAAGCTTATGTGGCACAGCAACAAGGCAATCCTAAAGGGCTTGCTATCACACAGGTGTGGAGTCTTGTGTAGTGAACACCTTCTCATAATGGTAAACAAAGGCTTGGAGAATGTCGAGTAGCTCAAAGAGCACCTAAGTGCCATCCTTAATTTTTTTTATGCCTGGAGATGAGTGCTTAGCATGAAGAGCCAAAAAAAATTCTTTGGAGGCACGATCACCGATTTTAAGACAATGTAGTCGAGATTTTATTTTTGCTCCTCTGGCAGCATAATTATCAACCACTTGATTTTTGTGCCTTACTTCCGCCACCCTAACTTGATGCGGCGAGGAAAAAGGGCTAGCTGCCAAAGCTTCCATAGCTGCAAGCAAGTCAGTAGTGGTAGCCTCATAAGATCACCAGTGAAAGATGGCCAGATGGCGCCCATAAATGCACATGAAATGAGTAGTACGAGTGATGGAATCATTCCACCAAGTAATCAAGCCTATTTGGCTAGCTGGTCTACACTCAAAATTCCACACTTGATGAATGTGGGCCAGAGTTGGCTTGTAGCAGAGTAGAGACATGTTCAGAAAGAATTGAGTTTTACACGTGCGAGGCTAACAAGACATCCATTCAATGCAAAAATGAATTAGGAAGTGATCAGATAGAGTCACATCCACTAATGACTTCACTGGCAAGGCAAAGCTATCAAAATAAAAAAACATTGAGCCAAGATTATGACATGATCAAGGCATTTAAAAACTCTATTAGAACTGACCTTGTAATTACACCAAGTGTGCTAGAGGGAATGACAATGGCGGCAACCAATATTGGGATGAAAAAGCCCCAATTTATTATGCATGTAAAACCACACCTCCTTTTCACCAGCAGCCCAACGAAAGGGCAAGGTTCCATCCTTGTTATATGCCATCTCAACCATATTGAAATCCCTGCAGAGCAACTAGGTGGAAAATGGTAAAGAATCAAAAATCCAGCACCAAAGCAAAGAGCGCTCCACAACATCATTAGAGGCATAGACACTAATAATCATGAATGAATGATTATCAATGTTGAGAAGAACCTAGACTACCCGCTAGGAAGGATCAGTCCCATGATATACAATGCAAGAATGAAATCATGGGGACAAAAGAGTGGCAACTCCACCATGCCCGACTTCATGCAAAGTGCAAAACATAGTACTGGATGGCCAAATAGAATGACAAGCCGAGGCAAGCAAAACTCCTGAAATTTTAAATTCTTGGAGAGAAAGCACTTCAATCCCTGAGTATTTTTGTAAGGTATCTTTAACAAAATACTTTATGGAGAGGTCAGTTAGACCTCAAACATTCCATGAAATAAAATTCATGGATGAAACTCTTCCATACTTTTGGAATCCAATTCCTCCTCAACCAAGGAAGAGAAACTATTCTTCAAAAAATCTTGTGGAACTAAACCAATCTGAATAGGGGGTGAAAACCTCTGCTTTTCTAGCACATATTCTCCTTCTTTCGGCAGTGGAGACGGACTGCGAGACCGCCGTTGAGCCCCCATGGTGGGAGGAATAATTGGCTGAGCGCACATAACAACCATAGGCTGAGGCATTTCCTTTGACCTAGGCTGCACCAAAACATTAGTAGCTCCAGAAGGAGTGGTTGTCCCCTTCTTTGAAGGGTTTGAAACAACTTTGGATGGTTTAGGGGCCTTGGGAGCCAACCTAGAACCAGTTGGCTTATTTTTCTGGTTCGTAACTGTGGTCCACTTTGTTTCAACCTTAGCAGAAGGCTCTATTTGGTGAGACTTTTCAACATCTCATGATGGTGATGGTATACGAGGCACTGCCAAAGGGCAGTCCTTGATCTTGTCCACTTCCACACAGACCCACTTTTGAGGTTGGGCTTGAAAAAACCTATTAGGTTCAATACAAACAACCCTCCCCAGAGAGGAAGCAATGTGGTTCAGGAAGGGAACACATGGCAAATGCAGACAGGGAAACTCAATCCAGACTAGAACCCGCATTTTGGTGTCATCTGAGACAGAAAAATCCTGGGTCCATGCTTGGAAAACCAACAAGGATGACCTAACATACTAGGGTCCATGGCCTAAAATAGCCTGGACATGATTAACTTCCAGAAAGTGGAACAGAAAAAGGCCTTTGGTCAAGTTTTGGACCATATCAAGGCGGACCCCATGAGAGACCCAAGCCTTGCTGACCCATTCTTTCAGTACACTTTTAAGGGGAGTCCTCCCAAAAAAAAACCCACAAGGGTGTGTTGTTCGAGCCATTGGCAAGAAAAATCAAAATCTGGTAAAGGAAAAATTACATCAGCAGGGGCATCCGAATGCTTACCTCATGAAAGAATTTCGAAAAAAATATCTGAGGACATTTGTTCAGAGGAGGAGCCATTGAACTACGTTGAAAAACCATTAACACTAGCATGAATTGCTGGGTTAATGCCGATTGAAGGCATATTAAACCCCTAAAACCGTAGTAAATGCGGTTGTACTCAATGAGGGAGGAATTTTCCTATGCAGAAGGCACGGTATGATGCAAGAGAGGCCAAGGATGACTATAGAAAACAAAAAACCCTATCAGAGCTCATGCAACCCATTCCCTCAAGTTCCTTTTCATCGTTGACAGATGAAATTTTTATTAAAGGCAGGTGAAATATGCATGGGCGTCGATCTGTACTTGGTACATTCGGCCACCAATAATATTAGGGACAACACTGCCCATGGCAGTGCCCCCTCCACTTATGTGGAGGGCACTACCATCGACAATGTTCCCTCCAATAAGGAGGTGTTGTGGGGGAAAATAAACCCCCACCAATAAACATTTAAAAACCTACGAATTCATAACCCAAAAAAAATACAAATTTACAAATTACCATTCGCCATATGGTGATAAACACAGAAGTTTTAGTAATTTCCTTAGAAGAAAAATATGTTTATATTTATATATATATATACACACACACACCACAATATATAAGTGTATGTATATATATTTTTATATATATATAAATTGATTGAACAAATACTAAAATTGGAGGAATAATTTCTACAGGAAAATTTTATAGACATCATAGAAAAACCAAAATTTCATAGAGGATATTTAACAAGTGAAATTTCTCAACCAAAATAAAGAGAATATTTTAACTTTTCGCAACAAAAATTTTAGGAAGAAAGAAAAAAACAATATCTTCACAAATCCATTTTACACAGAATTTCTCGAGAGTTCAAACTTATAGGAAAACTTTTCTACACAAAATAAAATTTCTTCCAGATCCCTAAGCATTTCCTTCTGGGTTTCCCTAAATTCACTATAATACCAAATTTCCATTTGCTAAAGTTTTCCACAAATTATTTCAACCTACAAAAGAAAATGATTTTACAAAGAAAATTATTTATAGAGAAATTATTTACGACAATACAATTTTTAACACAAGACAATATTTTATAGAGAAGATGCAATCTAGAAGCTTTTCAATTTAAAACTTAACAAAATCAAAAGAAAGAACCTATAGTCCAATGCTTGAGTATTTTTAGATCTGAAGTAGTGCCTCCTCCACAGCTCCAAGCAATTTTTCTAGACAAACAATGGCTTCCTCCAAAGTAATACACTTTCTCGAACACAACAATAATTTGTAGGAACAATTTTTCTAAAGATGCAAGAATACAACAATTCTTTCTCCAGAAAATTCTTCCAATTTTTTTTCCAAATCCCATACCAATCACAACAAGACTTTTTTTTGTTTTTTTCAAAAAAATTCCCCCAACACCCAAAATATCTCGTGCTTCTACTATGAAGAAGCTTCCAACTTCTTCCATCAAAGCCACAATCTCCTCCCGTGAATCAATTTTCCAAAAAAATCATTAATTTCTTCTAACACATGTTAAAAATCATAAAATATCTCTAATAACCCATTTTGCATAAAATCCTCCAAAATTCAAAATTAAAATATTTAATAATTACAAAACATTTCCCTTTTCAAATTTAATTAATCAATAAAAAATATAATCCTTGGATTAAACTATTCATCAATTAAATTAAGTTATTTAATTTATTAATTCAAAGCTTCTAACATTAAAATAAGATTAATCTAATAATCAACTTTAAATGACTAAATTCATTAAATTCCCTTTTAAGTATTTTAACATGATAATTCAAAGCAATAATAAACAATTTTAAACAAGCAAAACCGACTAAACCTGACGACACACTGAGACTAGGGTAAAGGCTTGACACAAGAATCCTAGCTATTATCTCCCAATCAACATTACCATTGGGTCGACACACTCAAACTTGTGAAACTAGGTGGAGTCGATGTCATGCACTTGCAAACCTGTAAACGAGGCATAAATAGAACATATATATAAACATCATAATATAACACATCATGAAGAGGAAATCGTGGGATCATAGGGCGGTCACATGCGAGTAATGCAATTCCATCTCTTCACCAATAAAGTATCACCAAACTGACAATTCAAACATATACATTCTACTCATGTGCATATAACCATATTACTCCAAATAATCATTATACTAATCAAAGGCATGTCAAATGATAACATCAAAATAGAGAAACATCACATCACAACATATAATCCACATCACTCTAATTTTAAGGATCAAAAATAACAAAGCATCATAGTTTAAACATAAGAGCAAAACAAAGGGGTGTTACACTATACGATAGTTGTTGTAAATGTGAAAAATTTGGGCAAATTTTCCCATCTTAAAATGTTCCTCATATTCAAAATACAATATAAATAATGTTACTTATAAAATAGGAAACAAAATAATTTTAATCTTCTTAAGGGTATGTGCAAGATCATGATGGAAAAAATAAACCCTTAAGTGGTAATAAAATTCAAAAATATCAGAGTTAGGCAACTTGACGTAAAAATTTGAATAAGTTATTTATATTATTTCAAAAATATGTAAGAATAGAAGCTGTAGAAAATTGAATGTAGTTTCTAAACTACTAGGTTTATTTAAAAAATAAAAAATTCTATTTGGTGAAAATTTAAAATTTCAATGCAGTAGTACTTAAATTTCAAGGAAAAATAAGAAGTGGGTGTCTGTCTAACCACCCTAACCACAATAAAATTATAATATGTTTTTATAATATTTTAGATATAATTAGATGACTCATGCCCCAATGTGATGTATTTTTTTTGTAATTTATTTCCAAGTAAATAATTAATTATGAATTTTTTATTACAAATTTTTAAAAATATAAAAACTCGTAGGTCTGACCACCTTAACTTGGTCAAAACTTCATGAAATTCTTTTTTTTTTTTTAAATCCTACAGTATGTGAAGCATAGAATGTGACACATGTTTTGGATTCAAAAAATTATATACCCTTTGAAATCTATAGATGTTTTTCAATTAGCCTATCAATCAAGGCTTTAGCCGTAATTCAAATAGAAAATGAATAATAATAATTTATTAAATTAAAAATAAAGTATAATTTATATTGGTGGAAAGCTAAGAATATATTTTAAAAACCCTTTTCGTTTCATCAATTTTGGGTAAAAAAAAAGTCGTCAGCTACATGGGTCATCATATCACTTACATATCGCCACTTTTTGGCCCATCATGATCCTGCACATAACCTTAAGAAAGTTTTATTTAGAAGATAATGGGAAAAAATATATAGATAAATATTTTTATATATATATATTTTTTAATAGGTGGTGTAAAAAATAAATGGGATTGACAATATAGAATGTTACTTATTATAAAAAATAGAAAGATTTTCTCCATAATATCTGAGCCAAGAAAACAAAGATAAAGCAAGTAATAATGAAAACACAATATTTTGTTTATGTTATTTCTTAATTTATTTTTAAAAAGGTTTTATATCAAATTTATAGTTTTTTTTATCTACTCAATGCAAAAATGACTTTTTAGGTTGAAATTTTTCAATTGGGGCTTTTGCATTCAACAAGATTTGATCTCTTATAGACTCATTCAAAACCATTCAACTTTATTAAAATATTGAGAACCCAATAATATTTATATCATTTAAATACATATATATTATGCTAAATTAAACAATAGACATAATACTTTATATATTATGCTAAACTAAACATTAAACAAAATATTTTTTTGAAACTTCAATTTATTTTTTCCAATCAAATTCCTTTTTTTATTACATGAATAGTGTTGTAAATATTTTTCCTAGACCTGCTTAAAAATGAACACAAAAACAATCATTAGTCAATAAAAAAGTGTAAACAAGCATTCCCTATGAAATTCTTTGAACATATGAATAAATGGAAACAAAGAAAAATATGATCTTAATCACAAATGAAACACAATTCTAATGCTCAAACCAAAATCCCATAGGAGGATTGGTGTTTCTTTGATGTGGAAAGAAGCCCTTTCCCAATTCCTTGATAAGCTTGATGATGGATGTGTGATAAACAAAGTATGAAATTGACTATAATCTAGCTAATTGCTT
This sequence comes from Sequoiadendron giganteum, assembly GCA_007115665.2. NCBI lineage: Eukaryota > Viridiplantae > Streptophyta > Pinopsida > Cupressales > Cupressaceae > Sequoiadendron > Sequoiadendron giganteum. The sequence goes on from CM021107.1 coordinate 602,940,668, forward strand.
GAAAAAATGATAGAAAGCTATGGAGTGAAATGCCTATAATGATAATGCTCTTAGTTGTGGATAATGACTTTGCATGAGATTGTGGATCCTCTTTCAATAGAGAAGGCCTCTATTTATAAGGAATAAGGATTGAAGAGTGAAGAATGGGGAGAATTTGGGATTAAAAATTGAACCAATAGCATGGTGCGATTTGTGAACATGCTAATGAATCTTAAAGGAGACGTGCTCACAAATGTGTACGCACATCTTGGGAGATGGGATGTGTAAGAGGAATGAATGTTAAGAGGTGGCTTGTGTAAGAGGAGGTGTAAGAGCCTTCAATGCAAAGGTGGCTCAAGAAAGATGACAAAAGTCCTTTGGGAGGGGAAAGTTAAGTGGGTGGAATATTCCAAGAATATGCCATTTTGAATGAAAATAGAGTAATTAGTAAATCAAATAAATTGATTTACATGTGCAACTTGGTTAGTTGACCAAAGTTTACTTACCCTAGGGTGAAGTTAAAAGCTAGAAGAATAGGGGATTAGTGTTAGGAGTTAATTAATTTAAGATTAATTAACTTAGGCGAATTAGTTGATTTATGATATTTAATTTAAATGTTTGAGTTTATTTAAATCAAATGAGAGGATATTGGCACATTAGGATTTAATTAAATAAAATTGATTTATTTAATTAAAGGAAGAACATTGGAATTTTAATTAAATAAAATTGAGTTATTTAATCAAAAGAAGATCATTAGGATTTTAATTAAATAAAATTGATTTATTTAATTAAAGGAAGAACATTAGGATTATAAAAAATGATTTATTTCATTAAAGGAAGAATATTAGGATATGATGAAATAATTCTGATAAAGTGTATTATCTGATTTAAGGAGGAAGTTTAATAAATTCAATTAATCAAATAAAGATTATTCAATTAATTGGTTAGTGTGAAAATGATTAAGGAATAATTGGTGTTAGTTAATTAGAATCAAGTGCATCATATCAATCAAGATATTTTGAGTGTCTACATGTTGCCCCTCTTTAAAGTGAGGTACCTACTACGTTGGTTCAAAGAATAACACTAGTGAGATCAAAATTCAAAACTTTTTTGAGTTTTTTGGATGCCCCATCGGAAAGAGGTACACTGGTACATTGCCTCCTCTAGAGATCGGACAAAAATTACAATTTGAGGGTCAATCTCATGAAAAAGAGGTTCAAGATGTACGTATGGGTGGTTAGACTAATAGATCTATGTGATAATGATGATGCAAATGAGATTAATTAAAATGCTAAGAATAAAAAATCTATATTATCCTAAAAATATTAAATGATGATGCCATGCATGTGAGATGGATGATGTTACCTATTATGATGATTGTATGAATATGTAGGATGCAGATAGTTTGTGGATGACACGATATCATGTTAGCGTGAAAGAGGATAGAAGAAATAAGATGATGAAAAAGGATCCAAAACGTCTATGATATGTCGAGACTTTATTAGAGATGATGATGAATGATGATGATTTATTGCTTATCAGAGATTGGGGAGGTAAAGAACTTACTTTACTTATGTTTAATAACACACATAGATATGATGCATCAAGGTATAGATGACTAGGATGGTGTTGTATCTAGTGAGATGAACTTTGACTCGACAAATAGATAGGAGTATCCTTGTTCACACCTGACATATGGAAATGTTACTAGGATGTACTTGATAAGTTTCAAACATCTCGGACCAAGACACAAAAAGGCATAACCTCCCAATGTAATAGTCAACAACTTGTCCAAAACACCTTCCATACACACCTAATAAAGCAAGTATTTGCCAAGGTTATATTACAAGAATATCCAACAAGCACAAAAGACAAAAGATAAAGATCAATTCCCCATTCCTTTCTCTTTGAATCATTTGATTAGACATCATTGAGAGGTCATTGGAATGAGAACAATAAGATAAATCAAAATAAAAGATCAAGTAAACAAACAATCTAATGTCCTTCATACCGCTAGCCAAGAATAAACTATGGTGATGCCTGATGTTGATGTCCATTCTAGGAAGGATGCATCTTAGGAAATGATGATTAGGTGATGGTTTGAATGACTATATGATGGGCTAGTGATACCAAGAGTTGGCCAACATGTTTACCTACTAACCTAGACTTAAGACCTTGACATTGGAGTTCAGACTTTCAATTTTCTATACTTGTTTCTGATTGCATTGTCGAAAGGTGAAGGTGATGATTGATTTATTATGAGTGGATGATTATTGCGGGTGAAAGCAAAATGGGATGGATGGATTTTTGGGTTTTTTGAATGTTTTTGATATATTGAAATGTTTTGAGGCTGTTTTGGGAGTTTTGAGATATTTTACAAATGTTTTAATTTTCAGAATTTCTAATGTTTTTGGTGTTTTCTGAGATTTATGAATAATTTTGGATATTGTGTCTTAGGGGCCCATCAATAATGGCCTTTCCTATTTTTAAGCTCAGAGATGACGTAGTTTGGATACCATTTTTTTGATGTTTTTCCAAATTTTTGACCTGTTTTGGGATTTTGACATGTTTTGGTTTTTTTTGGATTTTCACATGATTTTGGCAATTTGGATATGGATATGTGATGATATCAGTGCTTTGTTTTGGGAATTTTTTTGAAAACCAAGCTAAGGTTGATTGATCAAATTGATGGATTTGTGATGATAACATTGTTAAGGATACATAACAATGCAAGGATAGTGTTAAGAAACATGAGGATTGAGAAGGATATCCCAAGATGATGATGGATTGGTTGGATTTTGATTGATTAGGATTTTGAAGCTTGATTTGGAACAAAATTGTTTTGATGCTTTGATGTGATGTTGAAGTGCAAGTTAGATGCAACTGATATTGATTTTTTGGATTGATGTTCGATGAAAGATAAAATGTACCATGGGTTTGTGATTTGTATTTTTTTCTCATAAGTGTTTTGACCAATTTGATTTCATGTCTGTCAATATTACGATTACCACATAAGTTGGAAGATATAGATCAAGATTTATTCCCAAAGTAGGATGTAAATATCTGCCCCCAGTGTCTAGAAATGTATGGAATTCTGTGGGTGGATTCTTGGATAGATGTATGGATGGACATGGATATGATAAGCATGCAAATGATTTCAATGATTATATTATGATAATATAGGGTGTTTGAATATAGGATGCTCATTTGGATAGTGCTTCATGGCTTAGATAATATTGGGTAGGATAGGATCAATGGAAATGACCCATGTCAAGATGTTTACCATAATCAAGTGTAAAGTGTACACCAAAATTTGATCAAGATAAAGATAACGCAAAAGATGGATGGAGATATATGAAAATGGATTTGATAAATGGTTCATGGATGAATGGACTTATTATGGATAAGATGGATGAAATGTTGGCTTTATTATGGATGAGATAAGATGCTTTCTCCTAAAATGGCACATGTAGATGCTCAATTCTACACATGATGCCTATTTTCTAGGTTTTCATCATGGTACTTGTCCAAAGTGCCACCATAGTGGTTTTCACTAGAGGACGATTTTTTTATCTTTACTATTTTTATGATTTTTTTATTTTTTTGAATTTTGTGAAATATTTATGCTCATGCTGAACCACTTGGGGGTGTTGGATTTGAAACTCTTGTCATAATGTGCCATTGATATCTTGCTTGAAGAATCTACTTTTCCAAGATACGTGAACTTGAATGTAACTTTTGAGATCCTTGATCTACTTTTTTGATATCGGAGTTAACTCTATCTTTGTGCGCACATCACGATAGAATTCCTTCTGAATATTTATGATGGAGGGTAGCTGCCAATACATGGTTAATGTGAGAATTAGATATCATGTGTGGAGGCATGGATGGTGGAGTGTTTTTAGGAAAAGAAGATTGATTGGTTGACAATTTGGAATCTTTGACTCTCCAAACTTGGGAAGATGAGCAATGATGGGTGGTAATGAAAGTGTGCATGGAATTAGGACCAACAACTTGATATACTTTGTATGTTTCTTGAGAAGCCTACTTTTTCCTTTGTGGACATCTTTGATGGATACTTTTCCCTTGTTTATTTTTTTCCATAGTTTCTTTGACTAATGGAGTTTGATAGTGATAATCATTCTTTGTATTCTTTGGTATCCACTTGTATTTGATTTTCCCTTCATGCTTCACTACTTCTTTTGCTTTGATAACATTCTTTGTGCTTTGATTCAAATCTTTCTTTTGATGTTGGTCCCACTTTGTAGATGGGGTGATGGGTGGATGAATATTCGTGACGTGGTGGGTTGTAGTATTGGCATTGGTTTCATCATAAGGATTCTCTATGCTCTCTATGTTGATGTTTTCTTGAGACAAAGTTTCCCCCAGTTTTATAGAGGTATCAATAATATGTTTAGATCCATTAATTGTCAAATAACCAAGACCTTGATGCTTAGGATTTCCAATAATTTGCATTGGTTCTAGGATACCTTGTTCATGTAGGCCTAATTTTCTGCCTTGATAATTCATCTGTTGAAAGTTTTTATTTGCAATAGGATATGATTTACCTTGGAAACAAAATTCTAATCCTTCTATGCTCTATTGTGGATCTTCAAAGGTGATAGCTTATTCATTGATAAGATATCTTGCCCTAAAAAAGGTAAGTGAGTTTATAAGTGATAGGATCCTCCATATGTGGGATAACTTCTTCATTGATATCTTTGGCTTGATCTTGTGAAATATCAGATTTTAATGCTTCTTCAAGAGGTGTTGATGATTCACTGTCCATATAAAAGTCTCCCTCATGATTTATTTTTGATATGTCTCTAGATTTTTCTATATATTGATCATGTGTACAAATGTTAAGAGTGGGAGACTCTTGTTCCTTGGTAATGATATTAAGAGTATGAGACTTGTTTTGAATGAAGATCATCTATATGTCCATTAGGAGTAATCATCTCATGGGTAGATGGAGGAATATGTGCTATATTAATATGATCATCATTTGTGTCATCTTGTATAAATTGTAGAGCATCCATTAGATCATTGTAGTATCTTGGAGATACAAATTCTTGATCTTGATTAATTTTGGAATTTCTTTTGACATGCTTTGGATCAAATTCTTAGCATGCTTTGGATCAAGTTCTTGACATGAGCCAGTTTCAAAGGATGGATTGCTTATAAAGGGTTCTTGGATATCTTCATTAGGCATGAGAACTGGCTCAATATCTTTTTGATCTTTGACTGGATTTGGATCAAGTGTTGAGTTGAGGATTCCTTCAATATTCACAACCATGAGGTTGAAGGATGTCAATATGTCTTGGAAAGGACCGCTGCTAGACTTTGGTGAAATATGATGATCTTGCTTTGGAATAAACTCTTGAGATATGTCCTCTAACTCATTAGGTGATGTAGATACATTGTCAACATTCATTGGTGGATGGATCTTGGATTATGTCAATAGGATCAAATAATTCTAACACTCCCTCAAATAGATCATTTTGGGGTATTGTTGATGAATTTTGATCATGATCAAAAAGTGACTCTTGACACATGTTGATGGATAGATTTTAATCATTGTTTTTAACAATTATGGTAGGGATATTTTCAATGTTTTCAACCATAGGATGCAATGATGTTAACATTTCTTGAATTGGATCATTGTCGAGTATTGTTGGTGGATTTTGATCATGATTGAACAGTGACTCTTGATATATGTTGATTTGATTGTTGGATGAGGTAGAAACATATTCAAGATGCTCATTGATGGATTGATATTGATCACTTATCTCAATACTGGTGGTGGAGAGAATGCCACTATTATCACTAGTGGTTTAATCTTGATCATTGTCCTCAACAATTATTTTTTGATCAACAAGGTCTTGGATGAGATTTTTGAGTTGAATACAATTAGATGTTTTATGAAGATTTTCTCTGTGATACTCATAATAAAATCCATACCTATTCCAAGGGAAGTTTAGGATAGAGTTGAAAGTACTTATCTTTGGAAGAGTGATGATTTTTTCATTAATTATCTTTCTTAAAATTGATTTGATTGGCTCTCCAAAAGGAGTGTATTCACATTTGTGATCTTGTGAGATTTGTGCTTGTTGAGGTGATTGATCTTGGAGATGTGGTGATTGGGTTTGTTCTTGATGTTTTTGATCTTGATATCCAACCTCTTAACATTGGAGATATTGTTCTTGATGTGGTTGTGGACACAACTCAATGCTTTTATGACATGGTTTACCAATGGAAGAGTGTATTGATTTTGGGGTGGAGATGTCTCTTGACACAATGAATCAACTATTTTGGAAAGTGAAGCAATTTGATGTCATAAAATTTAAACTTTATTTTGATCTTGAAACCCTTGATACAGTTGATATAGTTGATTTGGTTGTTGAGAAATCATATTTGGAATGTATACTTGTGGTGTTTGCATGGGATCATCAACGATTTGATTTTGAACAATGTTTTGATTTGGTGTGATGTTTAGATTTGGAATTATAGGTTGACATTGAACATTATTGTGATTGGGAATCATATTGATTTGATATAGGTAACCTTGATTTTGCATGGTGTTACCTTGACTTGGATCAATACATGGAGTTGCTAACATATTTTTTGGACTTCGAACAACATTGGTGTGATTCACAAACATATCTATCCCAAAGTTCATCAAGTGTGGATTTGATATGTTCATGTTTGGTAAGCTTTTATTTGGTATAGTCACATTTAGCATGTATGGATTTGGTGGAATAATGTTGTTTGGAATAAGACTCATGCATTGATTGTTTGGTTGATAGATTTGTAGGTTTTGACTTTGATTGAAATCTATCATACAGAAAGGTGGTCCAAAATTTAGATAAGGAAAACTCACATTTTTTGTATCATTGAGGTTTGTAGAATATAATGATCCCATGTATGGATTGTATAAATGTGAGTTTTGATAATCAATTGTTATTGTAAGGTCTTGATAGTTTGGTTGACTTGGATTACTCATGATGTATGAATCGAGTTTATATTCCATGTTTTTCTTATGTTTTGACCTTGTTGAAAAAGTGAACCTCTAAGGTGTTTAGGACCAATGATGAGATGAAGGATGAAAGGGGTGAATGATATGGGTGTTTGAACTTCTAAGAACTTTGGATAAATTCTAGACTAGGATTTTGATTTTGAATTGGATGATGAACTTTGTAAACCCTAAGATGTTAGATGTGATCTTAGGATGAACTCGTCCAAGAGGTTCTAATTTAACTAGAGGTATGTGAAAGGACGCATTCTCACACCCCCAACTAAACTAGGTGATTTTGATGTCATTTGAAGGATTTACCCAATTCTAAAATGATGCTTCTAAAGATCTAAAGTTGTTTCTAGGATGAAATTGACAAATGTTTTCTGATGGATGAAAGGGTTGATTTGATCCTAAATGAACCTAAGAGGGACCTTGTTTACAAGAACAAGACAATGAATAACATGCTTTTCCCTAAGAGTAATTCAGACCAAAAGACCAATGCTTGCATGCAAAACTATATGACCAAAATATAACAAGCACATGTGTGGGGTTCAATTGATTTAATCTTGGTTAAATGGATTATTTTTACCACATCAATGCTTCTTGCTTAATTTTAAAACCGAATGTCTATGTCTTAATTTATTTTCATCCCACAAGGTCCATTATGTGGAAATCAAGAGAATCAAGGCAATAGTTCCTTGATGTTGACTTTAGAGATCTAGAAAATTGAGATATAGGCCCAAATACTTAGAAGCCTCTAAGGATAGAATCCCTAATGACAAGTAGTAATATATGGAATTTTCAAAGGTATTTTCTCTTTCCAAAGGGTTTGAATTTTGATGACCTTGTTGAATGTTTGTTTCCACATTTTTGAGATTTCAAGTAAAGTGTTTTGATTCTGAAATAATGCACAACCCTAGGATAGAAAAGACAATATTTGTTAGATTCCCACTTGGATTTCCCTAACTGTGCTTATTCAGAGCCGATGATTAGAAGCTTGAACACACCGAATCCCTTCCACGACTCTCACTTCTATGGGTCATCCAAGCTTCGAGTTCTCATGAATCTCCCATGACAAACTCTTCATCTCTACTAAGAACCACAAGTATGTGGGACAAATTCAAAGGACTGACCTCATGATACCAAAGAATAGCTATGGATTTTGGATTCTACATAAATTGGTTCGTAATCAATGCACCCATTCAAAAGGCCACATGAGAGGCAAGATCAACTCCTATAATGAAACTCACCTACTTTTCCATAGGAGCTCCTATAATGCTGATATTTCCTCAACATTCAAATTTATATACCAGTTGGGAGTAGCTTGGCTTTTAGCTCGTCACCGGTTGAGTTGTTCCCTTGGGGTGAGTACTTTTTTCCACCAAGGTAGGCCATCTAAAGGTAAACAATAGTGAATAATTACATTTTTAGTTCAACTTCTTAGATCATGTAAAGCACTAGGAGGGAGTACACACTCACTTGATTGTTTAATTTTAAACCCTTACTTGAAGTGTGTAGGTAATTTTTTAGGCAATCAATTTCACTAGGATGCTTTTGATTTTCAAGATCGCCATGAAGCATGAGAGAAGTGCATACACATTTGAATGACACTAATTGAAAAAAATATTACAAATCAAAGAAAACACAAGTTCATTTTATATACTCAAAGGAAATTATGAGTTCTTTTTAAGCACCAAAATCAAATATGAAGTTGTTTGTCCAGTTTTGAAAACCAAAAATCAAATCTAGTGATTTTCTAATGTTTTAACCTTTTGACAAAGCTTGTGTAGATGGTTAATTTTAAGCCCAAAGTAATGCTATTTGGTCCTAAAGCATGAATGAAAATAACATATGATGGGTTATTTTCCCATGAGTGTTTGAAAAAATTATTAAATGGATATCAAATGCTTTTTCTTTGACTTCAATGCTCCATGTTCCTCTTAAAATCTACAATCAATGCTCAAAATGTTAGATGAGATCAAGAAACAAGAAGATATGACAGTTATATGAATGATTAAGCATAAAAACCCTAAACCATAGACCGAGTTACAATGTGATTTGAATTTAGGTGTAAAGTTAAAAATTTTAACTCTACAAAAATTTAGAAACACCTACACCATTGCATATCTTATGAAATTCTACCCCATTTTAAAAAAAAAGATTCGAAAAAGACCTCCATATGACCAAGATATGGCCATTTTAAGATTGAATATAAAAGTAAAAAATAAATAGCATTGCCATTTGAAAAGGATCAACATCGATATTTAAGACATTCAGTGTTGCTATTTAAGACTTTCAACATTGCTATTTATAGTTGCATCTTTATTTGAGACTTTCAGCATTGCTTTGCTAAAACCAACATCGCTATGTCTTGGAAGGACATAAAAGGGAAAAACTGATAGAAATGGAGAAAAAATGTGTTAATTTCAAGATTTGTGCCCTCCTTCTAGTGCTAAAATGTGAATACTCTCCCTAGACCTACTCAAACATGAACAAACAAGTGATCATTAGTCAAGAAACAAGTAGGAATTAAACATTCCCTATGAAATTCTTTGAGCATATGAATAAATGGAAACAAAGCAAAATATGAACTAAATCACAAATGAAACACAATTCTAATGCTTAAACTAGCATCCCATAGGGGGATTGGTGCTTCTTTGATGTGGAAAGGGGCCTTTTCCCAATCCCTTGATAAGTTTGATGATGGATGTGTGATGAACAAAGTATGAAATTGACTATAATCTAGCTAATTGCTTGAAAAAATGATAAAAAGCTATGGAGTGAAATGCCTATAATGATAATGCTCTTAGTTGTGGATGATATTGTGGATCCTCCTTCAATAGAGAAGGCATCTATTTATAAGGAATACATATTGAAGAGTGAAGAATGGGGAGAATGTGGGATTAAAAATTGAACCAATATAATGGTGCCACTTGTGAACATGCTTATGAATCTTATAGGAGATGTGCTCACACATCTTGGGAGATGGGATGTGTAAGAGGAATTAATTCCAAGAGGTGGCTTGTGTAAGAGGAGGTGTAAGAGCCTTCAATGCAAAGGTGGCTCAAGAAAGAGGACAAAAGTCCTTTGGGAGGGAAAGGTCAAGTGGTTGAAAATTTCAAGAATATGCCATTTTGAATGAAAATAGAGTAATTAGTAAATCAAATAAATTGATTTACATGTGCAACTTGGTTAGTTGACCAAGGTTGACTTACCCTTAGAGGGTGGAGTTAAAAGATAGAGAAATGGGGGATTAGTGTGAGGAGTTAATTAATTTCGGATTAATTAAATTAGGTGAAATTAGTTGATTTATGACATTTAATTTAAATGTTTGAGTTTATTTAAATCAAATGAGAGGATATTGCAACATTAGGATTTTAATTAAATACAATTGATTTATTTAATTAAACGAAAAACATTAAAATTTTAATGAAATAAAATTGATCTATTTAATCAAAAGAAGATCATTAGGATTTTAATTAAATAAAATTGATTTATTTAATTAAAGGAAGAACATTAGGATTTTAATAAAATTGATTTATTTAATTAAAGGAAGAATATTAGGATATGATGAAATAATTATGATAAAGTGTATTATTTGATTTAAGGAGGAAATTTAATGAATTCAATTATTTAAATAAAGATTATTCATTTAATTGGTTAGTGTGTAAATGATTAAGGAAGAATCAGTGTTAGTTAATTAGAATCAAGTGCATAATATCGATTAGGATATTTTGAGTGTCTACAAGTGCATAATAAGAAGCAAAAGAGTCGAAATGGTTCCCATTAAAGAATGAACTTGTGGAAAGAGAAATGAATAATAATGAATACAAAAAGATTGTAGAGACATGCAAAACAATATAAGTAGAACCAACCATGTAACTCCTTAATCAATACACTTATTCAATATATGCTGAATTCAATTATTCATATCTGATAAATTAATTGTTTTAAGTCATCCAAACTTTAAAGAATATACAGATTCCATACTTTGTCAATTTCAAAAGGCATATCCAAGAATTAGAGAGGTGTAGGTGCCAACAAATGGGTGAATATCTGAACCCAAGGATAAGTGCCTTTTGTATACAATATTTGAGCACTGAAAACATTCAAAAACTTGTTGGCATCCAAAACTTGAATCAAGATATAATAGGTAGCCTCTTTGTTTGATGTTCCTTGTAATGCCCTGCCACGAAACCCTAGAGGACAACACACTGAAACACCTAAAAATGGGATAAGTTTTTTTTGAAGTGCAATATACACAAGAATTGCAATTGAAACAAAATATTCAATTCTAACCTAAGTCCTCTAAGGTCCATGACTACACTAATAGATTCCCATTTTGAAACTAGCAAGAAATGTAAATCATTACATTAAATAAATTCCATCAATATAATGGGTTTCTTTAATCCATCACATTTAATTAAACAATCAATATGAACTAACCATTTAATGTTGATAATATAACAACATCAAAGGTCCTTAAATTAAAAATAAAATCTATTACATTGTCCATTACATAGTAGAATTCAACATTGATTTACATCATTACATCATTACATCTTGAACAACAATGTCTCCCCGTATACATGTGAGGAGTGTACATAAAAAGTGTAATACATGATATGATAGATTTATGATACAATATAAGTAAATGAAGTACAAGCCACATGAACTGGAACAAGTGCAGAAGTCTTCATATCTAGGAGTAGTCACCACAAACATGAACAAAGTGAGGGAACCCAATGCAGTGCATGGCACGTTCCACCAAACCATGTGGAACCCTAAGTTCCACCCCCTATTCTAGGAGATAACAATAAGGTCCCACCACCAAAGCAGAGAAGAAGGTAGTAGCATGACAAAAAAGGGCTAACATGACTCCAATATACAAAAGTAACAAACAAAACATAAAGAAACCACGACTTCCAGAGGTTCAAGAACAACAAAGGGAAAAAAACCAAGCATCCAAGGTTTCTATAGGGAGGAGTGTCATCACATACTTTGCTATCGGTTACCTTGGCGTAACCTTACTAGGCTACAAGACCCCCATCCTAGGTTACCTTGGACCACCTTTATGGATCATCAGACCCTCATACAAACTAATGCAAGATCAACATACCTTCCCAGTCATCTCAAGCCTAAATAAGCATTTGAGCAATGAGTGAGGCATTATCTTGATTAATGTGAACTACCCAACCCCCTAATTTATTTTAGGTTATCACTGATTAAAGAAAATATCAATGAGTTACCCTTGTTCCACTTTATGGATAAGACCCGAGAAAGACACTCCCCCTACTAACACCTAGAAGACCCAAAAATATCCAACCGAGTAAAGCCATTTGCACAAATTCACAACCTCAAAAATATACATGAAAAGGTGAGGCATAAACCATCCCACACACAAGTCCCAATCAAAGTGGATAATTTACTGTGCAAGGATAAGGACCCATGTGTACTATTCAATACATAAACAACAATATCAAAATGGATTATCAAGAATTCCAATAAGAAGAAATTTCTTCCTAGCCTCTAGAAGACTTCCAATACAATTTTACATAATAACATCAAACTTACAATTATAGAAACACCCGAGTGCCAAAATCCAACACATTATCCAATTGGTCAAATTACAATATGTTCATGAAAGACATTAAACAACTCAATGATTAAGAGAAGCAACCATTCATAAAAAGAAACACTATCTCACATACTCGATCAAAACTTACAATTATTCAAATGGTTAAATCAATATTCTCTATTGAGTTTTATTTGCTTTATAATTTTATTTAATATCAAGATCATCTAATTTGAAATAAACTAACTCATGTTATATTCAACTATATGATTGTATATACATATATACATATGTATATATATATATATATATATATGAATATTTTATAATCCAAAACTTGTTGTTAACAACAACCATAAGAAAATTATATAAGAGATTACACATTAAGATGCACTTATATATATGTATACATATATATATACAAGCATATATAATCAAATGAAAAATTATCTATTACAGGCATATTTAATACATTTCATAAACAACCATTACAAACGTATATAATATCATGAATTGATAACCACTACATGCATAATTAGCATAGCCAATGCCTACCCAATATACACATATCTTAAGTTTCAAACTCGAGTTTATATTCTATATTAAAATTCCAAACTAATGTTTACTCAAGAATTCCCACCAAACTTTAGGCCACCGAATCAATAGAAAGATCGAGAAGATTAGTATGTAGAGTGTATCGACTAACTTGACTTAGCGGCGGTGTCGGTAACTTAAACAATTTACATCTAAGATAAGAAAATGTGAATACTAGAGGTAAGCCTAAACAACAATTTACAAGAAACTAGGAAGTTACAAAGCAACCTACGGGGCAAGTGAAACATGGAGTAAATCTGCATAGGGAGAATCTATTACATGAGACATTTTCCATCACCACCAATAGTGATAAGGAGGAAAACAGTGTATCGCTTCTTACTATTGAATACCCACGTTTAAAATTGAGACCAATATCATTAAGAATCAACTTCATTGAATTATAAAGGAGAATGAGTGAACAAAGATTAAATAGCTTTATAAGGAGATTGAAATTTCCTCACATCAATTCCACCTCTCTCGTACTAGAGACAGAGGCACACAAAATAATTATAGCACTGATAAGCATGATATACACATGTGAGGTGACATCAATATATATAGATTTCAGTTTACCATACAAGCATAATATCCAAAACTTGAATCATCTTTTATCATATTAGTTCTCAATGCACAAGCATACTTTGAATGACTGTGCACAGTAAGATTTGGGTATGCATTGATAGACAACAAATTTTCCAATCAAAATTTAAAGAAATAGAATATTCTTATGACCATTGAATTTTAAATAAATCCAATACATTTCAGGGCATTCGCTTGTTTGGAAGATAAAATAACATAAAGGTTTATTCTAATGAAGTAAAAGAGTTCTGCTAATTTTTTTTGTAGATGCAATTCCTAATTTATTCAATTTAGTAATAAATAAACAAAGAATCATTTGTCTCAAATATCTCAACACTAACATTGGTTTCCTAAACAAAATTTAAACTGGGAAATATAGTGGAACCTAGATTCTCCTACTGGCTAGAGGAAATTTTTGTTGCAGAGCTCACCACTTCCAGCTTGCAACTTCAATATACTTCTAAGATCTCGACGAACATTGCAACTCCCCAATTCCAAAGCGTCCAAAATCTAGAAAACGACTTCCAAGAACCAAATAAAACTCCAAGAACAAGAAAACTCATGGGAACCAAATCCAAGATTAGTTTTCATAAAATAACAAAAATCCCTTTCTTTATGCAAATTAAATAGTTTATTTACTTCCCCACCACCAACAACTACCACTAATTATTAATATTTAATAATTGAACCATTCCTTATAATTTTCTCACAATTAAATCTATTAAAATGTTTAATTTATTAATTTAATCCTTTTATTTTAATTTTCTTGCACAATACAATAATTAAAATATTTATTTAAATATTTCTTTATTAAGTCATAAATTTTAATTTATTTAAATCAAATAAAATATTAATGATATTTTATTTATTAAGTCCACAAATTTATTAAAACATTTATTTAAATTATCAAATACCTTATTCACAATAATATTTTGTTTTAATGCAATGATCAATCAAACACTAATGAAACAATTAACTCAAATGAACATAATACCAAACAATACCTGATCTCAAGCTAGATGAACAACAATACAACAACAATACTAACAAACCATTACAAACTGATCACACTGACAAGGTGAAGCATGGAGGGGCACTACATCCTCCCCCCCTAAGATTAGACTTACTCCTGGAAGTCGCAAAGTTAGAATAAAACATACATAAATACAAGCAATATCAATTATCAAGCGAACCAATTCACAAATGAACAACACGACAAAGAAAACAATGGATACTCATCCTCGTCAAGGATGATGGCTCAATAGGTACCAAATTCTATCTCCATCAATCATTTCCATTGAGTCTAAGGCATGCTAAAACCTAGTAATTTAGGTGGGGTCGATGCTTGGTACTTGCAACATGCAACAAACCACACCATCGAACATGTATATAATCAAATAATCAATCACACAATGAGAGGAAAATTGTAGCATCATAGGGCACTCTTGAGTAAGTGATGTGATGTTCCCCCTCACCAAATTACATTGACACACAATAATCAAATACTAATAACATGATAAGAAATACATCCGATAATCACATAATTCTCATAGCAATAAGAACCCACACAATCAATTAAATCGATCTATTAAGCATGGCATAAACACAAACATTAGTAATAAAGTATCATCAACTATCATCACAACTTTGTATCAAAGTATCATAATGACCAATACAACCAAGTAACTATAAAATAAAAGCAAACTGAGGGGCACTACATCCTCCCCCCAGAACTAGGCCTACTCCTGGAAGTCTACAAGTAGATATGGGTAAAAATCACGCATCCTGAATATCCTCCCAATAAGAAGAAGACTCGTCATAAGGATCCCACTAGATCCTCATCTGGACCACAACTCACCCCTCAAGGGTCAATCCCCTTTGTTGCAAGACGAGTACATTTTCCAAAGAACACTACTTGTCCCCTTCCTGAAGTCTCAAAAATTATACCCGCATTCTCAGCCTAGTAGTTACCCACCATTGCAAACACCCTATGGGACCTGCCTGCATTGCCTATTGTCAGCTCTAGAACCACTGACTTATGATTAAAACCAATTGTGCCCTTTTGAGGACACTGTCTAGCGATGTGGCCCTGCTCACCATAGGCAAAACATCTTGTACCTTTGCTATACCCCCAACCACTTGAGGGTGCACTGGACTATGAAAAATTACCTCCACTAATCCTAGACTATGAGCTTTGTGCTGGCTGATCAGAACAATAAAATTGAGCTCTCTGCCAAATCCAATCTTTAATTTTCTAGAACCTACTACCATGCTGAGACTGAGAGTTCATAGGGCTTGACTAAGAGTGCTGCTACTGCTACTCACCCTTAGCAGGTGATTGATGGTCCTTAGAAGAATCCACTACCCGAGTGTGGCCACCTTGATAATTGATACTGGCTAGAGGTGCACTACTAATCTGTACTCCTATTTGACCATCAAGTGCCATGGTCAAATTCTCCTCAACTATTCAAGCCTTCTCTACAACTACCTCCATAGTTTTTGGCTCAAACACATGAACACTTGAGCCACTAATATGGGCATTCAAGCCTGTGATAAAGTGTTGCACTAACATACCCTCATCATCACCTATCCCAACATATTATTTAAGCTCATAAAGTATCTTCTCATACTGCTCAACTAACATGGCCAATAGCCTCATCTCATGAAATTCATCTGCACGATGTTGCCTCCAATGATCGAACAAAAAACTGAGATCTAAATCTCTCTAGAAACATCTCCCAAGAGACTGAATCTATCTCCAAATGTAGCTTATGCTCCTCCAAACGCCACGATGTGGATGCAGAACCTCTAAGATGCATGATAGCGCACCTAGCCTTGGTGTTGCTACCATATGGATGCATAGCGAAACACCTATTTAGATCAATTAACAAGGTCTCTGCCTCCAAACCAATACCACTCCCATCAAAAGTAGGAGGACGAGCTCTCAAAAGATCCCTCATATGCCTAGCTAATATAGCCTCCTGCTCAACTGTAATCTCTCTCCTCTTGGGATACTTCTCCTTCTTCCTCACCGCCAATTGTTCACCCTCCCACATCAGAACAAGATGGGAAAGAACCTCCTCAAGAAAGTGATGGAAATGTGCACCTTCCAACCCTGGGTGACTTGAATTTTTTGGAAAAACAAGAATACACAACTGAGAGAGGGGGTGAATCAGTTATTACCAAAATCAAACTTATTCAACATTAATCAACCTTTAATCTCAAATCTGATAATTAACATTGCAAACATAAATCAATAACACATCAGAGACAGATGAACACCAAGATTTTATATGTGGAAAACCTGTTAGGGGAAAAACCACGGTAGATGTTAGTCCACAAGATTATACCCCGCTAAAAGTATAATGAGAAGTAAATGGGGAATGCAAATGCATTTAGGCACACTTCTTAGAGCTCATTGCTTAGAGGAAGGCTGACTGCCTTACATACTATTTTCATATTAAATCCATCTGATAAGATTGTGTAGACACCCAAAATTGTCCATGTCATAAGATTACCTAGTCGATACATGACCTTGTAAAACATCTTGTAATATTTTACCCTAGGTCATTACATTATCCCACTTATCCCATTTATTCCACTTAATCACCTTCCCAATTAATTAAATAAATCTCATTTATTTAATTAATTCCCTTTCACATGTCTCAAAATAATTCAAATTAAATATTTGAATTAATCACTCATTTTTACCACATTGCAACATGTGTCACATGACTACAACTCTTCACATGCACACATAATTCAAATAATTTTATTATTTAAATTATTAGATTTCCACTCACATCGTATTTTTACCCCCATTCATTGTGCGTCATAAGCATCTTTTCTTCCAAAATAAAGAATAGAATCCCACTTATTTCCTCACATCTTATTTTTAGCCTCATGTCATAATCCACTTAATGTGCGTCATAGACACTAAAATAAAATTTTAATCCTAGCCACACATATCACAAATTTGACTTTTAATCTTGGCCATCGAATCAAATCAGCCTTCTCCTATACATCAAGTCTTTCACAGGTCATTAGGGGGATCTTCTTCTAGCATCATTACTCTGCCAAAATTTCTTATTTATTTATTTTCTTCTATTATCTTTCATC
The DNA here is from genome assembly GCA_007115665.2 of Sequoiadendron giganteum. Taxonomy (NCBI): domain Eukaryota; kingdom Viridiplantae; phylum Streptophyta; class Pinopsida; order Cupressales; family Cupressaceae; genus Sequoiadendron; species Sequoiadendron giganteum. The sequence goes on from CM021107.1 coordinate 602,958,529, forward strand.
TCATTGTTATGCTGCTAAATTGAGTAATCAACAATCAAACCTTCAAAATCTTGCATTCTAATGCAGGTGGAGAAGAGCAATGGAGATAAATCAAATCTAGCTTGGAGATTGGTTTGCTTTGTTTTCTTGTTTTGATTATCATGCTAGTGTGTGCTCTATTGTGCTTGTTAGGGTTTTTCATTATAATTTGTTTATACATTTTGCTCTAATATTTTTACCCTAACTACATTTGGTGAATCCGACGTGAATCATTTGATCTAGCCTACTTTTTGCAGGTTTTATTGTTTTCTTTGTTGCAGATTTACCAGTTTCTGGATGAAACCTGAGGTTTTACAAATTTCATCATATCTTTCAGATGGCTACGTATTTCTCTACAATATTTTTGCAGAAGCTTAATAATCATCTCAACATACTACAATAAAGAAATTGAGGAGTTATCACCATTTTTTTAGGAGTTATCGCTATTTTTTTTTTTTCATAAAATCAACTTTCTGGCCGCAAATCAATGGATTTTTCAGAAATGTTTACATTTTTGAAAAGCCCGTGGAATTTTAATGGGGGTCCTGGTTTTACAGATTTAATTTAGAAGTCATATATAATGCGAAATAATCAGATCTTTGTTTTCTATACGTTTTTCACAAATCTGCATTTTCTGGTGCAAAACAAAGAATTTTTCTGATTTATTTACATTTCTGGAAAGCTCTTAGAAAATTAGCAGGGGTCTCTTCTTTGGTTTTTTATTTTTCAGATCCATAACATCTTCAAATAATCGAATCTAATTTGGCTATGTTAGAAACATGTATCTAAAATTGCAATTATCTGATGAGCTTACTTTTTTTTATGGCTGCATTATAATATCATTTTTTTTATTTTGTAGGTGATCATAAGGAGCTATAGTAGCAGCAATATCAGTCATACACATTAGATTGGAAAGCGAAAATCTTCGGGTGCATTCATTCTATTATCTTTATCTCTCATTTGATCAATCAATCTTGTTTGCAAAACACTTCAATTTGGGGCTTCAAAACAAACATCTTGTTTGCAATCACACTTTGAAATTGGGCTTAAAAAGAACCATTATCTCCCATCACATATTTTGAATTTGGGTTAAAAATAACAAGTGTTTGAATTGTTTCACACATTTCAATTTTCTAAAGGGACATTAACAATTGCGAGTGTGAATCAAGTGCGTGTGTGATAAAAAACACTTCACTTGGTTCACTTTTGTCATATCCTTTATAGGAGGCTTGCTAGTGGATTTCATCACCCCTAGGGATGACCTCAATCAAGGTGTGAATCGAAAGACACACTTTTTTGAGAGTTAAAATATTGTCACTCTTGGCTAAGCCCCAAAGAACTTTATACCTTTGGGAAGTGAAGGTGAAGGGTGGGTTACCCCTTTCTCCCGGCTGTGTGGTAGGATTTTTCTTTCAAATTATCCCTAGTCAACCTCGTGCACCCTAGTTTAAGACCTAATTGGCCATACCCACTTGATTAGTTATAGGACTTGTTGATGTGTCTTCTTCAAGTGCGTGCTTAATCATCACATTCATAACTTCAAATTCAAACTTTCTTATGTGTCTTGCATGTGTGATTCATGTGTGTACATGTGTAATCATTTATTTGCAAATTGTCATATCAAGCTATAAACACCAACACATAAACATATCATTCTAATCATCCTTTTTCTAATGAAATTCAAATAAATTTCATTCTAATCAATCCAGTTCATCCAACCTAATCATTCAACATCATCATCACCCTAATCCTAGTCAAACACTTGCTAAAATGGTCCTAATCCTTAACAATTCTAGTCACAAGCCCAAGGTCATACTTCGAGGAGCCCCTTCACCTAATCATGAAGATAATCCAAAACCAGATATCCTCCAAGGTGGGTCAAACTTTGCTCCTAGTGATGATGAGAATTTTGTAGATCTTAGTGATGATGAAAACTTTGTAGAAATCTTAGGTCACCTTAATGATACTTTTGACAAGAGAAATACCACCATAAGTTTGGAATCATACACCATTCCATCTACTAGTCCTCCATCACCATTTAATAAAATGCCTATGTCAAAGCATACTAGTCCTACACCAACACCACCATCCAGCTTCTCAAGCAATAATCCATCAACCAAAGAACCCTTTAACGATTTTCTCCAAAGACTACTAGCACGAAAAAGACCATCCCCATGTCAAGCACCCATTAATGAGATTACCAATGAACCTTTGAATGTCATGCCTATTCTTCCAACTCCATCATGTGGTCCACAACCTATTGATCATAAAAATCATACCAAGCCTCTTCTAGAGCCTTCCACTTCCATTTCCACTCAAATCCAAGAGCTATGTCAAGAGCATTATCCTAAGCATGATAAAACATTAACCTCTCATTCTAATCAAGATCTAGGCCCTTCTAATGATCCCACTCATAACATACTTGGTCATATTCATGATGAAGCTTCCCTCTATGATATAGATCCTACCTATGATCAAGAAGGCAATGATGACCCTCTTAGCCAACTCTATGCATTCCATGGTCAAGAGCCTATCACTTCACCTATCCATGAGCAAGAAACCTCCATTTCTCCTATAAACCCCCTACCTAGTCCTATCCATGATCTTGCATTATCCACTTGTCATGATGAGACACATGCCTCCCGAGTAAATATAGAAGATCAAACCAATAGTGTGGATCTAAATGAACATAATCAAGATCCTAATGATCCTTCCACATCCACTATCAACCCCATTTCAAATCCATCGACAAGTCCTATTGGTTTATCCATCTTTATTCATGAATGTTCCTCCTTAGAACAAAAAAAACCTTTATCCACTTCACCTTCTTCATCTAATAATGAACTCAAGTCTAGTGTCCAAAACACACCTAGTCCCATTGTCCATCGTATGCTTCAAAACATGAACTACCAAGGTAAAGGTTTAGGCATTCATGAACAAGGTATTTTGGAGCCAATCCATTGCAAGGTCCCTCCACACTCTTATGGCCTTGGATATACACCCCAAGGACACCAATCTAAAGATGTTGGTACTTCCTCCATCCATCATAAGTTCTCTTTCCACCATAAATCCTATCATATGCCAAAAGCATATGTTCCATCCCTCATCCATCATCCTACAAATGTCAAAAGCATGTGACCATACACCTTCCACCATTAACTTTACCACCATTGCTTCCAACTCCTAATATCCATCCATCTAATCTACCTCCACTACTACCAACACCTAATATCCCCATTATCCAATCCCCTTATCCACCTATCCATAAATCCTCTAAAAATCCTAATCATGACCAATCAATGCACACATTGTCTAAACATGAAGCTTTCACTCATTCCACCATACCCATGGGATTCAAAAGCAAAAATTTTGATGCCTCTATCTATAAATCAAAAAATATGAAGGGTCCCCATGCCCTAGAATACAAAAGCAAAGAACCAAAGAAAAATCCATCCAAAAAGCAATATAAGATCATACTTTCAAAAGAAAAGTCTAAAAACAAAATGGTTTGGGTACCTAAGAAAAAGGAAAACAAGTCAAATGAGGCATCTACATCTCAAAAATTCCAACCATCCACTTCCACCTCACATTCCCACTCTATTCAAGAATCTCATATTCCATCCCACAAGAAAAATAAAAGTCATAAAAATACTAAATCTATGTGGGTACCTAAAGCACTTCATCACCCATCTCCTAAGCAACCATCTCCATTGCTTCCTACACCCCTCCACATCAAAAGCTTCAATATTTATCACAATGTGTGCAACCATTGGTCATGGTTCCCTTCCATTTCACAATGATTCCACATACCTCCATCTCCTCACCCTTCACTCATTATCCTACATACCTCCCTCATCACCTTCCTATGGTCCATGCTTTTGGCTAAGCCTCCCATTCATCTCCCCTACATAATCCACATCATAATCCATCATCTACCTACTCCATCTCCCTTTCATGTCATCCCTTACCAACATCTATGAGCATAATGACATTTGACATGGTCCATGCGATGACATCCATCTCTAGTGGGACTATCATCTTTCATGGAACTAGAAACTTGAGTCCCTCCTATCCATATTCCCCTTCTCGTATCCAAAAATCAAAAAAGTAAAAAAATCAAAAGAAAAGAAAAGAAAAGAGAAATCCCTTCGTCCAATGGTGAAAACCTGGTAAACAAGCGCCCTGGATAAGTACCATGATGAAAACCTGGAAAACAGGCAGGCATCATGTGTAGGTTGATCTTCTATGTCACTTACACTTGGGGGCACTTTGTCTCATCTACACTATCTATCCTATCATGTCATTTTTATCATATCATTCCATCCTCCTACCATATTTATCCATCATACCCATATACTTATCATATTGATTCCATTCATCCTCTCTTCCTCTTTTTGATCTTGATAAAAATATGGGGCAAAATGTTGAAACATGCTTTGGATATCTTTTGATATACCTCATCCTTCCAAACAAGCCTATCATTATCCTAGTGTCATAAGCTTTGTCATGAATAATCCTAAGTATTGTACCTAGAATGGGGCATGTTATTCCTATGCGACATAGTCTTTGGAGATCACATCCTTGCCCTCTTATGATGCATACATCTTTTCATTCACTATGACCTATCCTTTTTATCCATATCATCATGAGCCTTTTGTCCCTTATCCTATCACCCACCCTTTCATCCATCAATCCCATCTATCTCCTTGCACCTAGACTTGGTTTTCCCTTGTCATTGGTATCTAGCACAAAGGCTACCCAAATTGTCATCCATTGACATCTCAAAACATTTCAAAAAATCCAAAAAAATCAAAACATTTTGAAAAAATCTAAAAAAAAAAAAAAATAAAATAGCCAACAAAATCCAAGCATAAAATCAAACCAAATCACTTCTTCCAATCAATTCAACTTCTTCAAATCAATTTCTTCATCAAATTATTCGATCACATCACTTCTTCTAATCAAACCAGTTCTTCTAATTAATCCAATCAATCAAAATCATTCCAAGTAAATCAATCCTCAATTTAATTCATCAATCATCATCAAAATCTTCAAATCAAGCATCTTCAATCCTTCCAAGAAATAATCCAAATGCAAGTCAATCCTTAATCCATACCAATGAAACTAATCAATCTTGCCAAATTATCCAATCACATCCTTTGGTCTTAATCCTAATCTTGTTGTAAACCCAATCAATCAGTCAATCATCCTTGTGTTGATCTAGGGATATATCATTCCCCGCAATGACAACACTATCATCATCATCAATCAATCAATCAATCATCCTCATGTTGATCTAGGGATATATCGTTCCCCGCAATGACAACACTATCATCATCATCAATCAATCAATTAATCATCGGTTTACAACTTGAGAGGGGCAATACCTTGTTTGTTTTTGTATCATTTGTGCATGCTTGCTTGTGTGTTTTATCATTTCAATTTGCATTTGCATCAAATCCGAATCACTCCTAGCTAATATTCATATCTTGTATCTAGATGAGGTTGTATTATGTTGGGGCACGAGACTCATCGTCACCTTGGTCCTTTATACCTTGGTGCATAATGTCTAGTGCTATATCAAACATATGATTGGTCACATTATTGCAGCATAGCATGTCATTTTTCTTTTTCATCTACTTCTTATCTTGTATCATTCATCTTATCCCTCCTTTATCATTTCATTCATTTCAAAAGAATATTCGTGTTTATGCAACCCGCCTATCCTCTCAAGGGGGCATTATCATCATTATCATATCCTATATCATCATCCCATTTCTTCATATCTTTTGCATCATCATATTATTTTGTCATCCCTTTCCTTCATTCATCATACTCCTCACTTCTTCAAGTGGTTGGGGCATCATCTTTTTTTCATCTATCCATACCTTAGCTTCTTTGAAATGATGTTACTCGACATAAATTTCACCATCTCGAACATCATCTCAAAGAGGGGCAAAATGTAGACACCCAAAATTGTCCATGTCATAACATTACCTAGTCGATACATGACCTTGTAAAACATCTTGTAATATTTTACCCTAGGTCATTACATTATCCCAATTATCCCATTTATTCCACTTAATCACCTTCCCAATTAATTAAATAAATCTCATTTATTTAATTAATTCCCCTTCACATGTCTCAAAATAATTCAACTTAAATATTTGAATCAATCTCTCACTTTTACCACATTGCAACATGTGTCACATGACTACAACTCTTCACATGCACACATAATTCAAATAATTTTACTATTTAAATTATGAGACTCCCACTCACATCCTATTTTTACCCCCATTCATTGTGCGTCATAAGCATCTTTTCTTCCAAAATAAAGAATAGAATCCCACTTATTTCCTCACATCTTAATTTTAGCCTCATGTCATAATCCACTTAATGTGCGTCATAGACACAAATAAATTTTTAATCCTAGCCACACATATCACAGATTTGACTTTTAATCTTGGCCATCGAATCAAGTCTTTCACAGGTCATTAGGGTGATTTTCTTCTAGCATCATTACTCTGCCACAATTTCTTATTTATCTATTTTCTTCTATTATCTTTCATCTCATTATTATGCTGCGAAATTGAGTAATCAACAATCAAACCTTCAAAATCTTGCATTCTCATGCAAGTGGAGAAGAGCAATGGAGATAAATCAAATCTAGCTTGGAGATTGATTTTCTTTGCTTTCTTGTTTTGATTTTCATGCGAGTGTGTGCTCTATTGTGCTTGTTAGGGTTTTTCATTATAATTTGTTTATGCATTTTGCTCTAATATTTTTACCCTAACTACAGATTGAACTAAGAAATTAGCTTCTACAATAGCCTGATGACAGTTCCAGTTAGGCAAAGAAAAAATCTTCCACACTCTCCTCAATCTCTTCCACACTCTGCTCTACTCCTAAATGATTTGATCTTTATTCTCACATTTACACATACACACACCCAAGCATTGCTACAAAATAAGGAAAACAACCGCTCTTATATATTCGCTACACAGATTTATACCAACTATTCTGTCAGCCATAGATAAAGAGTAAATTACAACTATCGACCTTAATACATGAATAAATATTAATGAACACCAACACAATTTAGTCACAACATAGTGGGAAGCCAAATAAACACCTTCGAGCATGTCAAACAATAAATCATTAGACCATAGAGATTCATAACACACTATCACCATCATGTTGGCTAAGAACATGAAAAACTTGAATACACTCAAAAAAATCTTCAATCATGAGTACTTCAATCAATACAGACATATTGAACTAAGAGATTACAATCTAGAAACATTACTGATCATCTCAAAATCATACGCAACAACCAAATTCCCCAAACTTGTGATCACATCATCCAGAAGCACTTGCTACAAAAATTGAGTAAGTGTAGAAACACATATCTTCATAACTTTCTAAAATATTGATGTGTACAACTGAAAATTTCAGACAACATACTAGATAGGATTCGCAACAAACCCTTTAATGTGCACTAGTCGATTATCAACTTACAAAAATTTCCACCACTTTGACCTTCTCAGCTTCACTAGCTGCCTGCAATATATTTATTACAATTTTCTCAATCTCCTCGACATCTACAACCTTCAAAATCATCAATGCAAATAGTGTTGACATTAATGTGAACCACGTATCAGCAATACAACCAAAACATCCAAAAATCTCCCCCTTTGGCATGGATGGCAACACATGATGTGAAAAATACCATAAGCCCAACTAGCTCTTGTTCAACAATCTCCCCCTTAGATTGTGCACTCATTTCCTATGTTCTTTTCTTCCACTTTGTTATTCTCTCATGTTTTCCACATTGATTCTCTCCCACATTTTTCACATTGATTCGCTCCCCCTTTGAAATTAATGGAAAATGTACACAAGATTTGAACCACATATTTATCACATTTGATTACTCCCCCTGAGTAGTAGCCACCACAACATCAATCCAGAATATGATATGGCGATGAATTCATGGACTGATGTAAAGAACTGCATCACTTAGTTCTTTTCAGGAGGGGAAATCACCCCTAACTTTCCTCTGAGGTACTCAAAAGTATGCTTAGGCAATGGCTTAGTAAAGATGTCTGCAATTTGCTCCTTGGTAGTGTTGTCAAAACAAGGATGCACAACTGAGAGGGGGGGGGTGAATTAGTTTTTACAAAAATAAAACTTATTCACTATTAATCAACCTTATATCTCAAATCTGATAATTATCATTGCAAACATAAATGAACAACACATCAAAGACATATGAACACCAAGATTTTATATGTGGAAACCCCGTTAAGGGAAAAACCACGATGGATGTTAGTCCACAAGATTATACCTTGTTAAAAGTATAATGAGAAGTAAATAGGGAATGCACTTGTATTCATGAACACTTCCTAGAGCTCACTACTCTGAGGAAGGATCACTTTACTTACATACAATTGTCAGATTAAATCCATCTAATAAGATTTGAACTGAGAAATTAGCTTCTCCAAAAGCCTGATGACAGTTTCAGTTAGGCACATAAAAACTCTTCCACACACTTCAATCTCTTCCACACTCTGATTTGCTCCTGAATGATTTGATCTTTGTTCGAACATGTATATTATATATACAACCCAAAGCATACTTCAAAGTGATAAAAACAACCACTCTTATATATTTGCTACACAAATTTACATCAACTATTCTGTCAGCCACAAATAAAGAATAAGTTACAACTGTCGGCCTTAATACTTGAATAAATCATAATGTGAACCAAAACAAGTCAGTCACAACATAGTGAGGACCTAAATAAACACCTTTGAGCATGCCAAACAATAAATCATTACTTCATAAATATCCGCAACATGCTATCACCATCATGTTAGCGAAGAACATGAAAAGCTTTGAACATACTTGGAAGAAATCTTCAATCACGATCACTCCAATTAATGTGGATGTACAACAAGGATAGAGAATGATCTAGACCCATCCATGAATGTCACAGGAAAATTTACAACAGCTAAAATTACCAAAATTTCATCCTCTTCTTCCAAGAACACATGCTACAGAGACTGAATAACTATAGGCACACAAAACTTCATAACTTTCACAAATCTTGATGAAAACCTTTGAAAATTTTGGAAAACATACTAGATAGACTTAGAAACAAACCCTTTAATGTGCACTAGGTGATTAACAACTTACAATAGTTTCCACCACTCTGACCTTCTCAGCTTCACTGACTGCCTAGAATATATTTTTTACAATTTTGTCAATATCCTCAACATATACAGCCTTCAGAATCACCAATGCTAATAGTGTTGAAATCAATGACAACCACATATTAGAAATAAAACCACAACATACAAAAATCTCTCCCTTTGGCATTGATGGCAACAAATGATGTGAAAAATACCATAACCCCAACTTACTCTTCTCCAACAATCTCCCCCTTAGATTGTGCACTATTTTTCACATTGATTTTCTTTGACATTTTTCACATTGCTTCTCCCCCCCTTTCAAATCAATGGAAAAGGTACACAAGCTCTGAACCACATATTTAGCACATTTGACTACTCCCCCTTGTTATGCCTTGCATAACCACCCCATCTTTTGTCTTGGTCAAAATGGGTCCCCCTTTATGTTTTTGTCCTTGGTTGTTCAAAAAAAGTTTGGAGTCTTTCTTTTCCAATAATATTTTTTTCTTTGGTTTGTTCTGGCGAAACTGGAACCAGAACCAAATCGGGTTTTAAACCTTGTTTCAAAGATTGATTTTGATCCCTGTCCCGATAGTCTTTTTTTTACTTTTTAGTTTTATCTTTATCAGAGCCAGAGCCGGAGTGGAAGTTAAGTCTGAATTTATTCGAATTTTCAAAATCAAATCCTGTTCCATCTATCCCTCTGCTTTTTGGTCTTTCGTTTTAACTTAGGTTTTTGTGTTTAGTTTTCTCGTTCTGTTCTTTTTGTTTTATTTTGATGTTTTGTTTCGCTTTCTTCTTTGTTGGTGGAACCAGACCCAGAATGGGAAGCGAGTTGGAAAATTACACAAGTTTCTAAAACATTTCTCAGTCCAATTTCGCTCCTACCATTTTTGTGTTTGTTGACTTTACTGCAGTCACACGGTAGTAATGTGTCAGTTCCTTCTACAGTTCTAACTCTGCTCGGCCACACTTATGGTATTAATTACAAGAGCTTTGCATGTATGAAATTGTGAGTTTTTACCCTAAATAGGGATTAAATTGTAGTTATCATCATTCTTTAAAAGATCAGAGAGTGAACCAGAGTTGCAGTGGAGCATTTATGCATGTGAATCGATCAAAAGAGAGACAATTGTGCGTAGATTGCTTCAGAGGGCTAACCTATTTATTTGGCATTTGAGGTAGGGTTTATGTTCTTCTCTTTTGTTTTATTTCGCGTTTTTCATTTTTATTTTCTTCGGTTGTTTCGTGCGAATTGGTGATTCTTGGTTCTCTGTGAGTTCATGTGATTCCTTTACTTTCTCTTTTTTTTTAAATTTTCTTATTCTTATTTTTCTTTTATAGTTTTGTTTCTTGTGTATTTTTTTTTCTCATGGTCATTTTCATGTTTTAATCGTGACCACTTCATGGCGCACTAGTTTTTAAATGCATAGATTAGTTACTATTTTACATTGATAGGGTTTGGTAGATTATGGTTTTTACTTAGGAATCTTGTTTCGCTTTAGATCTGGTTAATTTAAATAGGATTAAATTTGTTCCCTAGTTATTTGAAAAAAATGGTTTTATTTTAGGGTTTTGACACATTCCTGTTTTAAATATGATGCCTTAAATAGTACACTCATCTCTCAGTCATATGGGGATGGTCTTATTAGGTTATTTTTAAGCCCCTTTCATTTTGGTATGACCTAGTCCTTAAATCATGAAGTTATTTATCGAACTTTTAAAATCACTTATGATGTCATGGTTATTTTAGGCGGAAGCGGGATCAGAATCGATTTAGAATTTGAACCATGTTTTATGAAAGTATCGATTCTATTTTCATCCCATCTCCGAGCCCGCTTACAATAAGAAGCACACTCTCAAATTATTGGTAACCTAGCCAGAACCGGAACTGAAACCCAAACTGAATATGAAACTAGAAAATCTTCATGAAACCAAATAGGTTTTCATTTCGATTCTGATTCTAGTTACCATTCCAACTCTGACTCCGATCCCACATGTTATTACTATAAGCTCAATAATTGTTTTGACTCCGACCCCAACAGTGTTTTAAAAGAGACTATTTAGAATGTTTTATGCCTGGTTCCACCTCTGGTATATGTATGAAGGGTAATATTTTAAAGCATATGTTGTTATGTTTACTCAAGGATCTAATTTGAGGTTATATTGCAGGAAGCTAAAAGACATGAGAGGATTTGCTGTTGCGGAATTAGAAAGGATCAAGTTCGAAGACAATTGGGTTGATGAGCTAGATTTGGATATGCTTCAACAAGTCTTCTCCAATTATGATGAGTACACTTCAGAGAAAACTCCACATGCATAATTGATAGTCTCATGCATGCATAGCTTTCTGTTCTCCTCTGCATGCATGATTTGTAGTTTTGTAGGCACATGATTTTCTTTTCTCTTCTATCTTCTTCTCTCCAGTTTAACTAGATGATCAATGTGGGAACTAGAGATCAAATTGATCTGAGTTTCCAAGAATACTTAAATTCCTAAAAAGGTGGATCGACTTCAGTTAGGGAGGACTTCATATTTTTTTACATCTATAAATACCCATGGGGTATCATATTGTAAAGGTCAACTGATGAGAATAATATTAGCCACCTAATAGTAGGAGATAGAAGTTTTGTAGATTTTTATAGAGATACTTTGTTAATTTATTTACAATTGAATATAAATATAGGTTTTTATGCAATATGGTGTTGGAATTGAGTTTATTGGATAAGGTTAATGAATTATAGTCTATCTGTATGCCAGTGATTGTGCTGAAGCATAAGTGTTTCTTATGTGATGAAAATTATTAGAAGAAACTAGATTTAAGGATTATTTCGTTAAATTATCTGTGAATTGATTTATTGAAAGTCTGTTGATCTATGATTTTAGCAACGAATGAGAAGTTTTGTTCTTTTGGAATCTTTTGGGTATTATGATATATGATTGTGATGGTTAAATTAAGTACTATGGATGCATGCAATAGTACGGATTGTTCTGTAAATTGCATTATATTATGGTTTTCTTGATCTGTTAGAAGAAAATTCGTTGTTGAAGATATATGTCTGGATATTAGATAAGTTCTATTCATGTTTCACTGATGTATGCCCTAATCTATCTTTTTATTCTGTTTAAAATCCCTTTTTTATCAGTAAGAATAGTTTGATGAATCAATCAATTCTTGCATTCCTTATTACTAGCAAAGGCCCCTTGAATATTACAGTTGCATGGACCACTTGAGTGACACCAAGTAGTTGAGAGCCAACTACTAGGACCTTGGAACTTAGGCTACTATATGTTGTCCTTTCTTTTTCAATTGAAATAGAGTAGAGATATTATTTTTAACGTTGTTTGTGTCATTTTCACCGTCAATAGATCTAGCGCTAGAAGGAGGGCTTGACAGAACAAGTTGTCTTAGATTGAGTCATTTTCATCGGAGAAATATGAGAGGATTATCAGATCCTCTAATAATCCTAAACCACTAGAATAAATCCAAACCCCGGTTAGACCTAGACCTCATGCTCCTAGAATTTTGATACCTACATTTCCACCACCGCTTACTCCACCAAGATTTCAACCAAATCCACCTACACCACCACCAGTTCAACCTACATCACCATCATTGGCTCGACTAGTACCGCTGCCATCAGTTAGGCCTGTGTCCCCACCAATTTGGCCTATATCACCACCACCTACTCAACCAATCTTACCCATGGCTTACTTTGTCTAACCCCTCTCCATTAGGAACTATTCCAGGGGGAATCTATGATTTACCGAAGAATCCAAATTTTTTTTTCCCAAGTACATGCATGGAGAATCAAGAAGTGCTGAGGAGAATATACAGGTGTTCAAATATGCTTGTACCCGTGCTCAAGTTTCTCATCAGGACATGGTATGTAGATTGCTTCCTTATTGTTTAGGAGACATGGTGTATAACTAGTATCTAAATCTGCCCTGAGGATCTATTATGGGTTGGACAGATTTAGAAAATGCTTTCATTAATCAATTCAGGGTCTATGTAGACCTTGCCATCTTGTATCACTAGTTTGACACCATAAGAAAGGAACATCATGAGCCATTGCCTCTATTCAACACTAGATTCCAAAGGATGTTTCGTAGGCTACAAGAATCTTACTTAGTGGCTGAGAATATTGCCATTCAGGCATATTTAAGAGTTGTTGATCCCTTGATGGGCCTATTCTTGTAGAGGAGTATCTGCCCAACAAAATTGACTCTCTATCTAAGGTCTATCATCTGGCCATAAAATTGCAACAACAGATAAGTCTGCAATCAGGAGGTTTAGGAGCATCTCTTCCTCCCATGAGTTATTAGATGCCTAACCCACTATTTTATAACACTGTCGCAGGGATGTCTTACTCCCAATATGGACCTGTGTCTGAATTACAAGCCCCACCTACCATGCCTTTTTTCAGAAATGGCATGCAACATTCTTCCCAACAACCTCAAAATCAACAACAACAAGCAATATGATCAACCCATGTTCATTCCTCATCCATAGTGAAGAATTTGCAAACGAACAAACTGTCCAACTAACATGTGAGCTAGAAACTCTTAAAAGGACTCTATCTCAAATGTCTAATGACATGGAATAGCTTAGGAAAAACCCTCCCCACAACCAAAACAAGAATTATTAGAACCAGGGAGGTTATAAAAACCAGGGACATTACTCCAATCAGAATGGGAATCAGAACACCAACCAGAACTTTCAGAATCAGAATTCCTCTAACTAGAATTACCAAAATCAGAACAGAGGATATAATCAGAGGTCCAACAACAACAATAGGTAGTGGAATACTAAACCTAACAATGGGGGAGTTTCCCATAATTATTAGTCAGGTGAGGAGAGACCACATATTGCTAATGTGGCTGACCTTAATTTCATGACTAATTGGTGCAGGCTACATGATACTGTAGCACATTTTGAGGTTAATTGCCCAGAAATGGAGAAAATGGTAAACATTACACAAGCTAATGCCCATCCTCCAGAAGGAAATTCCAATCAGGATAATGGGCTAGTAAGTACCGGTATGACTTATGAGACTATTGAAGAGAAGTACCAATTTCCCATGCAGGGAGATAATTGGCCAGAGGAGGATGTGTATGATGCCCAAGCCTTTTAGTCCAAAGGTGGTCACTTTCTGAGAAATTAGAATAAGGGCCCATTTACTACATCTGCACCCCCAAACAACATGGTCTTGCCTAATCAAAATGTAGATAATAACCCACCACCACCAAAGGGGCCTTCTAACTCTCATAATAGAGGTAATCAGCCTCCTTTTCCTAAGTATCAAGTAAGAAATGATTCAAAATTTGATTTTATTGCATAAATATAGAGACAGAAGACGTCATTGCCATTCTTTGACATCATGAAGTGGTTCCCAGCCCAACGAGAAGTGGTATTGAAGGCCCTGGAGGAGGAAAACCGCTTAAAGGGAAAAGGTAAAGTGACTCTAGTGAAGGAGACAAATGCAGCTATCTATAAAGGTAAGATCGATACCCCACCTTTTCTTTTAAGTTTGAGGAATTTTGGAAAGAATTTGCATAACTGTTTATTGGACTTTGGAGCATCAGGTAATTTTATGCCCTTTTCAATATGTAAGAAGTTAGGATTAAGTCCTATCCCAACCAATAAGAAAGTGATCCAGTTAGACAAAACCGAGATCAATGTTGTAGGGGAATTAAGGGACATGCATGTACAGGTTGGATCAGATCCAAGGATCCAGACCTACATATATATACAAGTGGCTGATATCCCAAAGACATATGGTATGCTCCTAAGTTGAGAGCTAATGAAAAGTATTGGGGAATATTTGTCTTTGGATTTCTCTCACATGCGGCTACCCTAGAAGGGGGTAGAGGATTGAGAGTGAACCAAGACTCAAGCATATGATTACAATATATGATGCTTAAAATTAAGTAGCATATTTTGAGATTGAGATAGGAGTTTACAAATAGGAAGAAGTCCTTACTTTCTTGGTACTCAATCCTAGGGATACATTTCCCCTAGAACATGGTAACCCAATGATTTGAATCAACCATCAAGTTCTAATAAGGAAATTGCAACAAGATAGGCTGGTATTGGGAGGAGAAACTGATTTGAGTAGTATGTTACTTCCTAATTGGTGTAGGATTCATTATCATAATCACTTAGAGTTACATGCCAATCATGCATAGATATCTTAAGTCATGTAGACCAACCTCAGCAAATGTGTCAAGAGAAACCCCAGACCCTTATCAATAATTTCTCTTTTAAAGCTAAGGATGCCACCATTCTCACTTGGGCTAGCCTTTCTCAACAAGAAGATTCTTCACTAGTGGAGCAGCCTTAGGTTCTAGGCTCCAAAATTCAAGAATAAACTAAGGTGTCTTAGTTCCTTTTCAATACACCTACCCTAGATACTCTACCAATGCCTAAGGTATTGATGAAAAAGGAATTGGATTGTAATTTAACCCAAGAAGTTGTTCAGAAAGTGATTTTTGAGCAAGTTGAAAACATAAAATCTTCAAGTGAGATTTGTCCCAAGTCAATTTATGATGATCAGCAAAAGTTCGAGCTGCTATACATCCCAAGTAAGTCATCACCCATTATACCTAAAAAGAAAGAACTCCCAGCCAAAGACCAATTGTGGACTCTTAAATTTGATGGTTCGAAATCTGAAGCAAGAAGTGGAGTAGGGATTGAACTAACCAACCCAAAAGGGAAAACATACTTTGCGTCTTATAGGTTGCAGTTTGGCTATACAAACAATGTGGCTGAGTATGAAGAACTTGCTTATGGACTCATGTTTTCTCATAAAAAGAAGGTTACTGTTCTCAGAGTTATGGGGGATTCTGAAGTGATTGTAAAATAGGTACGTAGCCAATATAGATGTCATAACAAAAGATTGGTTGCATATAGAAACAGAGTTTGGAACTTAATTGAAGACTTTGATGCTTTTGGGATTACTCTAATCCTTAGAGAAGCTAATCAAATTGCAGATGCACTTGTCATTGTTGCTCGCACATTGGAACCCATGCAAGATTCTAATCTAAAGAGATTTTCAGTTGAACTAATTTCAGTCTCAATTGTTCCTAATAATGTCCAACATTTTCAGGTATTTGATGATGATCAACATATATTGGCCTTTTCGGCAAGTTCTGATGTTTTTGAAGGACTGATAATGGATGATTCTGAAAGAGATCAAGGAGATTGGGATTCTAAGAAGGAGATTGGAGGGATATTGGATTTGAAAATTAATAGCATTCTGAAAGGGATGGTAGCTTTGGAGAGAATATTTGATTTTGACCCATAGGCTCATCAAGGGTGCCCACAAAAAGTGAAGGAGGGAAATATGAATCTGTTAATCTAACTCACTCAAGCCCTCAAAGGAATGTTCTTATAAGAAAGACTTGTCCTCAAGAAATTAAGGACTAGATAGTTAAAGTTTTGGAGCAGAACATTGTAGCCATTGCTTGGAGTTATGATGATCTAAAAACCTTTGACACTTCGATGATCACACATACCATACCTCTCAAGCCAGAAGCCAAGCCTTTCTGTCAGAAACAATGCTTGGTCAATGCTTTAATTGAGCCCCTGATCCAAAAAGAGGTACATAAACTCCTATTTGCAAGGACAATCTTTCTTGTTAGACATTCTACCTGGGTGGAAAATTTAGTTCCTATATGCAAAAAGAATGGTGAAATCAGATTATGTGTTGATTTCAAGAATTTAAATAAAGCTTCTGAAAAAGATAATTATCCGCTACCTTCTCTTGATGAAGTGCTACAAAAATTAAATGGGTCTTAGACGATGTCATTCTCAGATGGTTATTTTGGATACAATCAAGTCCTTGTCATGAGGATAGAATGAAGACAACTTTCACTACCAAATGGGGCACATTTTCCTACCGGAGGATGCCTTTTGGCCTTATCAGTGCTAGAGCAACCTTTCAAAAGGAAATGGATGTAGCCTCCAAAGATTTGATAGGGAAGTGTATAATCATTTATGTGGATGATTTAACCATCTTCTCTAGGAATAGAGAAGACCATGCTTCTGATCTGGAAAAATTTCTCAAGAAATGTATAAGCTATGGTGTCTCTCTCAATCCAAAGAAGTGTGTGTTTGGAGTATCTAAAGGGAAACTCTTAGGTCACATCATATCAGAGGAAGGGATATCCATAGATCCTGATCGAGTGGAGGCTATCTTGAAATTAACAAGGCCAGGCAACAAGAAAGAAATGAGATCCTTCTTCGAGAGGATCAATTTTTTTAGAAAGTTTATAACAGGGTTTGTAGAGATCATCAAACCTCTAAATGAAATGATGAAGAAAGAGGCCAAGATTGAGTGGAATAATGAGGCTAAATCGGATTTCTCACAGATGAAATAGTCAATATCTAAGGCACCTGTTTTGACAAGCCCACATTATTTAAAACCTTTTTATATCTATTCTTTCACAGCTGACCATTCATGTGCAATTGTGTTAACACAATGAAGAGGAGAGGGAGAAGAAAGACCTATTGCCTTCATGAGCTCTCTATTTAAGAATGCAGAAGTAAGAAACTCACCATTGGAGAAACAAGCTTTCACATTGGTACATACGGTAAAGAAGTTCAGGCATTACATTCTTCGAAGTCAAGTAATGGCTATAGGTGCAGATCCAGCTGTGAAGTCTCTTCTGATGCAAAGTGAATTAGGATAATGAAGAGGAAAGTAGATGGCAATTCTATAGGAGTTTGACTTAGAGATTCATCTGATGAAGCTTGTACGAGGGCAAGGTGTATCAAAAGCAATGTCAGATGTGGACAAAAACATCACTTGTTAGCAGTATATTGTCCATTCATTTACAAAGGATCCCTGGTACACAAACTTGATTTTCTTCCTCCTTAATAATAGATGTCTGGAAGGAATGAATGATACTCAGAGGAGAGCATTGAGGATGAAGAGTGCTTACTACATGCTTAAAGGTGGATCCGTTTATAGGAAGAATTTTCAAGGGATTTACTTGCATTGTTTAGATCAACAAGAGGCTAAGCATGCCATTTATGAGTTTCATGGAAGGCATGGAACAGGACATGGATCTGCGGATGCTTTGGCCCATCAAATTCTTAGATTAGGCTATTATTGGCCTTATGTATTTTGGGATGCACACCAACATGTTAGAACCTATCATGTATGCCAAACTTTTGCACCGAGGGAAATAAATCTTACAATGCCTTTGCAACCTGTGTATGAGGTAAGGCCATTTTCTCAATGGGCCCTGGATTTTGTAGGTGTTATTAATCTCAATTCTTCTACAGGACATAAATTCATCTTGACTGCAACTGACTATTGTACACGCTAGACTGAGGCCCAACCCTACAAAAATAGCACCACAAAGGTGGTCATAAATTTTTTGACTAAGAACATCACAACCAGGTTTGGAGTTCCATTTGCTCTGGTATGTGATAATGGTCCTGCTTTTTCATTTGCTGAATTTATTCAATGGGCATATGAACATAAAATTATTTTGAAGTATTCATCTAATTACTACCCTCAGGGAAATGGAGTGGCTAAGTCCACTAATAAATTTTTTTTGGAAGTAATAAGAAAGTTGTTAGAAAACAATCCTAGAGACTGGCACACCCAGTTGAGATTTGCGTTATGGGTAGATCGAACCCGAATCAAAGCAGCTCTAGGAAATTCGCCTTTAAAGTTAGTCTATGGCCAAGACCCAGTCTTCCTGATCCATTTACAAATACTTGTTCTTAAGTTCATGTAGGATTTTTATACCAAGGATGATAGGATTGAGGTTAGATTACTTAATTTACTTAACATGGAAGAGCAAAGAGATGCTGCTTTGCAGCAATTCTCTAAACATTAGGCTATTGTCAAACATTGGTTTGACAAAAGAGCTAAGATAAAAGCCTTTAGGATATCAAATCTTATATTACTATGGGATAAAGCTAGATAAAAGAAAGGAGATCACCAAAAGTTTAATAGACTCTGGTTAGGTCTATATCAAGTGGTTGAGATACTAGGTGAGAATTCTTTTTGTTTAAGTACCTTAATAGGAGAGCCTGTTCCATTACCAGTTAATGGTCAGTTTCTCAAGCACTATTTTGGTTCATGAAAGGTCTGATATTTTAAAGAGAATGTATTATACTATATCATATGTAATTAAGTTTTGTTTTTGTTTTATTTTATGTTTTTCTTTGTTCTTTTGTTTGTTTGTCTTTTTTTTTGTCTTGTTTAGTTGGGGATCCTCATTTTTGTCCATCTCAAGACAAGGGGTTGTTATTCAAAGTATTCTACTGGTACTAGGAGAGAAATTGGTTTAGGTGTTTTCATCATCATTTGAAAAGGATTTCGTTTTGAAACTCATATTTTATGACCATTCTAATCTAGGTTTAAAAAGTTATTAAGGATAGAAGATACATTGTGAATATATCATGAATTAGTATAAAAAAATTTGTCACCAAGTTAGAAAAAAATCGGCTTGAGTAAATTCCTATCTATTTTAGAATGGTTCTACCTTTGATTCAAGTGAAAAATCCGATTCCAAAACTATCATGCAATCCATTGTAGTTCTCAACCCACATTTTAGATCCATTATGTCTAAGTATTGAGGAAGGTGCATAAAAGATTTCCTCAAGAGAAGCTTAAGTAAAAAAAAAAATGAATGAAAAGAAAGAAAGACGAGGCAAGCTCAATATCAAATGGGTAATCAAGCATCTCTATCGAGGCTATGGATGCCTGGCTAGAAGTAGAGAAATTCTTTGAGAGAACTAGAGGTATCTCCATTGAGGCTATGGATGCATGTCTGGCAGCGAAGCAATACCCAAGATTTTATTGCACGATAGTTAAAGGGCTCAACCTATGTAGCTTGAATCTTATGTATAGTTTTTCATGAGCATAGAAAGTATCTATAAATAATGATGCAAAATATACGCACACATTGAGATTCAGCAATAACTCATGAGCACATACATCTGAGATTCCAGCTCAACCTTATCCTATATATATCTGATCTTACTCAATGTTAGCATGCTTCATAAGCCAAGTAGTTTTAGGGTGACTGAATTTTCTTTGGTGTCTTGAAAATAGGTAAACCATTTTCCCAGCTAAGTCGCCATTTGTTATGCCTTCCATAGCCACCCCATATTTTGTCTTGGTCAAAATGGGTCCCCCTTTATGTTTTTCTCCTTGGTTGTTGTTCAAACAAAGTTTGGAGTCTTTCTTTTCCAATACTTTTTTTTTCTTTGGTTTGTTCTAGCGGAACCGGAATCGGAACCGAAACGGGTTTTGAATCTTGTTTCAAAAATTGATTATGATCCTTGTCCCGACAGTCTTTTGTTTACTTTTAAGTTTTATCTTTATTGGAGCTGGAGCCGGAGCCGGAGTGGAAGTTAAGTCCGAATTTATTCGAAGTTTCAAAATCAAATCCCATTCTGTCTCCGCCTCTGCTTTTTGGTCTTTCGTTTTAACTTAGGTTTTTGCGATTAGTTTTCTCGTTTTGGTCTTTTTGTTTTATTTTGATGTTTTGTTTCACTTTCTTCTTTGTTGGCAGAACCAGACCCAAAATGGGAATCGAGTTCAAAAATTACACAAGTTTCTAAATCATTTCTCAATCCGATTCCACTCCCGTCGTTTTTGTGTTTTTTGACTTTACTGCAGTCGCACGACAGTAATGTGCCAGTTCCTTCTGCAATTTCGACTCTACTCTGCCACATTTATGTTTACAGGAGCTCTGCAATTATGAAACTGCAAGTTTTTACCCTAAATAGGGATTAACTGGTAGTTAACATCATTCTTTAAAAGATCAAAGAGTGAACCGGAGTTGCAGTGGAGCATTTGTGCGTGTGAATCGATCGAAAGAGAAACAATTGTGCGTGGATTGCTTCAGAGGGCTAACATATTTATTTGGCGTTTGAGGTAGGGTTTTTGTTCTTCTCTTTCATTTTATTTCACATTTTCCATTTTTATTTGCTTCGATTGTTTCGTGCGAATTTGTGATTCTTGGTTGTCTGTGAGTTCATGTGATTCATTTCCTTTCTCTTTTTGATTGGTTTTCTTATTCTTATTTTTCTTTTATGGTTTTGTTTCTTGTCTGTTTCTTTATCCTCATGGTGGTTTTCACGTTTTAATCGTGACCGCATCGTGGTGCCCTAGTTTTTAAATGCATAGATTAGTTACTATTTTACATTGATGGGGTTTGGTAGATTATGGTTTTTACTTAGGAATCTTGTTTTGCTTTAGATCTGGTTAATTTAAATAGGATTAAATTTGTGCCCTAGTTATTTGAAATCGACGGTTTTATTTTAGGGTTTTCACACATTCTTGTTTTAAATATGATGCCCTAAATAGTACAGTCGTCTCTCGATCATATGGGGATGGCCTTATTAGGTTATTTTTAAGCCCCTTTCGTTTTGGTATGACCTAATCCTTAAATCATGAAGTTATTTATCGAACTGTTAAAATCACTTATGACATCATGGTTATTTTAGGGGAAAGTCGGATCGGAATCGATTTAGAATTTAAACCATGTTTTATGAAAGTATCGATTCCATTTTCAACCCATCTTCGAGTCCGCTTACAATAAGAAGCACACTCTCAAAATATTGGTAACCTAGCCAGAAGCAGAAGCAGAAGCAGAATTGAATATGAAATTAGAAAATCTTCATGAAACCAAATCAGCTATCATTCCAACTATGACTCTGATCTCACTTGTTATTACTATAAGCTCAATAATTGTTTTGACTCTAACCTCGACAGTGTTTTAAAAGAGACTATTTAGAATGTTTTCTGCCTAGTTTCGCATCCGGTATATGTATGAAGGGTAAGATTTTAAAGCATGTGTTATGTTTACTCAAGGATCTAATTTGAGGTTATATTGTAGGAAGCTAAACGACATGAGAGGATTTGCTGCTATAGAATTAGAAAGGATCAAGTTCGAAGAAATTTGGGTTGATGGGCCAGATTTGTATATGCTTAAACAAGTCTTCTCTAGTTACGATGAGCACACTTTAGAGAAAACTCTGCATTCATAATTGATAGTCTCATGCATGCATCACTTTTTGTTCTCCTCTGCATGCATGACTGGCAGTTTTGTAGGTGCATGATTTTATTTTCTCTTCTATCTTCTTCTCTCCAGTTTAACTAGATGATCAATGTGGGAAATAGAGATCAAATTGATCTGAGTTTCCAAGAATTCTTAAATTCCTAAAAAGGTGGATCGACTTCAGTTAGGGAGAACTTCATATTTTTGTACATCTATAAATACCTGTGGGGTATCATATTGTAAAGGTCAACTGATGAGAATAAGATTAGCCACCTAATAGTAGAAGATAGAAGTTTCATAGATTTTTACAGAGATACTTTGTTAATTTATTTACAATTGAATATAAATATAGGTTTTTACGCAATATGGTGTTGGAATCGAGTTTATTGGATAAGGTTAATGAATTATAGTCTATTTGTATGCCAGTGATTGTGCTGAAGCATAAGTGTTTCTTATGTGATGAAATAGAAGAAACCAGATTTAAGGATTATTTCGTTAAATTATCCATGAATTGATTTATTGAAAGTCTATTGATCTATGATTTTAGCAATGAATGTGAAGTTTTATTCTTTTGGAATCTTTTGGGTATTATGATATATGATTGTGATGGTTAAATTATGCACCATGGATGGATGCAATAGTATAGATTGTTTGATAAATTGCATTATAGTATGGTTTTCTTGATCTATTAGAAGAACATTCGTTGTTGAAGATATATGTCTGGATATTAGATAAGTTTTATTCATGTTTCACTGATGTACGCCTTGATCTTTCTTTTTCTTTTGTTTAAAACCCCTTTTTTTTATTAAGAATAGTTTGATGAATTAGTCATTGCTTACATTCCTTATTACCAACAAAGGCCCCTTGAATATTATAGTTTCATGGACCACTTGAGTGACACTAGACAGTTGAGAACCAACTACCAAGACCTTGGAAGTTAGGCTACTATATTTTGTCCTTTCTTTTTCAGGAGAAATAGAATAGAGATATTTTGTTTAACGTTGTTTGTGTCATTTTCACCATCAACACCCCTGTGTAGCAACCACCACAACATCAATCCGAAATATGATATGGCTATGAATTCACATACTGATGCAAAGACCTACATCACTTAGTTCTTATCAGGACGGGAAATCACCCCTAACTTGCCTCTAAGGTACTCAAAAGTATCCTTAGGCAATGGCTTAGTAAAGATATCTGCAACTTGTTCCTTGGTAAGGATATACTCTAGTCTGACTTCTTTGTCACTCAAAAAGTGATATTTGATGGATATGTGCTTTGTAGATTTGAATGCAATACTGGATTCTTATAAATGTTTATGGCACTGGAGTTATCACAAAATATGGCAATGGGTTCATCATATTCAATTATGACATCTCTCAACATCTGCTTCATCCATAGTACTTGAGTGCAACTATTTTCAGCAACAATGTATTCTGCTTCGACAATAGATAATGAAACTGAGTTCTGTGTTTTGCTTAACTAGGATACCAATTTCTTCCCTAAGAGGAATGCACCACCACTAGTACTTTTTCTGTCATTCACATCTCCTACCCAATCTGCATCAGTGAAAGCACTCAGGATCAGTTCATCATCCTTAGGATACCAAAGACCAAGATCAGTTGTCCCTTTTAGGTATCTGAAAATTATTTTCACATAAATCACATGAGTTTCCTTAGGATCAACTTGATATCTAGCAACCATGCATATGACATTCATTATATCTAGCTTGGTCTGAGTCAAATAGAGTAATCCACCAATCATTCACCTATATCTTATCTAGTTTGTTTTAGGAGAGTCATTATTTTGTGTAAGTTTGCATCTAGTTACCATAGGTTTACTAACTGGCTTTGATTCTTCCATACAAAACTTTTTCAGTAACTCTTTCACATACTTAGATTGGGATATAAAAATTCCATCATTCAACTAAGTAATTTGCAATCCTAAAAATAATTTCAGTTCTCCTATCATTGACATTTCTAATTCATTTTTCATTTCATTGGCAAACTTCAAACACAAATCATCATCACCTTCAAAGATAATTTCATCAACAAAGACTTCAATGATCAATTCTTTGTTCTGATGCAACTTGAAATACAAATTGTTTTTAGTAGTACCTTTGTTGAATCCAAGCTTCAACAAGTATTTGTCCAATCTAGCATACCGAGCTTCTAGGGGATTTCTTAAGTCCTTATAGGGATTTCTTTAGTCGACATACCATATTTTCTTTATTAGTCAATTGAAAACCATCTAGTTGGTTAACATAGACTTCCTCTTCTAGTTCACCATTTAGAAATGTTGGATTTACATCCATCTGATAGACTTTGTAATTCTTAAAAGAAACATAAGTAAGAAATAATCTTACAATTTCAATTCTAGAAACATGAGCAAAATTTTCTTCAAAATCAATACCTTCCATTTGTGAGTACCCTTTACAAACAAGTCTTGCCTTATTTCTGACCACTTCACCTTGTTCATTCAGCTTATTCTGGAACAACCATTTGGTTCCAATTACATTTTGGTTCTGAGGTCTGGGAACAAGATCCCATGTATCATTTTTCTCTATCTGCATCAATTCTTCTTTCATTGCTTCCAACCAATAGTCATCTTTGCATGCTTCATTGATATTGCTAGGCTCAGTTTTGGAAATCAGACAATACTCTTCTAAAATTATCCTTCTAGTTTGCACACCTTTGCTCTTATCTCCTATGATTTGACTATCAAAATGATTTTTCCTTACATACCTGGGAGTTTTGGGATTTTCTCTGACTTCTTATTCTTGTGTTCCTTCTTCTGCACTTTTGCCAGTTTCTACTTCTTGATTCTTTTGGTTCACCGAAACAATTTGAAGTTGATTCTATGTCTGAACATTATTTCCCTTGTTAGTAATATCATGTTGATCATCTGAATCATATCCATTACATCTGGATGGTCTGTCAATATTTTCATCAACTTTAACATTTGCACTTTCAACCATTTTCTTCAACCTTTTATTAAAGAATTGATAGGCTTTTCTCTTGTTAGAGTAACCTAAAAGGATTCCTTCATCACTTATAGCATCAAGCTTTCCTATATCATCATCTCTCCTGATGTAACATTTGCTTCCATTTTTTTTGAAATATTTGACAATAGGCTTATAACAAAACCATAGCTCAAAAGGAGTTACCAAAATTATTGTTGATGCTTACCCGGTTAATGGTATACACAATAGTACTTACAACTTCTCTCCAATAGAAACGAGGAAAAATTGTTTCCAATATCATGGTTCTAGCAGTTTCTAGAATGGTTTTGTTCTTCCTTTCAAAAAATCCATTCTATTGAGGGGTCCGGGGGGCAGATAGTTGTCTTGAAATTCCATGCTCTTCACAAAAAGAATTGAATTCTCGAGAAGTGAATTCACCACCTATGTTCGACCTTAGGCATTTGATCTTCTCACATGTCTCATTTTTTGCCAGAGCTTTGAAGCTTTTAAACTTTCCTAGTGCTTCATGTTTTTCTCTTAAGAAGGAAACTCATATCATTCTAGAGTAATCATCAATAAGCAACATAAAGTACCTTTCACCTTGAAATATTTTGATTATGGATGGACCACATAAATCAGTATGTATCAAGTCCAATAATCCATTAGAGTTATACTATTTGCTCCAGAGAGAATTTCTAGTCTACCTTCCGATCTGACATTCCTTGCACATAGAGTCAGTAGGCTTTACTAACTTAGGAAGATCTCTAACGGCTTGAGTAGAGCTTATTCTGACAATGTTATCAAAGTTTACATGAAACAATCTCCTATGCCACAACCAACTTTCATCAACTTGAGAAATTAAACAACTTCCATTAGTAGTACTCAGATGAAAAATATTACCTCTTGTCTTTGTTCCTGAAGCAATCATATTTTCAGAACTTCCCCTTATTCTATATTTACCATCCTTGAACTTAATATTGTAACCTTTATCTACCATCTTTCCAACACTCAAAAAGTTTTGCTTTAAACCTTCTACATAAAGAACATCATTAGTATTGTGCTTACCATCAAAAGAAATGGTGTCTCTACAACGAATCACACCATATGTGTTGTCTCCAAGTCTTACAACGCCACCATCATGGTCCTCTAGGCTTACACATTTTCTCTTATCACTAGTCATATAATGTGAACATCCACTATCAATTAACCACTCATCTTTCTCTTTAATATTTGTTGCAAGAGCTTTCTCAGAATTCACATTACTAGTTGATTCAGTGGACACCTAACCATTTTCTTTGATAGCAATGAATACCAATTCATCTTCATTTCCAGTTTCCTTATTAGATTCATCATCCGTAACACCTTCTTCAACATAATAACATTTCCTTTGAAATCTAGTCTTCTCAGGTTTATACTTAGAGACTCTTTCAGGAAATCTTGAGGCAAAATGACCTATTTTACTGCAAGAAAAAAACTTAATAGTTAACTTTCCTTTGTACTTACCATGACCTCTAGCTTCTCTTTTTATAATCAATGCTTCAAGTTCTTCTAGCTCTTTTTCTTCATCTTCAATCTATTTCATCTCATCTTCATACTTGAATGTTCTTTTGGAACTTTCTCCTAGATCATATCTCTTCTTGCCTCTTCCAGATACAGTAGTCTTGAATGCAGATTCAGTCTTAGGATTTGATTCACCGAATTCACTTAGTTCAAAGACAACAATTTTTCCAATCAGCATGTCTCTTGTTATATTTTAATACTATCCTGATTTCATCAATAGCATGAGATCTTGTTTTGTAGGAAGGGGCCATAGATCTAAGTATCTTAGCCACAATTTCTTCTTAATCCAAATTTCCACCAGCACATCTAATGTCCATCACTAATTCATTCACCTTTTGTGAGAAGGAAAAGGTGTTTTCATCTTCACTCATCTTCAAGCTCTCCCATTTGCCTTTTAGAATTTGTAGCTTAGCACTTTTCACTAGTGCATCTCCTTCATACAGTGTTTCCAACTTTTTCTAGATCTCATGTGCAGTCTTCAATCCTAACATATTTGTCATCTCTGAATCTATCAAAGCACTCAACAATGCTTTTGTAGCCCTGGTATTAACTTTTTCTTCCTTGATCTCATCTTTAGAGGAGGTACCATTATAAGGAATAGTATATGCATTCTTTGTAATCTTCTAGAAAGGCTCACCAATACACTTCAAATGACATTCCCTTCTGAATTTCCATTATGAGTAGTTTGTACCATTGAATCTAGGACTGTCCTTCTTGTATGATGCCATCTCAAATCACCTCAAGATATTAAGCTTCTTTAGAGGAACATGCTTTGATACCAATTATTGGAAAAAGAAGGATACACAACTGAGAGGGTGGGGTGAATCAGTTGTTACCAAAATCAAAAAATTTCAACATTAATCAGCCTTATATCTCAGATCTAATAATTAGCATTGTAAACATAAATCATAACCACATAAAACACACATGAACACCAATATTTTATACGTGGAAACCTTGTTAGGGGAAAAACCACGGTGGATGTTAGTCCACAAGATTATAGCCTGTTAAAAGTATAATGAGAAGTAAATAGGGAATGTACTTGCATTCAGGCACACTACCTAGAGCTCATTGCTCCGAGGAAGGCTCTCTTTCCTTACATACAATTGTTAGATTAAATCCATCTGATAAGATTTGAACTGAGAAATTAGCTTCTCCAAAAGCCTGATGACAGTTTCGGTTAGGCACAGAAAAACCCTTCCACACACTATTCAATCTCTTCCACACTCTGGTCTGCTCCTAAATGATTTGATCTTTGTTTGCACATGTATGTTACATATAAAACCCATAACATACTTCAAAATGAGAAAAAAAGCCACTCTTATATATCTTCTACACAAATTTACATCAACTATTCTTTTGACCACAAATAAAGAATAGATTACAACTGTCGGCCTTAATACATGAATAAATCTTAATGCACACCAACACAAGTCAATCACAACATAGTGAGGAGATAAATAAACACCTTCGAGCATTCCAAACAATAAATCATTATTTTATAAAGCTCTGCAACACACTATTAACATCATGTCAGCCAAGAACATGAAAAGCTTTGAACATACTTGGAAGAAAGCTTGAATCAAAATCACTCCGATCAATGAGGACATACAACAAGGATAGAGCATGATCTAGAATCATCCATGAATGTCGCAAGAAAATGTGCAACAACTGAAATTACCTGAATTTCATTCCCTTCTTCCAAGAACACCTACTACAGAGACTAAATGACTATAGGCACACATAACTTCATAACTTTCACAAATCTTCATGTGAACCTCTAAAAATTTTGGAAAACATACTAGATAGACTTAGAAACAAACCCTTTAATCTGCACTGGCTGATTAACAACCTACAACAGTTTCCACCACTCTGACCTTCTCAGCTTCACTTGCTGCTTGGAATATATTTTTTATAATTTTTCAATATCCTTGACATTTACAACCTTCAGAATCATCAATGCTAATAATGTTGACATAAATGACAACCAAACATTAGAAATATAACCATGACATCCAAGAGGTAGGTATAGACTCCAATCTAACTTCTTTGTCACTTAATTTATCTCTCAAGAAGTGATATTTAATGGATATGTGGTTTGTCTTTGAATGCAATACTAGATTCTTAGAAATTTTTATGGAACTTGAGTTATCATAGAGTATGGAATTTGGTTCTTAATACTCAATTCTAACATCTCTCAACATCTACTTCATCCATAGCACTTGAGTGCAACTATTTGCAGAAGCAATATATTCTCCTTCAACAGTCGATAATGACATTGAATTTTGCCTTTTTCTTAACCAAGATACCAACTTCTTCCCTAAGAAGAATGCACCACCACTATTACTTTTCCTTGCATTCACATCTCCTACCCAATCAATATTAGTGAAATAACTCAAGATAAGATCACCATCCTTAGGATACCAAAGACAAAGATCAACTATCCCTTTCAGGTATCTGAAGATTCTTTTCATAGTAGTCACATGAGTTTCTTTAGGATTAGCTTGATATCTAGCAACCATGCATACAAAACTCATTATATCTGTCTTGGTCTGAGTCAAGTAGAGTAATCCACCAATCATTGACCTATATATTGTTTTATTTGCTTTAGGAGAATCATCATTTTGTGTAAGTTTTCATCTGGTTACCATAGGTGTACTTACTCGCTTTGATTCTTCCATACCAATTTTTTTTAGTAACTCTTTCACATACTTGGACTGAGATATGAAGATTCCATCATCTAACTGAGTAATTTGCAATCCTAAAAGGAATTTCAGTTCTCCTATCATTGAAATTTCAAACTCATTTTTCATTTCATCGAAAAACTTCAAACACAAATCATCATCACCTTCAAAGATAATATCATCAACACAGAATTCAATGATCAGTTCTTTGTTTGTATCCAACTTGAAATACAAATTTCTATCAGCAATACCTTTATTAAATATAAGCTTCAACAAGTATTTATCTAGTCTAGCATACAAAGCTCTAGGAGGTTGTTTAAGTCCATATAGGGATTTCTTCAATAAACATACCTTATTTTCTTTGTCAGTTAGTTGAAATCCATCTGGTTACTCAACATATAATTCATCTTCTAGCTCACCATTTAGAAATGTTGACTTTACATCCATCTGATAGAATTTGTAATTCTTGAAAGCAGTATAAGCAAGAAATAATCTTACAGCTTCAATTCTAGCAACAAGGGAAATTTTTTCTTCAAAATCAATACCTTCCATCTGTGAGTACCCTTTGCAAACAAGTCTTGCCTTATTTCTGACCACATCATCTTGTTCATTTAGCTTATTCCAGAACACCCATTTGGTTCCAATTTCATTTTTCTTCTGAGGTATAGGAACAAGATCCCATATAGGAACAAGATCCCATGTATCATTTTTCTCTATCTGCATCAGTTCTTCTTTCATGGCTTCCATCCAATATTCATCTTTGGATGCTTCATTGATACTGCTAGGATCGGTTTTGGAAATTAGACAATACTCTTCTAAAATTATTCTTCTAGTTTGCACACCTTTGCTCTTATCTCCTATGATTTGACTATCAGAATGATTTTCCTCACATACTTGGGAGTTTTGGGATTATCTCTAACTTCTTGTTCTTGTGTTCTTTCTTCTTCTTCTTGATTCTTTTGGTTCACCAGAACAATTTGAAGTTGATTATGTGTCTGAGCATTATTTCCATAGTTAGTACTATCATGTTGATCATTTGAATCATATCCACTACATTTGGATGGTCTATCCATATCTTCATCAACTTTGACATTTACACTTTCAACCATTTTATTCAACCTTTTATTAAAGAACTGGTAGGCTTTTCTCTTAGTAGAGTATTCTAAAAAATTCCTTCATTACTTCTAGCATCAAACTTTCCTATATCATCATCTCTCCTGATGTAGCATTTGCTTCCAATTTTTTTGAAATATTTGACAATAGCCTTATAGCCAAACCATAGCTCAAAAGGAGTCTTATCACAATTACTATCGATACTCCCCTGGTTAATGGTATTTACAACAATACTTATAGCTTCTCTCCAATAGAAATGAGGAACATTTGTTTCCAGCATCATGGTTCTAGCAGTGTCTAGAATGGTTTTATTCTTGCTTTCAACAACTCCATTCTGTTGAGGGGTCTAGGGGGCAAATAGTTGTCTTTGGATTCAATGCTCATCACAAAAAGAATTGAATTCCCAAGACACCACCTCTATCTGACCTTAGGCATTTGTTATTTTCACTTATCTTATTTTATGCTATAGCTTTGAAGTTTTTGAACTTTTCTAGTGCTTCATGATTTTCTCTTAAGAAAGCAGCCCATATCATTCTAGAGTAATCATCAATAAGCAACCTAAAGTACCTTTCACCTTGAAGACTTCTGATTCTAGATGGACCACATAATTCATTATGTATCAAGTCCAATACTCCATTAAAGTTATATTGTTTTCTCTAGAAATAATTTTTAGTTTGCTTTCCCATCTGACATTCCTTGCACATAAAGTTAGTAGGCTTTACTAACTTAGGAAGATCTCTGACCACTTGATTTGAGCTTATTTTTACAATGTTATCAAAGTTCACATGACACAACATCCTATTCCATAACCAAATTTCATCAACTTGAGCAATTAAACAACTTCCACTAGTAGTACTCAAGTGAAAAATATTACCTCTTGTCTTTGTACCTGAAGCAATCATATTTCCAGATTCAGAACTTCCCCTTATTCTGCACTTGCCATCCTTGAACTAAAGATTGTAACCTTTCTCTACCATCTTTCCAACACTCAACAAGATGTGCTTTAAGCCTTCTACATAAAGAACACCATTAGTATTATGCTTACCATCAAAATAAATAGTGCCTCTACCACGAATCACACCAAAAGTGTTGTCTCCAAATCTTACAATGCTGCCATCATAGTCTTCCAAGCTTACAAACATGATTTTATCACCAGTCATATGATGTGAACATCCGTTGTCAATTACCCACTCATCCTTTTCTTCAATTTTAGCCGCAAGAGATTTCTCAACATTCACATTACTAGTAGATTTAGTGGACACCTAGCCATTTTCTTTGATAGAAATGAATACCCATTCATCTTTATTTCTAGTTTCTTTATCAAATTCATCATTCGTATCACCTTCTTCAACATACAAGCATTTCCTTTGAGATCTAGTCTTCTTAGGTTTATACTTAGAGACTCTTTCAGGACATCTTAATGCAAAATGACCTATTTTACTATAAGAAAAAAACTTAATGGGTAACCTTCCTTTGTACTTACCATGACCTTTGGCTTCTCTTTCCACAATCAATGCTTCAAGTTCTTCTAATTCTTTTTCTTCATCTTCAATTGGTTTCATCTCATCTTCATACTTTAATTTCCTTCTAGAACTTTCTCCCGGATCATATCTCTACTTGCTTTTCCTGGATACAATAGCCTTGACAACAAATTCAGTCTTAGGAGTAGATTCACCAAATTCACTCAACTCAAAGGTAGCAAGTTTTCCAATCAGCATGTCTCTTGTTATATTTGTTACTGTCCCGAGTTCATCAATAGCATGAGATTTTGTTTTGTAGGAAGGGGGTACAAATTTAAGTATCTTAGTCACAATTTCTTCTTCATCAAAGGTTCCACCATCACATTTAATGTCCATCACTAATTCATTTATGTTTTGAGAGAAGGAAAAGATGTTTTCATCTTCACTCATCTTCATGCTCTCCCATTTTCCTTTAAAAATTTGTAGCTTAGCAGTTTTCACTAGTGCATCTCCTTCATACAATGTTTCCAACTTTTTCTAGATCTCATGTGCAGTCTTCAAACCTAACACATTTGTCATCTCCGAATCTATCAAATCACTCAACAATGCTTCTATAGGCCTGGCATTAAATTTTTCTTGGTTGATCTCATCTTCAGAGGAGGGTACCATTCTGAGGAATAGTATATGCATTCTTTGTAATCTTCTAGAAAGGCTCACCAATACACTTCAAATGACATTCCATTCTGAATTTCCATAAAGAGTGGTTTGTACCATCAAATCTAGGACTATCCTTCTTGTATGATGCCATCTCGGATCACCTCAAGCTATTAGGCTTCTTTAGAGGAACCTACTCTGATACAAATTGTTGGAAAAACAAGAATAAACAACTGAGAGCAGCAGGTGAATTAGTTTTCACCAAAATCAAACTTATTCAAAATTAATCAACCTTTAATCTCAGATCTGATACATAAATCAATAACACATCAGAGACACATGAACACCAATATTTTCTATGTGGAAACCTTGTTAGGGGAAAAACCACGGTGGATGTTAGTCCACAAGATTATACCCTATTAAAAGCATAATGAGAA
>CM021107.1:602991739-603082646 GCA_007115665.2 Sequoiadendron giganteum
GGGGGACCACAATACACACTTGCAATCACACAAAATAAAATAAATAATCCGAAGGGTTAGTAAGGCACATGCAGGTCAACGTAAAGTAGGTCATTTGCATCCCACTCATGTTCATTGTATACCAAAGGTGGACAACTATCCAAAGGGACAATAGAAAATGCATTAATAGGACAAGGCTATCTACTTCTTAACCCCACTGAGTGCAAGACAAGAATGAGCTTAGGTAGGTGATGGGAAAGATCATGTAATAGTGAGAATAGAAAAATCTACAACTATTACATGAAAAGGGGATAAGGGGTCCCTCTTTAAGGGACTATTTATATGATAGCAAGCCTTTTAAATATTTGTTGTAAAGCATGACACTCATCAGTACTATGTCCAAGCATTCTATGGTATAGATAGTGTGATGTGTTTGTGTTCTTAGGATTTGGTTTTTGGTCTTCTCTTATTGGAGGTAATTTAATCAATCCTCTATGTAGGAGTACTTGTAAATTCCTTTCAATGTTAGTTGGTGCATAAGGGAATTTAAGTTTCTTTAGTTTGTAAGGCCTTTTATGCTTTCTATATTCACCAATTTCTTGAGATGAATGTGGAGGAGGAGGACCTAATACTATCCTTTCTTCCTTATCATCGTTACGAAACATTGGTTGTTCTTTAGGAAGGAGGACATTCATTCAGGAGTAGGATCTTGATATCCCAACACTTTTGTATTTTCAATTGGAATTTTCTATAAGAGTTGGTGAATTTCATGTTCACTTGTTGTATCACATCCTTGTTTTTTCAAGATTTTGAACTGTTTTCCATATGTCTCTTCTAGGTTGATGGGAGTGTGTGTCACATTGTAATCATAAAATTGTTGAGTATTTTCTTTCTTAGAGGAACTAGGTTCACCTATTGTAGGGAACTTAGGTTCACTTCTTGTCTCACTTTCAAGATGTAAGTACACAAACATATCATGTGGTGGTATTATAGAGAGTGTTGGTTGTTCCCTCGATGGATAAAATGATGTATTAGCTTCAAGGTTTTTAAGGCAATCATTTAGGAACTTATTCATGCTATCATCATCTTGTCCCATGATGTCAAGAACACAAGGAGGACATGCATTAGGAGTTGAATGAGCATGAGTAAGTTCAATTTCATTAGGGTCATTTCCAAAAGCATAACTTGATATGTTGAATCCACTAAGGACTTCAAGGACATCCAAAGCTTACCAAAGCACATATCCATGATGTAGATTTTATATTGTAAACTATACAACAATGTGAAATGAAATGTAGACGCAATTTTGAATTTTAAGAAATGCACAAGATGAACTAATCAAACTAGATGAAATGAATTGAATGAAAAAGAAAGCCTATAAACTAGAACAAAAAGGTAACCACCAAAAATAGGAGCATAGAAGTAGTGCTTTAACTGCCAAAAAAAGTAGCACGCATAATCTACACTGGGACCAGTTGATTCACCCAAGGTGGAAATTGAGTCCCAATGAGAATATTTTTCAAAAATTTCAAAAAAAATCACTTAATGTTTATGACTTTTATGTATTATGATCTATATCTTAAGTGCAAATGTAGATTTTGTTTGATTTTTAGTGAAATGAGATGCAAAAATGCAAGCTATATGAACTTTCACTAATGCAAAATTAGAAACCCTACAATGCCACTTAACTAATGCATACCCTGATGTAATGTTAATGCAAGAAAGATCTAGGATCATGATGCACTCCAAATCAAAATTATAATGTTCTAAATGAAAGTTCACCAAAATGAAATGAAAGAAAAATGGGTTAGGTGCTTTCGTATGATTTAGGACATATAGCACACCCACTTTCCAATTTCTTTCAAGGATAACCCTAGAGATCTCAATGCAAAGGAGAAAGAGATCTTGCCATAGGGTTGTCCTAGGGGAATAATGTAAACTAATGATGGGTTCACCATGAAGATAGGGCTTAGAGAGACAAATGTAATGCAAGATGTAACACTAAACCCTAATTCAATGCAAACTTTAACTAAATGACCTAGAAATGCAAATGAAATAGAATAACTAACTATAGGATGAATTGTGTGCATATGGGAATCTGAAGATGACTGGAAGGATGTCTGAAATGATGGAAATTTTGAATTTACTATTGATTGGGACTCATTCACCAAGCTAGGAAAATTAGTCCAAAATCTAGGTTTTTGCATAGGAATAGGAATCTAGTAAATGGGTATCTGAATTTTGACCAAAACTGGGACACATTTGACAAAAGTGGTGAGTCAATTCAGTTAGGGTTTTCTCAAACTTCAAAGTTTGAATCTGCTCTTCTCAATCTACTCAATCCACTTCTTTAGGTTTTTAGATCAAAACCTTTGTAAATCAGCTTGTAGGTATTCTCCAATGTTCCCCAATGCTTAATGCCAACTTTGACAAATTTTAGGCACGTTGAAAATTTTCTCCAAGCTTTCTCCTCAATGTGTTTTTAATCTAAACCTGAAAATCATACACTAACGAGAGGTAAAAATGTTTTTTTGTTAGTGGATAGGGGTTTGCCTTGGTCAAACCCCATTTTGGTAATAAAATCTTGAAATAAAATAGAATAGAAATGGAGAATGATGAAAGAAAAAAATATGATGTTGTAACTCACCTAACCATAGCAATTAAGTGCTACAAACATGTATGAAATGAATCCAATGGATTTAGACCTTGACTCTTACTTGAATGTGATGGATCTTGAGTAAAATGCTAGCTTGAATCATAAAACCCTACATCACAATTTTAAGCTAAAAAACAAACATGATGCATGAAATATTTGACATGATGCTTGATGCTTGAATGATGCTCTAAAATGATTGATAATTGTCCCTTCAAGACTCTTGAATTCTCTTGTAAACACTTGAATGCTCTTGTGAACTCAAAATTTATATAAGAATGCTAATTCAACTTGCTAGGTGTAAAATGAGTGAAAGAAACTTTTATTTATATTAATTATGCAAAAATTCCTAAAATTACAACACTACAAGCTGACATAAAATCTAAGCAGATAAAATCCCACCAAAATTTGAATTAATTTTGATTTTGCACCAAACGGGACTCATTCACCCAAGGTGGTGAATGAGTCCCATTAGGCATAATTTATGGGACCATTTTCAAAAATGCTTAGAAAGGTGTGAAACCAGGTTCAAGACCCAAAAACCTAGGTGGGACACATTCGTCTAAAGTGGTGAATGAGTCCTAGATCACTAAATCTGGACCATTCAGCCTGAAACACCTAAATTATGATTGGATATTGATTTGTGTCAGGATTATCCTTGAAAAGATACATTAAATGAGGCTTGTTGATGTAAAATAAGGCTAATTAAAGAATAAAGAAATCCCAATTATAAATAAAACCCTAGAAAAGTGTAAAACTGTGTTACAACACTTTACACCACTCTAAATAAGGCATCAATAAGATCATTCAGTTCAGAAGGGCCCAAGACCTAATGTGAATATGTTAGACATATTACAACACTAAATCAAGGCCAAGTTAGTGGGGACCTTTTTCCGTCATTACACTTACCAATGCCCTTCTTTATTCTTCTTAAAAAAAATAATTCTACATCATCAAGCTCTTCAACCTTTTCTAATACTCCAGCATTGAAAGTAGTTTCTACATTTATACCATTTTCAAACCCTTTTTCCTTATTTCAAAAGAAGTTAGTGTATTGATCATCTAATCTCTAGAATAAGTATCAAGATTCAAAATTTCCTCAATTGAAGATACCTTTGTACTATAAGAATTGTGAAGAGATCTAAAAACACTCTTTACCACTTTAGATTCTTTGACTTGTGCACCAAGACCACTCATTACACTCACCAACTTATCAACTCTCTACATGTAGATCATGATTGTTTCATCTTTAGACATATTTACGGTCTCGAATTGTGCCTTCAAATTCTTCTCATTTGACTTTTTCATATCCTTCATAAATGCTTTATAGCTTGTCCCAAACCTCTTTAGTAGTCTTCAAACTTGTAAATTTTACTAATTCAGTATTTGAAAAACTGTTCACAATAATAAATCTTACCTTAACATTGATCTCACACACCTTCATGTTTGTACTTGTACGTGGACCATTTTTAGGTGGAGTATATGTGGTCTGATAATCATTTTCAACCTCAAATCCTTGAATTTCCTAATACCCTTCCATCTTTGTCTTCCAGAATGCATAATGCGTGTCATCAAATCTAGGGCATTCCAAAGAAACCTTGTTCACCATATTAGATCTACTGCAAGCGGTTAAAATCTCTTCTCCAAGGAACCTTGCTCTAATACTAACTGTTGAATGAACAAGACAATTGAGAGGGGGGTGAATTAGTTGTATCTAATAAAAACATCAAAACCCTCAACAGTTATTAGATCCACATGAATTCAATAAACACTTATTTTGTTAATGTGATTAATCATGAAATGAAAATTAAAAAAATAGAAATAGAAATACCATACACAAGAGAACACCAGATTTATGTGGAAAACCCAATGAGGGAAAAAAACACGTTGAGGATTAGCTCACAATATAAGTAATTGCAAAACCAGTATAAAAGGGCTCACTACCAAAATATAACACATTGTCCAAAAAGGCTCACAACCATAGAAAGAACGAGGAGATAGAAGAGAAATGTTACATAAAGAACACTTTCTCAATGCAATAAGGAATCCACCACAATGCTCCAGGACTTTCACAATCTTGTCTAAAATATTTTGGACACCTTCGGCTCACTGCATTCAATAATCCAATACTTTGAAGCTTGCACTGCTCTACTCAAATTCTCATCACACACATCACTTGCATTGACCTTGCATCATCTATATTTCTTCTCTATTCATTATTTTCTCACCTCAACTCTAAACAAATCTACTCTTATTTATATCAACCTCAACCTTAAACATCTTCTCCAAGGTCAACATTCAATTTGATGTATTTAAAAATTCAAGTTAGGTCAGCACCTAAACATTCCCATAGTAGATAGGAATGAAAGGGGACCAAAAATAAACTTAATCGAGACCCAAAATTAAGTCTCACATGCCATGCTACACATCCATTAATACTTGAACATTTATGAATGTAGTGTAGAAACTAAGTCGACCGTTATTTGTGAAAAACATTAAACATTAAGTACATGCTTTTGATACTTTCGATACACCTAACCATGGATCCTCTTGAAATAAACAAGATAACAACACCATTAAATCTCCTTCAAAACTACAAGTATTCAAAAGAAATGCAGAGAAATGTGGACCAAATATATTTCTCCTCAACACCTTTGTACAATACTGAAAAATAAATTCTCATACTGATAAACACAACCTCCTCTCACCAATGATCCAAAACCCAAAATTTTCAATATAACAACCTCTGACAAGATTGAGCAACATACCAAATATTTATAGGAATAACATCAATATAGAAGAGATGCAAAGTATGTTTCAGAGCACATTCTAAACACCTGTAAAACACTATTTTCCCAAAAGCACTTGAAAATCAGGTAGTAGACACATAATCTCAAATCATTACTTCATTCTAAATCATCTCCAAATGCTACAACAAAAGATAGTTCCATGTACTCATAACGCTTCCTCAATGTATCAACTACACACGCACAACCTGCAATAATCCATTTTCCTCTTTTTCCACAATTTTCTAAATATCCTTGACATTTTCATCATGCAACAACTTCCTCAACACATATATTACACCAATGAAAACACTAGGGAAAATACATCTTGTTGAGATCAATGAAAATACCTTCATACTTGCAACAACATGTAGTGTAAAGTTGCAAGGTGGTGGGTAAACCTACAAAACTAGTTGACAATTCCAGTGAGGAAGAAAAAGCTGCAAAAAATACCCCCATGCAAAAAAGTTTGGTTTTTGGGGGTTCGAATGAACATTTGGTTCAAGAAAACCCAAAGGGGGTTCTCTAGAACCCACATTTCTCGAGAAAAAAATAAAAGGAAAGGGTTGTGGAAAGGGGTTTCGAGTGAACCCTGGTTGGAGCGAACCTCCAGTGGGGGTTCACTCGAACTAGGGTTCACTTGAACCAGGGTTTGCTTGAACCAGGGTTTTCTTGAATCAGGGTTAGCTCGAACCAAGGTTTGCTTGAACTAGGGTTTTCTCAAACCATGGTTCGCTCAAACCCCCCTTTTCTCCCCTTCTCCCCCTCTGGCACCAAAAAACTCTAGAATTTTTCCCTTCGAAGCTCAAGTTGAGGATGAAAATGGAGGAGACTTCACAAACCCAACTGGATGATGGTAGTCCTCAGAATGAGCTATCCAACGAATATAATTTTAATATCTTTTAGTTTTATTATGTATTTTGTTTTAGTTTGATTAAACATAGGTTTTTCATCGAAAATCAAGCTCTCTATTCTGCACATGTAGAAAATATTAGATTATCATTTTTTTGTTTTGAAAAATATCAGTGCACTAGATATTGAAGTCCTTGATCCAACAAAAAAAATGATTTTCGATACATACAATTTTTTTTATGTTGTATATAGTCCACCTATGTTTAAATTATAGTTGGTTTGACTTAGAAACTTGATTAACAAAAAAATATTCAATAAAATACTATGAAACCAATTGGAAGCACTAGATACTATAGTTACAAATCTAAATTTTTAAAAAATAGAATTTTATCCTTCATCGAAAAAAAGTTATATTGTATATGGTGAGCGCCACTCCTTAAAAATGGTGTTTTTTTCAAAGGAGATGGAAAAAGAAGTGAAATATGATTCCAAATTTTTTGAAAAAAATATATAAAAAATCTACACACAAAATGTTGGAAATCACTAGTTTGCATCATCTTCAAATTCCTCACGGTTTAGCCACTATAGGTGCCCGAAAGTGAAGATTTAGTTAGAAAAATCAATTCGGTGTCCAGTTTGGCCAAAAATTGTAAACTATTATTGTGGGATCACCTTGGTGTAATTTTTGTTATGTTCATCATGTGACCAAATTGACAGTTCTAACATGTCAAAATGGGCATTTTTATGCTTGGTAAGGTCCTATTTCTCACCCTGGCATGTTAGAACATTTATTAAGAAAGGGGTAGAAAAATTTGACGAGTTATTACTAAGAAACCATGGAACTTAGGAATATTCCATGTAAAGATAAAGGATCATTTAGGGCCACTCTACAACAACCTGTCTCAATTTTTCATATATTTGATCCATTTTCTCATGGTGACAAGTTTTCAATCGATGGAAAAAATGTTAGACGCATGCAGTGTACAATTGCAAGGTGGTGTAATTTTTTTTTTGCTTGTTGTGTGACCAAATTGATAGTTCCAAAACATCAAAATGAGTAGTTTAATGATAGGAAAGTTCTTGTTTCACACCCTAGCATGTCAGAACATTATGAGCTACATTGCACCGGTGATATCTCTTAAGAGACCGAAGTGCAAAAGGTAACAAACTTTGATGAGTTGTTACTTAGAAATTGTGGCACTTAGAAAAATTATATCTAAAGGTATAGGATCATGTAGGGCCCCTGTACAAAAAAATATGTCAAGTTTTTAAATATCCAAGTCATTACACTATGGAAACAATGTTTCAGATGTTCCAAAAAGTGTTAGTTGCATTTAGTAAAAATTTGTCATGAGGCATTGTTTCTATTCTTCATCTCTCAAGGGTAAATCGACAATTCAAACACATTGGGGTGGCTATACAATAAGTCCACTTTATGTTTTTTGGTCAACATAGGTGTATTTATATATTTATGATTGAATAATCTACACCAAAAAACTAGTCTCCTTTATTTCTTGAGCTCAATGAAGTCATAAGTTATGTTTTGGTCAATATAGGAAAACATTTTTTTGAGATGAAGGAAAGTGTGGGAATGAAGAATTTGTAGTGATTGACCAACTAGAGGATGTGTACTTGAATATACTTGAATTAAATTATTGGAAACATAGTGTAAATTGTTTGTAATTTGTCTTGAATAATACTTGATTTCATAACTATATGCCAAAAATATGTTATCGAAGACCACAAATACGTACTGGTGTAGGAAAGTTAATAATTAACAAAAAAATATAGGTGAAATTAATGTTAAATAAGTTATGAAGCATGGAATACACTTGGATTTTAAATATTTGAAATAAACCATCTACAAATATCCATTGAAGTGTGGATTTATAATGAAAATATGGACACCATAAATAAAAAAAGTGTATTAACCAAATAGCCATATAAGCATACATCAATATATGTCAATATAAGTATAGCATATATACAAAATAGCTATAAAGGCTTACAAGAATGCCATATAGGCATATAATGTCATGTATATGCAATACAAAATATATGTTAAAAAATGTCATATAGGCATTCAACAAAGGACCCCAATAAAAACGGATTATGGGTGGCCTTTGTTCATCATAGGGATGGAGATACGTATGCCAATGATCTACTTCGAACAAGAGGGCTTCTCTAGGTCCTATTTAATTCTTCATGGAGCTTTACGTGTTACAATAAAAAGTATAGACATTAATATATGGAAATTACATTATAAAAAATGAAATATTTAACAAAATAATCACTTGTTTCTACCAAATGTTGTCTCTCCTTGTCCACAACAGTTTCATGCTTAGGTTGTGGCATTCAAATGTCCTATAGAAACTATCTAGATAAAAATTAAACTACAAATCAATAATCATTTTATTTTTCAATAATAAATAGCTATAACAACAAATGTAATTTGAAATTTACTAATTTTCCTCATACCCCCATCTAAGGCATCAAGCTATCTATTTTAGTAGAGACACCATGCTCCATTTCCCTATCAACATTGGGAGGATTCTCTTCTTGCATCATCTAAAAATAAAATAATATTATTCAATTACAAAAACTAGAAGAGTGATGCAGGTCATGGCTTATAATGTATGAGATATTCAACAAGATTTACTTGTAACTTATTGAACTATATATTGCTTCAAGGGTTTGCATGTTTCATAAGGACAATTTCAAAGTAAAGTGTAGTTACAAGATGACAGTCCTAGGGATGATCATATCATGCAAGCAAGGGACAATATCATGATTACATAAAAAAGTCATGCAAACCTTTTGATGATGTGAAGTGCAAAGAATATTTGAAGTGGGGATAAGATTTATAAAAATAGTGTAAACCATAATAGTGAAATGCATGAAAAGAAGCAATAACGAGCACTATCAACTAAGAAAAAATGATGTAGTGATAGAGAGCTCAATGAGGGGATTGTGGTCCTAAGATCTTGATAACAATTCACACCTATAAAGACACTTCGTGATTTTAATGAAACCTCAAAATTTTATTCATATTCATGGGTTAATAAAAAAGAAGAGGTAGCTAGGAAATGGAGTGAGATATCTTCATTACAATGGAAAATGTAATATTCACATAGGTAGAGTAGTAATCACAAGGAGAAATGATGAATAAAGGAAAACAAATGAACAATAAAGGATATAGAATAAATAAACAACTATAATATGAAAGTTACATAAGATTGAGTATGATAGTCTATAGCCAATTATGATGTAATAGGATAGTAATATATATTTCAATACCAAATAATGCTTCAAGGGATAATTATGGAATATGATTTTTTGTGAGGAGATACTTTATATGTTTTAAACCAAGATACCTCAAGGATGAATGTGATGGTAATCAGCTAAAGTCCAATGCTACAAATAGTCTCATAGGAGAAGCAACAAGTTTAGTACAATGGTATAATAGGAGCATGCAGTAGTTTATTATTAAAGGATTGTTTAGAGTGTCAATGCCCTTTTAGTGATCATATTCATAAAGGATAGTCCTTGTGAAGGGATAGAAAGAGGGCATATATTTGTAAATGATAAGTGGATAATACATTTCTATGAAGTAGATACCATTGAAGAAAATTGATAGAAGATGCTAATATACAGTCAATAAAGCAAGAGAGAAGTCCTATATGATGTCAAGCACTTCAAAGGTATAGATGGAAGTCTACAACCATAATGTATGAACTTAATAATATAGTCATCATGATAGGTATAGTCACCATATTACAAGGGTAGTAATAAAATCAATGTCTTAGGCAACATTCATGAACCCAACAGTGAACAGAGAGATGGTATGATACAAGCTAGCAACAATAGTTAGGAGGATAAGAGTGAAATGGTATGCTATAGGCTAGTGATGCCACTAGCCTATATTTTTGGAGGTCAACAACATGAACAAATGAAATTAATATATTATGAAGTTCATAAAAACTTAAAATCAAATTGATTTAAAAGTACAAAGCATACTTACAAACTATCTAAAACTTTCAAGTCATTAAACATTATTCAATTAAAAATATATATATATTTTATTTTAAAATTATAAATAGTCTATATTACCTAAGTGAAACTTCGATGACCACCTCCACTGGTAGGTGTTTCCATCAAAGATCCAAGATTAACCTATTCAACATCCAAAATGAGATATAAGAATACCATTCATATAATGTTTAGCTATTCACATGTAATATTAATAATTC
The DNA here is from genome assembly GCA_007115665.2 of Sequoiadendron giganteum. Lineage (NCBI taxonomy): Eukaryota > Viridiplantae > Streptophyta > Pinopsida > Cupressales > Cupressaceae > Sequoiadendron > Sequoiadendron giganteum. Next base: position 603,002,260 of record CM021107.1, read on the forward strand.
TTCACTAGTTACATACCTCCACAATACATATGGTCATGTAATAGGGAGATGGAGGATTGTTGAAAATAGAGTGAACACTATGACCTTGAAATTTCATTATAATCATTCAATTAATTTAGATAATCTTGCATTTCAAAAATGAAAGTTAATAAATTAAAATCAATGAACTTGCTTATATTTACGTGACTCTAGGGTGTTGCCACAATAATGGGTTACACTTTTTGGGACATCCTGATTTTTGTCTAATAAAAAACCACTTTTGATTTACCTTTTGGGGGATCAAATGAATTCATTTATAATTTATGTTTTTAAGTATATAGCCCTTATTATAAGCTTCCCAAAAATTATAATTTTAAATATATTTAATTTGATTATTATATATATATATATATATTTGTATTTCTCATGAATGTAGGTTTTTCAATGAACATCAAGGTATTTGTTTCACACATTAAAAAAAAGGAAAATAGAGAAAAGATTCTAAAAAATACAAGCATTAGTTATTGTTGTTCGTATTCCAACAAAAAGAATAAGTTAATTCAAATGCATACAAAAAAATTGTGTTATGAAATACACCTATGTCCAAATTATAATTACTCTGACTTAGAATATTAATTAAAAAAATATGCAACTAAAAATTATAAAAAAAATCCATGTACTAGATATTGGTGTGAATAAATTTGTACTTTAAAAATTAAAATTGTTTCCTTTCTATAAAAAAGTTATGTGTCACAAAATAAACATCACTTTTAAAAAATGTTGTGTAGTAGAAAAACTACGTTATTAAAAATTACATAAAAGGATTCACAATTTTTTAATTTTATTTTTAAAAAAACATAATTAGAATCAGCACACAAAATCTCACAAATCACTTGTTTTATTCATCTTCAAATTCTTAATGGTTTAGCTGCTATAGGTGTAAGAAAGTGAAGATTTGGTGAAAAATGTTAATTTTAATGTCAAGTTCAGTCAAAAAGTGTAACCCATTATTGTGGCATTACCCACTATCAAAGTCAAATGTCTCATGAAGGAGGGCATCTTTCATTGCCATCTGATCACTTGTAAATGTACCCTAGGAAATTTCTATTGGACTCAATGGAACATAAGAGGGGGGGTGGTCAATCAGTGTTCAACAATTTTTAAACTCCATCAATCTAAAACTTGAAACCATTTCATCATTGCATTAAAGAAAAGATGTATGCATTCAAAGTAAACATTCATAACACCATAACACACAAATTTTTGCATGGAAACCTTGTTAGGGGAAAAACCATGGTGGAGGTTAATCTATAATTTGAGCACTCAAATATAATTGTTTACAAAAGTAATGCACTTGCATTCAGGCACACTGCCTAGAGCTCACTACTTAAAGAGAAAGGCTCATTGCCTTAAAAAATTCAGATTAAAACCATCTTAAGAGTGAACTAAATAGTAGCATCTACTTATGCTAGGTGACAGTTCTGGTGAAGCTCATAGATCTGATTTTGGATATGCTTTCTGACTCTGCATGTCGCTCTTCTCTTTTATGCTCTTCCCATCAAATTCGCACAACTGCACTGCCGAATCTAGAAATTCACACTTCTACACACACACACACTTATTCACATACTGAATGATAAAACCAACCTCTTATATATATCCGCAATCAAGGATTCATTCATCCATCAGTTGACTTTATAAAATATTAAGTTACTTTTATCTTGTTGGCTAGATCCACCATTAAATCTTTATGCACATCCTCCAAAGTCGTTTAAGACAAATAGAGGACCCAAATAATATTTAATCAATCACAAAGACTTATAATTAATTATATCTTATACATCTGAAATTACCATCTTTGTTGGGTCAGCCTTAACGCACAGATAATCAATAGATTAGTGCACTAGATCTTCTAGATCACATACCAATGAGTGTGCATCAAAACCAAGATACTAAAAGCATCAAAAAACCTTCCTCAAAGATCCACAACCTAAAATATCTATTCGGTAGGGTGTTTAGATCAAATTTTATGCCTTTAATCAGATGCCTTGTTCTTTATTTTGTTCTGTTGATAGGAACCAAAATTGTACTGCACATCTGGATGCAAGAATTAAGTTGCATGACTTGGTTTGCCATCAATGACAATACTTACAAGTCATATGCCATCAACCTTCGCAGTCATATGCCAACACTTACATCATGACTATGTGTGGGGATCATAACCACAGGTTGAGCCACAAGCCTAACAATAATGAGGTCAAACTCTAGTCCACGAAGAATTGCCTAGCTCGCCTTGTGCTTGAGGTTTGGTATCTTGTATGAGGTTCTGGGTCAGGGTACTAATCGACTACAGTGTATTGACCTCAACACTCTCCTTCACAATGGAAGGGATAGTCACATGCTCAAATACTATTCTACCAAGTGCTTGCCCCATTGGCCACCGTGCATTGGTATGTGCCCCCAGTTTGTCCTATGTGGAGCCTCCACCTCTACCCTGGAACTCTCGCATGTCAAAATAATTTGATATTTTATTGAGGAAAAACTCATAGTAGAGTTTCCTCAAAAAATATTGTGGCACCTCATTGTTGTTGTATTAGGGATGATAAAAACCCATCCACCACCTCCTCTAAAATTGGTTCTTTATCCCTTGGTGGTTTCACTAATGGATAGGGAACCTCTTGCTTGAAGGATATAAAGGTTGATTCATTTGATGGTTTGTGAATAGGGCACACAAGTCAAGTTTTATAAATTTTTCATCTTTCACTTGTTTATAGGATAATTTATCTACATAAATTTCTCTAAACTCTCGTCTCTTCTCTGACCAACTACTTATTTGCTTTCTAATTGAATCTACATGTGATACTATCCATTTAAATGATTGAGAAAGCATGGTTCTATGCAAGGTTGAGCTTATAGGATCTTTCAACCTTGCAATTGTATACTTTATTTATTTTTGTTATTTTCAAATTTCCCCATTATATTTTCTTGAGCTCTTGGAGCATGTTGAGGAATTATTGGAAGTGTTTGTTGGGGTTGTTCTTAAGTAGGGATTGCAACATGAGGTGAATCAAGATTTTGAAGAGGAATTTGAGGAGGGTTTGGAGGGTTTGGAGGTGCATTATCATTTCCTAAAAATTAAATAAATTTACATCAAAAAATATTAAATCTACCTATTTGATGCCAAATTCACACAAAAATTGAAATTACTGACTTCTTCAACCTCCCCGATGTCGTGGCAACATCTTGACAAAGATTCAGTGAAGAATTGAAGTATTTTTGGCCTTCCAAAAGTGCAATAGAATTACACAGGGGTTTCAAGTTGCACACAAAACATAAACTTGCAAAAAAATAGGAATGAAGTTTTTCTTTTTAAAAAAATAGAAAATAATGCGCTCATGTTATAATGCAAGCCCATTATATCTTGGGCATGACCGAGTCTGAGGCTCGGTCACTCCAAGCCATAACACAAGCACACTATAACATGCTTGCATTATGACATTTAAAAAAATGAAATTGTTGGCCACTATTTGGCCCCCCATATTTTTGCACCCACCCTTTTAGTGGAAAATACTTGCTCTAATCTTTCTTCATCACTTTTCATTATTTCTTAAACAATTAACAAAATTCCACTTAGTTCATTTATTTGCATACTTGTGAGATCCTTAGAAATGTTAACTATAGAGACCACACCATCAAATTTAGGAATCAAACTCCTTAATATCTTCTCAATGACATGCTTGTCATCTACATCTTCCCCTAAAAATTTCATGTGACTTTCTAGACCTTTTACCTTTGTTGGAAACTAATTCATAGATTCACTAGTGGTTATCTTTACATTTTTAAAAAAATTCTCATCATTTGCAATTTTGTATTTTGTGCACATGTTGATATGCATTATTTAGTATCTTCCATGCTTTCTTAGAATGAATGGCACCACTTATCCTAGGGAAAATTATTTGATTAATTGCACCTTGAATCAACAAAAGGGCCTCATTGTCTTTTTGGACATTTTATTTATACTCCCCCTTTGGTTGATTATTTAATGCATTAAACACATTCATATCTACTAGCTCTACATACCCTTGTTGATCAATATCCGATAAATCTTTAGATTTGAGTAAGGTTGCTTTTTAGTACAACAATATATAAATTGTCCCCTTCAAAGACAAGAATTATCATGTTAAACATTATATTTCTTACCATATTTTCCATAAAAAAAATATATTCAATGATCCAAAGGTCCAACAAAATCTTGGAGATATTTTTACAAATGAATACTCTCTCGATAATACACTTAATTACAAATAAAAATTTGTATTATATTATTTTTGTAAACTAAGTATGAACTTCAACCGATAATACACTTTATTACAAAAATATTATTTATCACTTACCAAAAAACACTTTGATAACCCTTTTGAAGAAAATTCTAATTCTTCATTATATCACTTTCTCATATATCCCCGTTATAATTTAAAAGCAAATCTCAATATAATAAAAAAGTGTTTTAAGAATGAAACCATACTTCAATACTTTAACAGCTCATTTTTCTTATATGATCTCCTTTTCCTAATCTTTGTTTAAACAAGAACATGCTTTTCATTTGGTCTTTTAAAGCTTAAGGCTTTAAATTCTTCCAAACATAGCTTTCAAGAGAGGAGGGAAACTTTTATAGTTAAAACAAAAATATAGAGATTTTCACGTGCACTTAAAAACTTTAGGTAGGGACATTTTAAAAATATGAAGATTTTCACATGCGCTTCAAAACTTTGTATACTTTTGCGTGGAAAACAAAGGAAAAATCTTTGACCCGCTGCTCTCGTCTTCCACGGTTTGGACGCATCTTTCACACAACAAGATTAATTTACCATACTCTCATGGTACAGTCTGCACTCCAACTCTCCTGCTACAGCCTGCAAGCTTCTTCACATGGACCTTCTTTTGACCTGCAAACAACACAGAGCATACAGCAATATCCTTTTTAAACTTTCAAACCTTGCCTCCTCTAGAAAAAATCATTTACTCTTTCCACGATGTGCAAATGGAGAGACAACAGAGCTATATGTTAGAGAATACAGGAGTTGGAGAGAAAGCACAACTACAGCTTAGTGAATCAGACAACAGACCTTCTTGTTCTTCACTCACTGCACTTTTTTATACATAGCAAAACTACATACATTCAGCATATATGCCCAGCAACAGAGCAATTAATTACAATTAAATGTGCATCCTCATTCAGAGACGGAAAATCTCTGATTGAAGATTTTGCAATTAATTCTCATTTGAATATGACTGGACACAGAGAATGAGGAGGGAGGCTGTTATGGATCTGAGCTGGTGATTGAAATCTTGTACGCGGACAAAACATGGCGACAACTGAGAGAGAAAGGAATGCAGAAGAGTTTAATGTTAGTTGGGATTATTTCCAAACAATTGACACATCCATAATAGTCGAAATTCGGTTATTGACTTATTTTAACAAGTTTTGGCTCAATTCCGGTGAATAAATAAGCACTTATAATCTCCTATCTCGCAGGAAAGGAAACATAAACTTCAAACTATCATCAACTCGCTTGAAGTATTTCTTTCTCCACCTCTCTCTGGCTGAAAGCAATAACACTACTATACTAAAAAAACCTGCCCCATATGACCATCCTACTCCAATTTGATACCAGGGTATTTCCTCGCTTTCTTCATCTTCATCTTCAGCATTACTCACAGGAGAAGGAGCTGCAAATTTCGGCCAAGTGCAATTCTTTGGAAGTGGGCATCCCTGCAAATTTGAATTTCCAGAATATGATGTATTTTCAAATGTGATCATTTGTCCTCCTTGCGGTATGCTTCCAGAGAGATTGTTGTTGGACAAATTTAAATATGCCAAATAGTTCAGAGATTGAAGCTCTGAAGGAATATTTCCTGAAAGCTTGTTTGAAGAAAGGTCCAACGATTCAAGTTGACTCATCTCCCCCAAACTCTGTGGAATAATTCCTCTGAGAGCGTTCATGGATAGATTGAGAAACCTCAACCCCTTCAACTTCCCAACATCATTAGGAACATCTCCATTCAATTGATTGTTGGAGAGATCTATACCAGTGAGTGTGGAAAGAATATATGGGTAGTATAGTTCTGTACCTTTGGAAGTCATATTCAAATCATCTTGATAGCAACCCTTGCTATAATGACCGACAAATTCCATGTCCTCATCCAAGATATTTCCGTCTTCTGTTGCTACAGACATCGCTTGCAAGGATATAATGCTGGATGGAATAAAACCCGATAAATTGTTGGAAGAAAGGTCTAAGATCTGGAGCTGCTTCAGTTGACCAATTTCTGGAGGAATGCTGCCACTAAAACGATTTCCCCTCATTACCAACACTTGTAAGTATGAAAGATTCCCGATTGACTTTGGAATCTGGCCTTCAAATGAATTATTTCCAATATCAAGAACTCTTATTCTTGATAAATTTACTATTGAACTAGGAAACAATCCATTTAGCTTATTATTCTTAATGATCAAGGAAGAGAGTCTTAGCTGACCAAACTCTTGGGCTATCGTTCCTTCCAAACTATTACTTCCCAAATTTAATACTTTTAGAAAATCACGACAATTGCCCAAACTGGCAGGGATTATTCCATTCAATTTGTTCTTCGCCAAATTTAACAATGAAAGTGAAGACAGACTTCCCAAGCTTGAAGGTATATTGCCATTGAGCCTATTATCATTGAGCCTTAGTTCTCCTAGATCTGGAGGCCACACTGATGGCACGCGTCCACTCAATTCATTCCTAGACAGCTTCATTTTAACGGAGTTAAATGCAAAAATTTTGCCTTGCAGATGATTTCCTGACAGGGTTAGGAATTTCAAGGAAGAACTAAATAGCCAAGAGGGAATTTCTCCATAAAGATTGTTGTCTGACAATACCAACTCCTGAAGTGAGAATTGCTTTGAAATCCAACTGGGAATTTGGCCACCAATATTGCAGGATTTCAAACTTAAGCTTATTAACTGGAATTCAGGAATCCAAGTTGTGCTTATATTTAGTATGCAACTGGAAAGAGACAAAACACTTAATCCAGTAAGGTTATGGAAAAAGGTTTCTGAAATTGTCTGATTTAGGCTAAGGGAGAGACTTGTAATAGAAGATGGAATTTCAGAGGAAAGAATACTCCCGCTGAATGGATTTCCATCAGCCACGAGGGTTTCAAGTGAGTAGAGCTGAGCGAATGAGGATGGAAAAGTTCCACTTAATTGGTTGAAGGAAACGTCCAAGGAAAACAGAGAAGAAAGATTGCCTATAGAATGGGGTATTGGACCACTTAGTTTGTTGAAGGAAACATCCAAGACAGAGAGAACAGAAAGATTGCCTATAGATTGGGGAATCGGACCACCTAGTAAATTGTGAGAAATATGCAGATTATTAAGAGAAGAGAGACTGCCTACAGAAGATGGTATGCTTCCACTGAGTTTATTCCCTTCCAGCCATAGATCGGTTAGAGAAGAAAGATTTCCTAGACAAGATGGCAGGCTTCCATTGAGTTGGTTTTCAGAAAGATCAAGATAAGTAAGATTGGCGAGCTCACAAAATGCAGAAGGAATTTCTCCACTCAACCTATGACCAGCTAATAACAGAGACCGAAGATAAGAGAGTTTTCCTAAACACGGAGGAAGAGTACCTGTTAATCCATTGCCTTCCAACTCCAGGATTGTGAGAAAATGGAGGTTGCACAAACTATCAGATATGACGCCCGCTTGGATGGACAGGGAAGAATGAATGGTACCAACATCTGTTACGTGATTCATTTCCTGATTGCAGGCTATCCCATCCCACATGCAACAGTCAGTTCCATTCACCCATGAACTGAAGCTCCCATCAAAGTCATTAGAGGAAGATTTGAATCGAAGAAGAGCTTCAGATTCATAATCAGGACATCTGCAGAGACATAGATTCGGCTTGTTGGAGACAGTAATGAACGCTACAATGACAATAATGAGCTTAAGCAGAGGATTTTGAGGGACTCGTGCCATTTCAATGATGTTAAAGATTACCATGGCTGCTTTGAGAAACAGAATATTGTAATCCATATTTATAGAGATTGAGGAGGAAACGAGAGCAGCCCATGCCTGAAAATACGCTCCATCTACCATTGGTCAATGCAGATACAAAGTTTTTCTTTTACTATACAAAATTATACAAATTTCGACTAAAAAGACAAGATAGCGTATATTTTTTGATATGCAAACCCAAATACATAATCTTTTCTTAAGATTCAAAATTATTTTAAAAAAGACTTAATAAAGAGTTCATTTTATAATCAACCATATATTTGACCCACCTCTATTGTTATGTCACCGTGTGCTGAAAATTACAAAAGGGAACGTACACGGAAGGAGAAGCGATAATCTACCGACTTATACTTACACACAGTCAAGTCAAGTCAATTGGAAGCAAAATTTCATACTCTCTTCTAGATTACTTTTCAAGGAAGTCATTCAAATGTTTCTTTGAAAATTAGGTTTCATCATCAATGTAATCTTGGAAAGTTTTAACATACATTGAACAATTACATTTTTAGCAACGTCTTTAGCAAGTCAATCTGATGAATGTTCGGAGTGATTTACTAGCGAGTTATGAGTGAATAAGAGGGAAACATTACAGTTCAGCGGACATTTAAATCTTATTTTCTGGTTGCATTTATCCTATCATTTTTATGATTTATCGTTTCTTTTAAAATTTTGAGTCAGTGATAGCGTTTTAATAGTTCTTTTGATTTGTTTTTATGTATGAACATGAACATTTGTTTTATTATGAACTCTTATCATTTTTAATGTCTATTGTTGAAATGATTACATCCAAAACAAATACAATCTAATTGATGAAGAGATATCTTTAAATCAAGATTTATTTTTTGTGTAAAAAATAAAGAGTTAATTTCTATTATTTTTACATAGGAAAAAATTTTTATGATACTTGAATAGGTGTTGGCACAAGTACAAACCTTCCTTATAGCATTAGTGATGTAGGGGGGTTCTCTAAATATAGCTCCCATGGTGAGTTTGGTTTATTTATCATGGTATGTGGTACTTTTAAATATCCTTACAAAGTTTGTGGTATCTACAAGATCATAAATTTATTTTCATCATATGTTGCACACACTTTATTAATTGTATATTTTTTCCATAGAAAATGACATGGTTCTATTCAGTGTGGATTGAAATCGATGTAATCTTCCTCAAATTTATTAATATTTGAGACAACTTGAAGTGTTAAAGTTTATTCACAATTGTAGTTCAATTGAGTTCTAATAATGTTGTTGTCTTTATGCTTAAAGAGTTAAGGCATTTTATATGAATCAACTATTATGTCATTTGACATTCAACTCAACTATTAAGAGGTCAAGAGTGACATAGTAACTCAACAATTCAAACTGCAAATGATTTTATAGCCTTCACAGGTTTGTAGCTATGTTATTAAACTCAATTAGAAAGTATGATAAAATAAACAACCATCCATATCCCTCTTGAATCTCATATATAATACACATAGGTAATATTTTTTTAAACAATTTGATTGTGTCTTCCATGCGTATTTCTTTAATTATCAACTCTATTTGACATCTTTACTAAATATTATTTATATTGTTGTTGCACATGTAAAATGAAAAATAAAATGATAGAAACATACAATGAAAAAATCTTATTCTACACCTAGTTGCACTTTCATTGGAGCAAAAATAATGTAAACCAAAAGATAAAAGAACAACAAACTATCTTGTCAACACCCTCTTGATTTTATGGACATGCTCAAGATATGTTGATGGAGAGGATGAATGTGGTTTCTTAATAATTTCAGCAATGCGATCTTGCTTTGCATCCAATTTCTACCCTTGAAAATAGCTTGAGGAATGAGAAACCTATAGATTTGATGAGGTGAATTGAGGATAAAGATTGAATTAGAATTAATATCCAGGATTGAGTGCGAGTGATTTTGAATTCAAATTTGAGAGGGAGATAAACTTAGATCCTTATAAATGGTGTATGGAGAGTTGCAATTGATTCAATTAAATATGAATTTTGATTTAGATAGAAGGTAGTTGGGAATGGGTGGCTATGATTTGTTGATCAATTTGATGAATAGGATATATTATTGGACTCATTTTGGATTAATTACTTGTACTAAATTTAATTGTTACTTTGGGATGAGATATGATTGTCCTATTAGTGGGGGATTAGATGACAATTTGGATATTTAGAAAATTAATAAAATAAGTATGATTTAATTAAATTAATTAGTGTAGAGAGATGTAAGAAATTAGTTTAATCAAATAATTATGATTTATTAAATTATTTTGCTAATGGAGGGAATGTTTTGATTAGATTAAAACTAGAAGGGCCAGTACCCATTACAAAATAGCCATAGAGGTAGACAAGGAACTCACGAGTAGTGAGAAACCCAAAAAAGTAAACAAAAACTAAATCTTAAATAGTTCGACCAGTAATAAAACAACCAAAGAAAAGCCCCACATAGATGGGACCAACACAAAACCACAAGGCACCTACAGGTCTCCCAAGAACTTGAGATCAATAATTGCATTACATTCCTTGGATAGGAATTGGAGCTTCTTTTTGAATGTCACAAACCCCAGTTGAATGGCTTGGATGTTCATCATATTATCATGAGCCAAGGTGTCCACCATTTTACCCTTCCTCTTCTACATATGACCATTCTTTTCATCCTCAATGCCAAGAATGTCCTGTAATACATCCAACTCCTTTTCCCACCTCTCCCACTTCTCAAAAGACTTAGCTAAAGAAGAAATCATGTCCTAATGCCCCTTGTTCTCCACCTCTCCTGGCAATAGGGCCTGCTACTCCAAAACCTTGCCCTCAAAAATTTGAATTCCTTCCTTAGGCATGACTAACTGGCCCAAGAGACTCTTCATAATATCCTTTTGAATGTTAATAGTCTCCAAGATTTCATTGATATTTTTACTTAGGGGGTCAAAAGGGATATGAATCGATCTAAATTCACTTCTAGTTTCCTCTAGATTGATGAATACGTTGGGAGAATTTTTGGGATTAGGGTTAGAAATGGGAGGGGTGTTGAGAACATCCAAGATATGGCCATGAGTCAAAGAGTGCACAAGAGAGTTTGCCGAAGTAGGATTCCATGACTCATTGTCATTTGAGTTGTCAGACTCCCCCAGCCCAGAAGTAGAGATAGGCTTGGATTCTGATAGATTGGTCCACTTGATTGGGACAATGTGGGGTTTTATCATTCAGAAGGGCTTTACCCTGGGCTTGGGTGCTCCGATGAATGGTAGGAGGAGTTCCATCAATAGTGAAAGAGGGGTTGGGGTTGGTGGGGTCATGGATGGTCAAAGTGTTCTTGTACATAGAGGTAGGGGAGGGAAGTAGCTATGAAATTTTATTCATGAACCGCTAGCCTTTGCGGTTATGTTTCCTTCGCGGCTTCACCTTGTATTTTATCACTCTCAATTTTTTGGCATTTTCCATGTGGCCTCTTGATGAAGCTTCCTACCGCTCCATATCACTTTGCCTCTCCCGAGTTCCGTGTGTTCGAAACATGGCTTTCTCTCACTGTTTCCCGAGTCGGCCCACTATGTAGTTAGTTTTGCTTGGCATCATCCATGTGGCTTCCTCTCAAATATTTTCGCTGGGGTGTCCCTCTTTCTTTTTCCGGGCTATGTGTGTTCGACATGTGGTGTTTTTCTGTGTGTCAGTTATCTAGGAGTTGCTGCCTGTGTTGTTTTTCTCTTTTGCTACCGCCTATTCTTCTTCGCTGCTATGTGTTCATTGTTGTTGTTGCATGGCCTTGTTTTCTCTATGGACAGGTTTGTTGGTGCACTGTTGGGCAATCTTTCTATTCGATGCCGGCTCGAGGAGATCTGGGACGTCGATGTTTTGCCGAGGCATCTTTCTCAATGTGGCTTTCAGGCGGTGGGATGGCTTATATAAGCAACCCTTCTTCTCTTTTAGGAGGTTGTTGTTAGATAGATTAGAAAAACTTCCCGACCACTAGGAATAGGCCTTTTGTAATATTTACTATTGAGCTTGAAGTTTGCAGACTGTGCCAATCAATTCGACCTCTTTGTTTTTCATGTGCATTTGATAGAATATTACGACTGTGCTTTTATTTTCCTATAAGCATATGAATGTCTTTTCTTTAGCTTTTGTAATCTCCTACAACTTAATGAATACAAACCATGTTTTACTCTTATATGTTGGCCGAGTTTGTATTAGATTATGCTATGCAATTAAATGATATTGTTATGTTTGAAGTACTTTTGAGATAATCTATTTGATAGAAAATAGTTTATTGTTTGAACCTTTTCTTTCAACACTGTGCTCAAATAATTTCGTTCATGATTTGATGCATCGCCTTAGTCTAGTTGTTAATATTACTTATTATCTTTCTAACCCTTTACCTCCCCCCACTAAAAACGAAGAGCCGACTTTAATAAAATTCGGAGGTCACTTAGCTAAGCGCACAATGTCCCCCAGTAGCTAAGTTTCCCATAAGACTGCTACCCCCTACAAAATCTTGCATCAACAGGTTTTTTCATGGAACACTCAGTGGGACGTGAACTAGCACACTCACTTGATGCAAACTGTCTATCCTAGTTCTAGCAAGGAGCTAGTTGCAGGACAAAATAACCTTGCCGAAGACACTAATTCATGGTGTTTCCCTCGTAATGATGCACACATGCCCCGAAATTGTCTGCGAGAGAATTTGCAATAGAAGATTGTAGAGCAACGTAGCGAAGGTAACGTACCTAATCCTGAAAACTAGACATATGCCTCTCAGCAAATAGATAATGCAGTCCTCATGGCTCAAATAAAAGGAATGTCCATAGAGAAGGAGTTAGATATAGCTCCGGACCAAGTGCTCTTTTCATGGATGGAAGGAGAGGAATCAGCCTTTCCGAATGACATTCCAATGACTCAAGTGCCTCGGGTGCAATCTGACTACAATACACATTCAAAGCGAAGAATCATGGGAGAATTCACACCTCCACTGATTCAAGGTTCAACTAATTCAATGCCCAATCCACCAAAAAATTTGTCATCAGTTCCATAGTAGTCTAAGGTGACTACTCCCAGTTTTCTGAATCCTCCTCTTTCGAAAGAAAAATCCCCCATGATCACCCTGACTGTTGTGAAACAACCGGATGCACCAGCTGCGAAGCAGAAGGAGCAAGCAACCGTGACTCATCGGTCATGAGTGTAGTTCAATGTGGTGGAACAACTAAAGAATTCCTTTGCCAATGTTACTTTGTGGGATATCCTGGCTATCCCAGAGCAAAATATGTTGTTACAGAAAGCATTGTTGGGAGAAGAAGATGTGAAGACACCGAAACAACTTAGTGAAGAAAATACATCCAAGCTGGACCTAGATAAAGTGCTAACGAATGAACCAGAAGAAAAGCTCGAAATCGGAAAAGAGAGTAAGCCTAACCTAAGCCTTTATTTCTAACACTTATCATTGGTGACAAGTTGTTGCATAATTGTATGATTGACTCTAGTGCTAGCACCACCGTCATGCCTAAGAAAATAGTTGATGCTTTGGGGCTAAAGTATGAGCCTCTTAAGAAGGGAGTTATGCAACTCGATAGAAATAAGGTTGATACCGTCAGAGTAATCAAAGGATTGCCTATGAAATTGTTTGCTTGCCCGAGTATTACTATGAACCAAGACACTGTACTCATTGATGTCCCTCCTCTGTTTGGAATACATTTGTCCTGAGAGTTCACTACAAATGTTGGAGGATATCTAGTGTTGGATTGGTCACACCTAATCTTAAGAACTAAGTATGGAGCTAAGATGAAACTATTATCGAAAACTTTGCATTTTGAACATGTCACTGAGGAGGCCCTGATCAATTTTGAAGTGGCACATACTTCAATTACCTGGGAAGAGATGTTCAATGTGGAATTTCTTGAGGAAGAAGAAGCAAGTAGCTCCTGGACGGAGAGTGAAGAAGCTTTGTTGAATGAGTTTATAGATACAAACCCTTTTGGAGTTTATCATGCAATTGGACTGGAAACCTATGTCATACATGACGAAGGACAGATTATGGCCAAAGTTACTAAAGAGTCTAAAGGTGAAACATCCTTGAAGTTATGGACTTTGCACTTTGATGGAGTAAAATGCAAAGTAGGGGCTGGAGTAGGAATATGTTTGACATCTTCATCCGAAGAAAAGACTTTGAGGTCTTATTGCTTCTAGTTCGCATACTCAAACAATGAAGCAGAATATGAAGGCCTTGTCCATGGTTTGAGCCTTGCAGAACAAATGGGCGCAAAGCAAATAAGGGTGTTTGCAGATTCAGAATTGGTGGTCAACCAAATCCAAGGGTTTTTTGTTGCAAAGAATATCTGTATGTGATCATATCGGCATAGGATATGGGATCTTATTGAAGGCTTTGAGTCATTTAACATTTAGGCTATAGTGAAGGAGAAGAACTCCAAAGCTGACCAAACGACAACTGTCAGAGCTCAGTTTGAGCCAACTTTCGAGGTATTAAAAAATAAACATGTAGTGCGGGTAATTGTATGACCTGATGTCTCGAATAATGATCAAGAATAGCAAGTGTTTGATAGCGATGCTCATATTACATCATTTCTCCAGCTACCTGGAGAATTTTTTGACCAATTGCAACCAAAGATGACCAAACAGTAGACCATCTACAAACCGTTGCTAGTTCTGAATTTTTTTCAATGTTGGATGGTTTTTTTGGCTATAATCAAATCTGTGTAAAGGAGGAAGACCAACACAAAACAATAGTCACCACAAAGTGGGGGACATATGCATACGCCAAGATGCCCCTTGGGCTCTTAAATGCCAGATCCACCTTTCAAATAGCTATGGATATTTCCTTTAAATATTTAATACATAAGATTATACTTATCTATTTGGATGACCTGACAGTGTTTTCCAAATCTCTGGATGATCACTTTGATCATCTCAAGCTTGTCTTCTAGAAATGCCAGGAATTCAGGATTTCTCTAAACCTGAAGAAATGTGTATTTGGGGTTCCTCAGGGGAAGCTGTTGGGATATGTTGTTTTGAGGGAAGAAATTGCTATTGATCCGGAAAGAGTTAATACAATTAGGGAGATCTCCCTACCCGTGAATAAGAAAGGACTGCAACCTTTTTTGGGTAGGGTCAATTTCATTAGTTGATTCATTACGGACTTTGCAGGGATTGTTCGGTCGATTACCCTGATGCTGAAAAAGGACCAGACTTTCAAGTGGATGATGAAAGCTAGAAAAGATTTTGAGATTATAAAATAGGTCATTTCTTCAACTCCAGTATTGATTAATCTAGACATGTCTAATGAATTTATTATGTATGTTTTTGGCAGTGGCAACAATATTGCCACTGTGCTAATACAGAAAGATAATAAAGATAAGAAGAAATCGCCTATTGCTTTCTATTCGTGCACCTTAAAGGAGTATGAGGTGAAATATAATTTTTTAGAAAAGTAGGCCTTTGCTATTTTGAAAGGGTTGAAAAATTTTCAACATATGATATCATGCAATAAGGTGATTGTTTGTGTGCCGCATCCTAGTGTGCGGGAATACATTATGGAAGGATAAATCATCGAGAAAAGATCTAACTAGATTACTAAGATCCTCGAGTATGATATTGAGATTAGGCCTATCAAGACTATTAAGGGACAAGGATTGTGCGAGTACCTAGCCAGAAAAAAAAGGAACCAGTGGCAGAGCTCAAAGTCTCGGAACCTGTGCTACTTAATGAGGAAAGCTCTGAGGATGATTGGCTGGAGGCTAGGATAAACTTCATGCAAACAGGAAGGTATCCAACCAATCTCCCTTCATTTAAGAGATGTTTCTATCAATTTCAAAATAGTAGTTATGTTCTCTAAGAAGGAGTACTTTTTAAAAGAAATTTTAATGGTGTCCTGTTAAGATGTGTGAATGACGAACAAACCAAAAAGATATTAGATCGATATCATAGTGGCCCAGCTAAAGGGCACTTTTCCACAAGAACTACTATAATTAACATCATTTGTGCTAGTTATTTGTGGCCAACATTACTCAATGACTCATTTTCATTGGTAAGATCTTGCAGTGAGTGTCAATTTTATGTGGGAAGAAGGAAAAATGATGCTATGCCACTAAGACCTATAGTAGTGGAGAAATATTTTTCTCAATGGGGTCTTGACTTCATTGGTATGATTAACCCTTTTTCTTCAGCTGGGCATAGGTGGATCTTGACAGTGACTAATTACTTCACCAGATGGGCAGAGGTTGTGCCATTAAAAAATGCAATGGAAATAGAAATTGTTAATTTCCTTGAGGAGCTGGTAGCCAGATTTGGCCTACTAAAAACAATTATTTTCGACAATGCTAAAGCTTTTCTCATCTCTAAGATGAGACAATTTGCATTAAAATATGGGGCCTTCTTGAAAACCTCTCCTAATTATTACCCATAGGTGAATGGCCTCACGGTATACACAAACAAAAACCTGATCAGGTTGATCAAAAGGATAGGCTTAGAACACTAGAGGGAGTGGCATAAAAACCTCTGAACAACGCTATGGGCAGACTTTATCACACCTAGGAAAATATTAAAGACATCTCCTTATGAGATGGTGTGCGGGAAGGAGGTGTTGTTGCCTATTACTATGGAAATCCCTGCTCTCCAATTGCTCAAATATCTAGAAATTGAGTAGAACAGAGCTATGAAGGTATGGTTTTATGAGTTACTTGAGGTACAAGAGAAAAGAGAGCATGCTCTTGAGGCAATGAATAACTGCCAACAAGTGGTGAAGAAATGGTTTGATAAAAATACATCTGAACAGGAGCTACAATGTAGAGACTTGGTGCTCAAGTTCAACGAGTGCGGAGTAAACCCTGACCAACACGACAAGTTCGATAGTCTTTGGGAAGGGCCTTTTAAATTCATCCAATGTAAACAATTGAACTCTTTTGAGTTAGAAACTATGGAGGGTGATGCTTTGGGTATTCAAGTTAACGGAATACACCTTAAAAAGTTTAATTAGTCCTGCTTATGCAGAGGATTTGTAAATTTGTAAATATGTAATTATTTTTCTTGCTTTAGGTTTTGGGGTTTTCTCAATGCTTTTTGAATAACAACAAACAGTATTGCAAGAAATTGAGATACAATGAAGAATGAGCCAAGATATGAAAAACTTGTGTATTATATTACTTTTGGAGCATTTACAATATATACGGCGAAGGCCGGTGACCATATATCAAAATATACATATATATATCCGCTACAGGGGGGCAAAGGTTGGAAAAAAGAAAAAAGAAAATTGGATTATATTTTCATAGTTCTCAGGCAGAGGAGTGACCAGCATCAATAGTGATAGGTGGTGCAAGGTGGGGAAACATCATCCTCTTTAAGTCCATGTACCACTGCATGTTTCAGAAGGGTTCAATATGATGTATTCGCATCAAGAAGTAGCATTCGGCGCGAACCTTGGAGCAATGTTCTTTGTGTATTTTGATCTCAAAGTCGAACAAAAAGGGCCTGGTTGGCACAAGTCCTCCATGCTCAAACAGTCAACATAGGTTGCAAATAGATGGGACCCCAAGATTAAATTTAGTGGCTCGCACTACATGTTCCAATCCCCCGAGGTAGCGTTGAGGAAAGAATCACTTGGTCAACTTAAGAATTTTGCATTTAGAAACACTAATGTCCAGTAGCGAAGTGATGAAGTGGGAGAAAATGCTAGTATTTTCTCTATATTGATCCTCATACTCAATGCAATCTTTTCCTAGTACCCATTTGATCGCCTTTATATATAATAGGTTTTTCACACCTGTTATTCACTTCAGGCGCCTACACCTAACCTTTCCTAGAAATGCGGCTTGGGTCTTCTTATAGACTAATCTAATGGGTCTCTCCATACTCTCTTGCTAATCTAGCTAAATGGTAAAATTGCTAAGATAAACTAGGGCCTAATCAGTAAGAATGTTGAAAGTAATTGTGATTAGCAAGGTTGCCAAGGGTCCTATTTATAGATTGGTTGGGGTTCACTGGATGAGGAAAGCTATGATTACATCAGAAGAAAATGGTGCTATCAAGCCTTGATAATCAGTGTTGTGGCATGTGAGGTGATGTGAATAATCAGGTATAGTTGCAACTTGCTCCATTCAAGAACTGCTGAATTGAATGAGAATAGGCTAGTTGTTAGAATGATGTGCTTCCATTTTGATTGAATCAAGGCAAATATTTTGATAAGGGTGTTGGGTGATGTGCCCAAGTACGATCATGAAATCAATAAATGCAAAAGAGCTTGCGAAAGATATGGCAAGGCTGTCTCTATGCATTGTCCAAGAAACATCAGGTGCCACCTCATGTGCAGTCATGTCTCTTAAATATGAAGAGTATTTTAGTAGGTTGGCGATCTCTTTGCACACACAAAAAGGCTGGTGGTGCATGTAGTAACTAAATGTGAAAAGCTAGCACATACACTTGCTAAGCCATTTTTTGCGAAAATCAAAAAGCAGTTTAGGCACGCGAAAGGCATTTATTATGACAATTTATCAAAATGTGTAATTGTCTAAATCATTTGCAAAGAAGAGAAAGCATTTTCAGAAGCTAAAATTTATAGAGTTTGTGAAACCCCTTGCGAATACAAAGAAATGACTGAAATTGTAGGTAGTTCAACACAAGCCATGGTCACAAAGAGTATTGATGAGCGGAGATTGATGACACCCTATGTAAATATATATTACCTTGAGTCTTATGCTACTCTAGGCATTCCAACAAAGCCATCCTAACCCTTTACCAGTCAAGCGGATCAAAAAAAAATTGGCACGATTTCTCTTAGAAATCAAGCCCTAGTATCAAAGGATTGGGACAATATTTTGCATCTTGAGTTATCTCAAAATCCCAATAGCCTGAGGGAGGCTGCATGCGATAAAATGAAGAACATGTCAGAACCTTTTCAAAGATGTTTATAGAACTGTGGGCTTCCCTAGTACATGGTTCCTCTGGTGCATCATTTTCCATAAATTGTGGCAACATGTGCAGTAGGTTTTGACCCTCAAATTGGAGTCATAAGTGGCCCTAATTTGAAGGTAGTTATCAATTCGTAGGCCTTGCAAGATATGCTATGCATTTTGTTCATCTCACTTCATAATGTTGAAAATTTTGACATTCAAATAATACAAGACTACTGGAGAGTGCTTTGAATGGTGCAATAGTTTTATCACACTAAGACTGCTCAACCGACAGATGTTTCGGCACCTCCCAGATTCCCAATTGCTCTGGGTACTTTAAAGTTGGGCTCCTCTTCTATCTGCTCTATGTTGGCATTGGTTTGTGGGTTGGATATGAACAAGGAGGTTTTTGAATTCCAAATGGGTCTCAACTGTATGTTGAAGAAGAACATTACGCCTCTACTTATGGACTTCACAAAGGTTATAATTGATGGGATGAGGCAGCAGCTGACGGAATTCGAGCCAGGTTCTAGATTCAAGTATTCTTCTTTCCTGGTCTACATGATTTTGTACTAGAATCTTGATTATTTCAAGCAATTCATGGCCTTTGCCATATTTGATGAAAGTGGCGTGAGAAAGCCAGTTTCGACATGGACTCCCATTCTAACGAAAACTTTTGATTATTATGCATTTTCGGACTCATTCCTAGATCCAACTTTGCGAGCTTCGGATGGATCTAGGAGCAACATGTCTATGCGATTATCACCAAGGAAAAAATCATGGAGGAGAGGCCTCATGCCACCATGCGATTGGTTCTTTGCTATGGATTTCACTATGCTCCATATGCAAGGTTTTGTCCAGAAGCCCTTCTGGCTCTCGCATATTGTTTATGACTAATTGCTAGCTCTAGAGGCATTTAGGCAGCTATGTAATATTGAAAATGACTACTGGGGAGGAAGGCATTTGACTTCCTATTTGATGTTGTAAGTCATGTTCGACTCTATATCGCTAGTAATAAAAAGAGCTTGAAGGTTAACAACTCAGAGGTATTATACTCTAAGTTGGGTAATCTTGGGTTGGTGGTCATCAGTGACACGTGGTGATACAACTCGAAGAATAATTTGTCGGAGGTTGGCATAAAAATTCCACACCAGCCTTGGTCATTTTGGGACCCTTGGAGAAATGCAGATGAGGGTAATTTGAAATTATACGTAGGCCTAGAGTATTTACCTATTGACAAGAATTGACCATCGTGGCTGAATTTTTACCACGTTGTGGTGAAGCTCAATCCCAATCATAAGATGAGTCAATATCTGTGTAGCAAGTTGAATAAGCTTGGAAGGAAGCTTGAAATAATCAGGGACTTCTAGATGTACAAACAGGAGATAAAGATGAAAAATGGTCTTTTCCAAGAGGTGGAGTCAGACAACCGGTTTGATGACATTTGGGTTCATGAGCATTTAGATAGCAAGAACTCCCCAAACCCTTTGGAGTCTGAGAAGTTCTTTGAGAAAGGAAGTGCTACCATGGAACCCAAAGAGGAGGTAACCTAGAGAGCCCCTGTTGCCCAAAAAGATCCAACGCATGGGGTGACTATCAATGGACAACATTCGCAGCAGGAGGAATCCTCAAATACGCAGACGTCGGAGCTTGCTAGTTCCTCTCGATTAGGCATGATAATGCCTAGGACCTTCGAATTCTGATGAAAACTTATTTTGGAGGTTGATAGTTCTCCGGAAGAGGAGGGGCCATGAACAAAGAAGGCTACAAAAGGAGAGGAGCAACGACATGCTGAAGCAGTGGTATCGGTTGCAGTTCTTCAAGAACCTCAGGTATTATTTCCTCCCTCTTCTCTCTCTACTATGTCTCTTGTCTCCTCCTTGTTTTCCCCTTCTTTTGCATTTTCACCAGCTATTTCTATCGCTGGATATCTAGGGCAGTCCAATATTTTCCCTCTTGGTTTTCCATTTCCATCCCCTACTTTTCATTCCACCCTTGAAACACAATTGGTCACTAGTCCTGACCTTTTGAGCCAACAATTTTAATCCCTGAGGCCTGACGTGTTAGTTGGTGCTTCCCTGGCCTTTCCTCATACCATGTTTCCATCACCTTCGGGTGGCCAATTTATTCCACCCTTCTCCCCGATAGTTATTACGAGGCCTAGCAAGTCCATCGATGCACTGAGCACACTTTCCTTCCCACTAGCAGTCCCTCTAGAGTTTCCTTTTGCTGGTGGACTGGTTATTTCTTACTAGGAATATTTTTTGTAGGTGGATGCAAACAAAAGCACCTGCGCAAGCCAAATTCAGAAAAGAAGAGAAAAGGATATGAGCAGACAAGCAGATCCTCTTTTGCAAACAGTATTCCACGAGAGTCAGAATTCACTGATATTTGCAAAAACCACCCCCAATGTGATCAAACTAGTTGGAGAAATGTTGTCAAGCGACTATTATGTCAACGTCATTGGGCTAGACTTGTAGCAAGCTCATTCACAAGATAAAGTCGAGCTAATGGAAGAGACTCAAAGGGCAGTGACCACCAACTTCCTCAAGCTCAGTCTCCAAACAAAGAGAAAGGAGGAGCAATTGAAGGAGCTGAGAAGTAAGGTTGATATTTGGGAAAACAAGCATAAGCCCTAGGAAAATGAAATTAGTTTCCTACTGACTAAGAAGAATGCCTTGGAGGGAAAGGTGAGCGAGCTTCAGGCTTTGGGCATGGATTTCATTCCAACCCTGCGAAATGAAATTGAGCAATGTCGAGCGACCGAGGCAACCCTCTGTGCTAATTTGAGGTAGAGAGATGATGGCATGAAGCAACTCCAACAAAGCATGAATGACAAAGTAAATGAGATGAATGCTACTCTGGAGTCAGAAATTAAGAAGAGGAAGCAGGCCGAATTGTCCTTGGAGGAGAGGGAGAAAGAAATTTCTACTCTAAGGAGTTAGCTGTCTGTATTGGATGAAAGCTTATCAGAACTAAGGGCAGACTAGAGCATTAGAGTTGCAGAATTAGATCTTTTGAGAGCCCAACCTCCTGCACCACAAACGAGCTCGCTGGAAATTGCCAAAGAATTATACACATTGTATTGGGATAAGGTCAATGCATTATTCCTTACTTTGCAGCCCACCCTAAAGTTTATGGTGCAAGTGGCCAACCTATGTGGGGCAGTTAGCAAAACAATGGAGTAGGTGTAGGAAACTACTTTTGATACAGTTCCAGAGGCCAGGCAGTTGTTGGGAAAGTTGTATACAACTTCCGATAAAGCTCTGAGTGGTGTAGGTATTGCGACTATGGGCGTAAACATTCTCATTTCCATGCATGAGGCTTGTTGGTGTTTTTCTATTGTTTCCCACATAGGCTTCATAATTATCTAAGAGGTTGCCAACCTCTATACTAAAGCACCAAAAAGGCTTGTGGCCAACTGATGAGATTCGGCCAAAGACTGAGATCTCCTACACTTCAGGCTCTGTGAAACCAAGGAGGGTTTTCCTATGTGTGTCCATAAAAACACCTTGTGAAGGGTAAGAACACTTCTTCTCATAAATATAGTCTCTTACAAATGCAATTAGATAGAGATTACCCCGGCTGTGGCAAACCAAAGAATAATAACAATTATCTTAAAGCAACAAGACTCAAAACCTTAACATAAAATTTGCATCTCAAAAGAGATAAGGTTTGATATTTTAGATTTTTTTAGATCCTGAACCACCATGCTTAGAACTACAACCCTACACTTATAAAAGAAAACTTGGAAACACTATCCAGTGCCTCATCCATTGGGCGAGAGTCATATAAAGTATAAGTAAGGTATTATGAAATTACCCTCACAATGATTTACATCACGAGGTCTTTCAGTCTGTTAAAACAATACTCCTTAGTGATCCTGAACATAGTATCATAAACCAGTAATTCATTCTCAAGTATTTGATTAACTCATTAAGTTAAAGCAAGGAAACAAAATACACCTTTCACATATTCCATTGAAGCTGAATGAACAAACCATTGATGAATTCATCCATAATTCATGACATACAAACAGAAGAGCAATAGTCTTAACCAATTTTTATAGATTTGTTTCAATATCAGTAATTACAAAAGTATAGCATACTTATTTCATATAACCCCCCATTTGAATGACTTCCTGAGTAGTCTCCCCAAATAAAACTTACAGTAAAACTAACTGTACATATTCTAAGCAACATGGAACATATAATCCCACTGCTAAAAATGAGTTGTAAAATCTCTTTTATAGACAGGAGAGCAACAAGCATCAGGCTCCATTGTTAATTTCAAAACTGAATTTCATCCTAAATGAAATTCAAAATTACATTTAAAAATATTCCTCATCATCAGAAAAAACCATAAATGGTTCGAGGAATCAAAATGGTTACACCCATGTAACCAGCTGGACAAAAAAATGAAAAAGCATGCCAGACATGCGCACATCCATATCAACACAAAAAAAACCACAGGGAAAGTAACACCCCCAGTCACGGACAACCACCATTAGCAATTATTTGCTTGACACACGGCCCTGGTATAGGCGATCGCTTATGTTTATTACTTCGTAAGAAGCGAGACCATCTTCCTTTTATCCACATCAACACAGGTTCCAGTAGCACAACATGAAACCATTGCAGTTATTGGTGAAATTGCAAGGGCCTCTTCATCAACCCCCACAAGCTTGGTCATGGTAGCTAGATAAGATCGATATTACGAGTCTGTTTCTGACCCATTTCCATTAAAATCTGACGATAGCACAACAAGAGACTCACAACGCTCAGGCCCTTTGCCAGTATCTCTAAGAGCAACATCAAGCATGCCAGGAATAGGTTGCTCCTCACTGAGTTGCAACCTCCTTGTCTTTATCCTGGCGCTCATACGCACAATGGACTTGTCCATTGAAGAAATGCACCTCGCAAAGAACATGAGAAAATCGACCACCTACAAACAAGACAACTCAAAATGCGATGATAACACTAGATAACTCAGCAAGCATTTATAGAGTGAATTGGTGCAAGGGATATTGATTGCTCAAATGCAATACGAGCATTTGAGCAATTAGTGGCTGATATAGCCACCAGAAAATTATGATGGGCTTGCGTAGAAACAACATACAACCCATCATTGCACTTATCAGGAGGGAATCATTCACATGCAAGAAAATTAGGAGAAGATCCACTGAAAAACCCGTGCCATTAATGAGAACAACTTGCAGAGCACAAGAAATCCCTACACGGATGAACAATATCCCATCGTAATTGAACCGTCAATGTGGATCAGACCTAGCAAGTTAGATGACTCGAATTGAGTCAACAATCGTTTGAAAATGCACATTAGCAGCTAGGATAAACCACGTCCAATCATAACTCAGGAGGATAAGAATATGTTAGGGCATGTGCAGGATCATCATGGAAAAAATAGGTCCTTAACTGGAAATAAAATTCAGAAAAATCAGAGTTAGGCAACTTGACATAAAAATTTGAATAAGTTAATTATAGTATTTCAAAAATATGTAAGAATAGAATTTATTGCAAATTGAATGTAGTTTCTAAAATACTAGGTTTATTTTTATTTTAAAAAAATCTATTTGGTGAAAATTTGAAATTTCAATGCAGTAGTAATTGAATTGTAGGAAAAAATAAGAAGTAGGTGTCTGTCTGACCACCCTAACCACAATAAAATGATAATATTTTTTTATAATATTTTAGATATAAGTAGAAGACTCATGTCCCAATGTGATGCATATTTTTTTGTAATTTTTTTCCATGTAAATAATTAATTATTATTTTTTTATTACAAATTTTGAAAAATATAAAAACTCGTATGTCCGACCACCTTAACTTGGTCAAAAGTTCATTAAATTCAGTTCATTTTTTTTTTAATCCTATAGTATGTGAAGCATAGAATGTGACACATGTTTTAAATTCAAAAAATGTGATACCCTGTGAAAACTATAGATGTTTTTCAATCAGCCTATCAATGAGGACTTAAGTCATAATTCAAATAGAAAATGAATAATAATTATTTATTAAATTCAAAGTAAAGCATAATTTATATTGGTGGAAAACTAAGAATCTCCTTTAAAATCCCTTTTCGTTTCATCAATTTTGGGTAAAAACAAGTCGTCAGCCACATGGGCCATCATATCACTTATATATCACCACTTTTTAGCCCATCATGATCCTACACATACCCATTACTGAGCAGTAGGTCCCACCTAGCCTTCTATGTTGTAAGAAACAAGCCACTTGTCGCCCTCTTGCAAACCTCGTAGTACCCTTGGGGGTATTTAATCCGATCATGTGAGATATGCAAGGGACAATCATAATTAATCCCTGTCATTGAGATCCCATGGGTAGGAGACACCTAATTGATACCGGTGGCGCATTGGGAAAAAGCCCCATCCCTTCGTACAAGACAGATGGAATTATCTCGCAAACCCCATAGCATCTGAACGACATCAACAAGAAAACCTGTGAGGTCTGCGAGGAACAGTCGAGATCATCTATGATCTGACAGCTCAAAAAGTAGAATGTAACAATTATAAAATAGTGGTCAAGCCGACCGACAACCCTCAGTGGCACGAATATTAAAAACCAAAGCGGCAGATAAGAAATTGGTAGTTCAGGTAAAAAGGGGCTGGTAAAAGCATGAAGGAAAGGCTCAAATGGACCACTTAAGTAACTGGTTACCCTCGGTAGCAAGTCAATGTTGAAATATAGCATAAGTGTTTCAAAAGTTAATAGTTTATATTACCATGGGTAATATAAAACCCCGAACCCTTAAGCCTCCCTCATAGAAAATCTTAAAAGTCCAACCAAGGCCATCCACAATGTAATAGAGTGCATAGCTAGATTGAATCAAATTACTAGTGACATGCGGGTGAAACTTTCTTGCTTAACTCAGTGAGGCCTCCCGTCACCCTTCGCCGCAGATCAGGCGGTAGCAGGTGTCGAGCACATAATTTCAAGGATCGAGGAGAAGAAGAAAAATATTTTTGTTTTCCAATCCTTTGATCAAGCTCTGACCGCCAAAAATATTGAGGGTATTGTGCATTAGCTAGCACAACTCTTTTTCCAGTTTGAATTGGAGGCGAAAGTATCTGGCAGATTTCCTTTCAAGGCAATCATCGATCTCAAGTTGGTGCACAAAAATCTACGAGCCCTCTCTGCGCCATCAAACGAGGTCTGGACTAGCCTTCAGGCTGCCCTCTCTAAGCTGTGAGCGATAATGGGGATACTGAACCAAGGTTTTTGAGGTTCTTCATTCCGTAGATGAAATATCTGAGTCGCCAAACTGTGAACTTTTATTCATGAACCGCTAGTCTTTGTGGTTATGTTTTCTTCGCAACTTCGCCTTGTCTTTTATTGCTCACAGATTTTTGGCATTTGCCACGTGGCCTCTTGACAGAGCTTCCTATCGCTCTGTATCGCTTTGCCTTTGCCAAGTTCCGTGTGTTCGACATGTAGATTTCTCTCGCTGTTTTTTGTGTCGGGCCCACTATGCAGTTACTTTTGCTTGCCATTGTCCATGTGGCTTCCTCTCGGAGCTTTTCATTGGGGTGTCCCTCTTTCTTTCGCCAAGATCCATGTCTTCGCTGCGTGGCATTTTTCTCTCCACTGGTTATCTAGGAGTTGCCGCCTATGCCATTTTTCTCTTTTTTTGCCACACATTCTTCTTCGCTGCCACGTATTCACTACTACTGCTACATGGCCTTGTTTTCTCTATGGACAGGTTTGTTGGCACGCTATTGGGCAATCTTCCTATTCAGCGTCGGCTTGAGGAGACCTAGGATGCCGATGTTTTATCAAGGCATCTTTCTCAATGTGGCTTTCAGGCGATGGGCTTGCTTATATAACGAACCCTTCTTCTCTTTTAGGAGGTTATTGTTAGATAGATTATAAAAAATTCCTGAGCACTAGGAATAGGCCTTTTGTAATATTTACTATTGAACTTGAAGTTTGCAGACTATGCCAATCAATTCAACCTCTCTATTTTTCATACATTTGATAGAATATTAAGACTATTCTTTTATTGTCGTATAAGTGTATGAATGTCTGTTCTTCAACTTTTGTAATCTCCTATAGTTTAATGAAAACATACCATGTTTTACTCTTCTTTCTTGGCTGAGGTTGTATTAGATTATGCTATGCAATTAAATGATATTCTTATGTTTGAAGTGCTTTTGAGATAATCTATTTGATAAACAATAGTTTATTGTTTGAGCATTTTCTTTCAGCACTGTGCTCAAGTAATTTCATTCATGATTTGGTGTATCGCCTTAGTCTAGTTGTTAATATTACTTGTTATCTTTGTAACCCTTTACCTCCTCCCATTAAAAATGAAGAGCCCGCTTCGATAAAATCTGAAGGTTACTTAGCTAAGCACACAATGTCCCCCAGTAGCTAAGTTTCGCATAAGACTGCTACCCCTTGCAAAATCTTGCATCAATAGTAGCATAGAATGATACTTGCATAAATGAAAAATAAGGCCCTAGTGTATGAGAAACTTCTTGCACTTGGCCTAAACACTTCTAACAGATTGCTTAAGTAAAGACATAAGCCAAAAGGAGAAATCCATCTTGACATTATACCTAATATGATTAAGCATAAGGAAAATATGGGTGTGGAAGTTGCATAAATTCCCTTCGAGAGTGACATACCTTATGAGAATTGTAACAATTATGTTCCATATGCTAGGTAGGTCTACATGCTTAAAGTCATTCTCCAACCAATTCACCCTCTCGGCCCCTTTTAGGAACTGTTTCATGTCTTCCTAGTAGTGACTTTTTGATTTACAAGGAATGCAAATCCCTTCTAGGGATAGCCCTATAACCTCCACAATAAGCTAAGGAGTCACCATGAAAGATACCCCTCCAACAATAACAGTTTTATCCACACCAAGAATTGGCGAACTCTTAAGAAATCTTGGGGTTATTTCCCTACATCCCCTCCACATACGAAGCTAGCTTACCACATTCTAGAATGGCCAAAACCTCCTTATCTTGCTTCCAACCATCCTAGTTGGTAGCTTCATCCTAAACCAAATCCCCTCCCATCACAAAAAACACAAGTTTCAGAGTGAGGAAACACTAGCAATAGAAATGGTTATACAAAAACCAGAGCTACCAAAAAAGGTAAATATACATAAATTGATTAGTGGGCTTAAGTTGCCATAATTGAAGAGTGTGGTAGCTATTAATATGAGCTAACATCATGTCAAGCTCAATCTCACTTGGATAGAACTTTAACATCATGTTGAATTAATTCAAGCACCTGACTTGGGATGTGGAGGATATTATCCCATTTTACTAAATTTGGAGTAAAAGCTCCAAGATTTGTTAAGGAATTGACAAATTTATTGCCACTCCTATATATGTGATTAACATTTAAATTCTTAATGGAAATCATGAGATTGTGATCCAATACCACGGGGTCCTAATGATTTTGTTGACGCAAAAATTTGCAAGGGCAACAACCTTATGAGAAACTTAGCTATTGGGGGACCTGTGCACGTAACTGAGTGACCTCTGGGGTTTTATTGAATCCGGCTCTTCATTTTTATGGGGGGGAGGTAAAGGGTGAGAAGATTAACATGAAATAAACAAACCTAAACTAAGGCACTGCACCAAATTAGAAGAGAAATAACTAAGCACAATGCTGAAACAAAGGCTCGAATAGTAACTTTTGTTTGTCAAATAGATGCTTCCCAACACTGCGAACATAAGAACATCACGTTATTTGCATAATATTAATTATACAACATAAGCCAACATAGAAGAGTAGCAACACGATCTGCATTTTATTAAACTACATAAAGATTACAAAATCTTGAGACAAACATTCATATATTCAAGAAAATACAACCACAGTTTAATGTCATATTAAATGCATGAAAATAGAAAGGTCAAATGACTAGCACAGTCTGCAAGTTCAAATTTAATAGAAAACACTATAAAAGTCTAATTCCCAGTGCTTGGGAATATTTTTAAATCCATCTAAAAATAAACATTATAATGGGAAGAATGTTGCTTAAATAAGCCAGCCCACCGCCTGAAGACCCCCATGAGAAAGATGCATCAGCAAAGCCATCAACAATCCAGATTCCTTCGAGCTGAAACTAATAGAAAAATCATCCAGCAGCATGCCAACAAACATGCCCCTTGAGTATATAGTGCCACACAGCAGTAGAAGAGAACACATGGTGACATAACGGAGACCAAGGCACAAGTGTCGAAACCCAGATAATGGATGCATGAACAAGTGCCACACATAAAACACATGGAGCCCAGAAAAAAGAGGATGGGATGGCCCACGAAAAGGCTCTAATAGGAAGCCACATGGAAAATCCTCTAGTAAAAGAAACCGTAGTGTGGGCCCAACTCAGGAAGAAACAAGAGAAGGCCACATGTCGAACACACAAATCTTGGCAAAGGAAAAGTGATACGACCCAACAAAAACCTTTGATAGGAAGCCACGTGGCGACCGTTGAAATGTTGTGAGTGATACAAAACAAGGCAAAGCCACGAAAAGAAGAGTAAACCATGAAGGAAAAGTGGTGCATGAATAAATATTCATAGTTTGGCGATTCACGGGACATTTCATGTGTGGAATGAAGAACCTTAGAAACTCTTGTCCCACTCCTACACAATCACTCACAGCTAGGAGAGGGAAATCTGAAGGCCTTTCCAGACTTCATTTGATGGCACAAAGAGAGTGCACAGATTTTTGTTTGCCATGTTAAGATCAATTATTTCCTTAAAAGGCAATCCGTCAAATACCTTTGCCTCTAATTCAAGCTGAAAAATAGTTGTGCCAATTCATATACTATATTTTCAATATTTTCAGCAGTTGGGGATTGATCGAAGGATTGGAAAACTGAAAAATCCTACTTCTTCTCATCAATCTTTGCAATGATGTGCTCAATACCTGCCACTGTTTGATCTGTCATGAAGGGTGATGGAAGCCCTCGCTGAGTTCAGTGGGAAAACTTTGCTCACATATCACAGGTAATTTGGGTTAGCTTAGCCATGCACTCTCCTATATGTTGGATGACTTCGTGCATAGAGATGAGAATATTTATTCCCATGGCCGCCATTGTTCGATCCTCAATCCTCACACTACTCAATGTTTCATTGGAGGCTTTATATAATTTTCCTAATAATCGCCTAGCGTCTGGAACATTATTGGAAGTCATCTCCTGCACCTATTGCATTGTTTCACTAACCACCTCGCATAGACTGGTTGCCTTCGCCCTAAATTTTAGATTGGGCTGCAATGTAAGGCATAATTCTTTGACCTTATCCTAGTATGATGCATGTAGCTCCTTGGAAATCTCAAGCGAGTTCATTTGGGGTGCAGGGGGTTGGGCTCTCAAAATATTCAATTCTACAACGTTACCACTTATATCCACCTTCAACTTCACCATGCTTCCTTTCAGGACAAATAACTAATTCCTCATAGTAGAACTCTCTCTCTCCTTCTCTCCTAAGGCCAATTTTCCCTGCCTATGCTTCTCATTTTGTTACTCCAATGCGACATTCATCTCATTTACCTCTTCATTAGTGCTTTGTCAGAGCTATTTCAGGCCATCATTCGCCTACTTCAATTCATCATGGAGGGCCGCTTTCGTCACTCTGCATTGCTCAATTTCTCTTCGTAGGGTTGGAACAACTTCCACACACCAAGCCTGAAGCTCAGCATTTTTTTTTTCAAAGGCATTATTTTCACTCTGCAAGCGATTGATTTTGACCTCTTGGGCCTTATGCTTGTTCGACTAGATATCAACCTTACCCCTCAACTCCTTCATTTTTTCATCCTTTTTCTTTATCTAGCGACTGAGCTTGAGGAAGTTGGTAGTCACCACCCTCTGAGTTTCTTCCATTAACTATAGACGATCATGTTGCAAATCAAGCCCTATTGCATTGACAAGATAATCACTTGGCTAGATATCCCTAACCGGATTGATCACATTGGGTATGATATTCACAAACATCAACGAATTTTGGCTTTTGTTGAACATAGTATGCAAAAGAGGCTCCACTTGTCTGTTGGCATCCTTTTCCCTCCTTTTCTGAATTCGGCTTGTCCGAGCACTTTTGTTTGCATCCACCTATGAGAAATATTCTTGGGATGAAATACCCAATCCACTAGCAAAAGGAAATTATTGGGAAACTGCTAGTGGGAAGGACAACACGCTCAATGTATCAATGGACTTGCTAGGTCTAGTAATAATTTTTGAGGAAAAAGGTGGGATAAACTGCCTACCTAGAGATTATGAAAACATGGTAGGAAGAAAGGTCAATGAAGCACCAACCAACATGTTGGGTCTCATGGATAAACATTGTTGGCTCAGAGGATCAGGATATGCTACCATTCCTTATGCTTCATGGGCAAAAGGAAAAGGAGGAGACATAAGGGGACCCCCAAGGGAAATAATGTGGGTATGCCCTGGGTAACCAATAATAGGAGTAGCTGGTGTGAAGGATGTAGCAGGGGTAAGCGCAAAGGAGACCAAAGACATAGAAGAGAGCAAAAGGGGACAAACATACCCAGGCTTCCCGAAGATCAGCAATAAGTACCACCACTTCTTCACGCTACGTCTCTTCTCCTCTTCAAGTTTCCTTCATTCATGGCCTTTTCTCCTCTAGAGAATTGTCTAGATCCAAAATAAATTTTCGGTGGCATCTAGAACTTCTTGGCCTCTTCACACTTGATCTAGAGGAGCTCGTAGGCTCTGACATCTATGTATTTAAAGAGTCCTCTCATTGCGACTAGTGTCCACTGACTACCCCTCCTCGTGTAGAATATTTTTCAAATATGGGAGCCCTTTGGCCTACCTCTTCTTTATGCTCTGAAGCTGCACTTTCCGCTTCACAAAACTTCTCAGAACTCAAAGGGTTAGGAGATTCCTCACTATCTGAATGTTCATGACACTAGATATCATCAAATTGGTTATCCAAATCCACCTCCTAGAAGAGCCCATTAGTCATTTTTATCTCCTACCTATACGTCCAGAAATCTCTAATTATGTCAGGCTTCCACCAGAGCTTGTTCAACTAATGGTAGAGAAATTTATTTATTTTATGGTTGGGGTTGGGCTTCGCCATTATATGATAAAATTTTAGCCAAGTTAGTCAACCCAACCTAGAAGAAATATACTCTAGGCCGATGTATAATCTCACATTCCCCTCATCTGTATTTCTTTGAGGGTCCCAAAATGGCCGAGGCTGGTGGGGAATCTTAATGCCAATCTCTGACAAATTTACTTTCGTATTATACCACCATGTGTCAGTGATGACCATTAGCCCAAGGTAACCCAATTTAGAGTATAAAACCTTAGAGCTATTTACCCTTGATCTCTTCTTCACTAACGATATAGAGTTGAACATGGTTGGTAATGCCAAATAGGAAGTTACATGTTTCCCTTCCCAATAATCATTTTAAATATTGCATAGCTGCCTGAAAGCTTCCAGAGCTAGTACCTTATCAGAAACAAAATGTGGGAGCCCGAAAGGCTCCTGGAGAAAACCTTGCATATGGAGCATTGTGAAATCCGTACCAAAGAACTAATCGCAAGGTGGTACAAGACCCTTCATCCATGATATTTGGCTTTGTGTCAAGTGAGAATACAGTCTACCTCCATTGTGATCTAAATCTCACAAAGTTGGAGCTAGGAATGTGTCTAAAAACATGTAATAATCAAAAATTTTCTAGAGGATAGGAGCCCAGGTCGAAACCATCTTTCCAGCATCGTGCTCATCAAATACTGCCATGGCCATATATTGCTAGAAATAGTTAGGATTTTGATGCAAAATCATGTAGGTTAAGAAAGAGGGATACCTGAACTTGGAACCAAGTTCAAAATCCCTCAACTATTAGCACATCCCTTCAACAATGACTTTTGCAAAGTCCATCATCGGAGGCATCGTATTCTTTTTCAGCATAAAGTTGGGACTCATTTCGAAGTCTGAAACTTCCCTATCCGTATCTAGTCCACACACCAATGCAAACATGTAGAAGATGGAGGTTGAACTTGCCTTAAAATCAGTCAGACCAAGTGGGAAGCTAGGAGGGTAAAAATTATCTGATGGTTGACCCGTCTCGATGTTATAAAATTGTTGCACCATTTGAAGCATCCTCCAGTAACTTTGCAATCTGGAAATATCAAAATCTTCAACATTCTCAAGAGAGTTAAAAGGAATGCATAACATATCCTGGAGGGCTTGTTGACAGATTACCACCTTGAAATTTTGGCTTCTTATGATTCTTGTCCGGGGATCGAAACATTTAGCGTAGGCCACCACGATCTCCAGACAATGGTGGGTAAGAGCAAGAAGTTGGGTCCACGAAGAGGGGAAGTTTCGGCCAAAAAAAAAAAATCTCGCAGAAAACGCGTATGCGTTATTAAAAAACATGTATGCATTATTAAAAAACGCGTATGCATTATGCATTGGGTACCCGAGCCTAAAAAAATGCATATGCGTTATAAAACGCGTATGCGTTATAAAATGCATACACGTTTTTGAGTGCATACAAGTCATTTATTTTTAAAAAATACTTTTTAGAAACGCGTACGCATTTTTCTTTTTAGAAACGCGTACATGTTTTTCTTTTCAAAACACGTACGCGTTTCAAAACGCGTACACATTTCTAAAAAGTATTTTTTTTATAAATAATCAAACAAATAAAGAGCGCATATGCGTTTTGTAACGCGTACGCATTTTTAAAAACGCATATGCGTTATTAGAAACTTGAATCTCCAACCCACTTGCAGCCTTGGTTTTAGGCTCGGGAAAGGCTTGGCAATCCGAGCCTTAGCCTTTGACCAGCAACTAAAAAACTAAGGCAGATTGAAGAAGAATGTCCATCTTTGACAGTATGGTTGATGGATTTTTTTTCTGAATCAATCTATAAAATTAAAACCCATTACAGAACACGATTTCTAGTTTCCAAATATATAATTTTTATTAATATTGGATTATATTTGATATTTTTAAATTAATTTCAAAGCAAACTAGTCCTTAAACATGAAATATCAGACTTTTTTGGTTTTTTAATAACTTTTTTTTGGTGAAGTTTCTTGTAAAAAAAATTATATGACATCAATCTTTAGACAATTCTTTACAGAATGAAAAAAAAAAGTTTCAAAAAATGTTTAGTTTAGGTCAAATTATGTTGTCTGTACACGTTGATTTTTAAAAATAACAATTAAGGCCAATAAAAATTTAATAAAAAAAAAATATTCAACAAAAAGTTACAAAAAATATTCCTCATCAATCTTCATGTTGTTAGCTCTCTTTCCTCAAAAGGAATTAGCAAAATACTTTTATTTGGGTCAAAAAGTGGTGTCCATACACGTGCATGGTATGGTAAAAAAAAAGGGACTTTTAAAAAGTGGTTTTTATAGATCCCTATCAAAATTTAATTTCTACAATTTGGGTATTTGAATAATTTACATATTTAGAAACTAGATTCAAAATTCAAAATTTCATACTACTGATTTTTTTAAAAATTCATTGTGTAAGTGCCTCAAATTTTTAGTCCAAGTGTGACAAATTATGAAAAACAACAAAAACACTTCCACTTTTTGAACTTTTTGTGGACCCAACTTCTTGCATCAGCCCTGGTGCACCAAAGGAACCATGTACTGGGGAAGGCCACAGTTCCACAATCGGCCGTGAAAAGGATCAATAATCTTCTTCATTTTCTCACATGAAGCCTCCCTTAATATTTTGGGGTTCTGAGATAACTCGGGATCTCGAACGTTATCCCAATCTTCTGATACCAAAGCCTAGTTTCTAGGAGAAACCATGCTTAATACTTTTTGGTCCGCTAGCTTAGTGTAGGGCCATGCCGACTTTGCTAGGATATCTAGGGTAGCATAAGAATCCTGAGCGTATATATTTATGCAAGGTGAAAGCATTCTTCGTTCTTCAATACTCTCAACGCCTACGACCTGTGTTGAACTCTCTGCAATTTCAACCATTTTCCTGTATTTTTGAAGAACTTCTACAAACTCTACAACTTAGCTTTTGGAAATGCTTCTCTTTCTTTGCAAATGATTCAGATGGTTACACACTTTGTCGAGTTTGCATAATAAATTCCCTCCGCACACTCCTATCTATCTTTTTGATTTTCAAGAAAATCGATTTAGTAAGGGTACATGCCATCTTTTCACACTAGTTATGCCATGCACCACTAACCTTTTCATGCATTCAAAGAGTTCACCAACTTGCCAAAAGACTACGCATTTAAGAGATATGACTTCACATATGGTGGCTCTTTATTTTTCTTGGAAAAAACACTGAATCAACATTTCCATATCTTTCGCGAGCCTTTGCATTTATTGATTACTTGATCATAAATGGGTGCATCAACTAATGGCCTCATCTTAAAATATTTTATTTGATTTAATCAAGACATCAACATTCCTTATGTTGACAACTAGCTCACTCTCGTCCCTATTTCAAAAACTCGAACTGAGCAAGTTGTGACTGTACTTGATTATCTCCATTATTTTGCATGCCACAATACTGCTTGTCAAGGCTCCTTTACACCATTTTCTTCTGAAATAAGCATACCTTTCTTAATTAGGGAGGCCCCTAACCATCTATAAATAGGACCCTTGGCACCCTTGCTAATCCACATCTACATTTAGCATTCTTAGAAATTAGGCCCTAGTGCATCATTAGTAATTTATTCGGCTAGAGTAGCAGTAGGTATGAAAACACCAATTAGGCTCATCTACAAGAAGACCAAAGTTGCATTTGTAGGAAAGATTAAGTGCAAGCATCTAAAATGCATAACTGGCATGAAAAACCTTTTGTATGTGAAAGCCATCAAATGGGTTCTCGGCAAGGATTGTGTGGAATATGAGGAACAATATAGAGTAAATACTAGCATCATCTCTCACTTTGTACCTTCCCTACTGGATATCAACGTTTCAAAGCGATAGATTTTGAAGCAAACAAAGCGGGTATTTCCCCAACGCTACCTCGAAGGGTTGGAGAACGTGATGAGAGCTGTTGAGTTTGATCGTGGAGTTCCATCCATTTGCAACCTACGTCGACTTCTCAAGGAAGGATGGCCCATGCCAACAAGGCCCTTTCTATGTGGCTTTAAGGTCGAAACCCACGAGGAACATCGCTGCAAGGTTCGCGCCACCTACTACTTCTTGATGAGAATGCATAACGCTGAACCCTTCCGCAAGGTGCAATGGTACAAGAACTTTGAGAGGATGGTTTTTCCTCATCATGCGCCACCTATTGCTATCGCTGGACCTTCCAATGCCTGAAGAAATATGAAAAAGATCTTTCCATTTATTTTTTGTATTTAAAAAATACTCTGCCACACTGTCAGCAAAGATATATGTATGTATTTTAAAACATGGCTAAGGGCCCCGCTGATCAATATGTATACAAATGTAAATGTTCCCGTAATTAATAAAATATTCGTATTTTCCTACATTCTGGCTCTTTCCCTCATTTTATTTTAAAATTTTGCATCAATATGGTTGTTGATCTAAGAAAGCATTGATAATAACCCAAAACTAACAAAGCAGGAAAATATATACATATTTACAAACTTACTACAAAATTTGAATCAATCAAATTTTTTAAGGTGTATTCCATTACCTAGAATACCCAAGGCTTCACCTTCCATAGTCTCTAACTCAAACGAGTTGTATTGTTTGCATTGTGTGACCTTGAATGGCCCTTCCCAGAGACTATCAAACTTGCCATGTTGACCAGGCTTTGCTTCACACTCATTAAACTTGAGCACCAAATCTCCACATTGTAGACCTTGGTTAGACATTTTCTTGTTGAACCATCTCTTTACCACCTGCTGGTGGTTTTTCATTGCTTCGAGAGTGTGCTCTCATTTCTCTTGAACCTTGAGTAATTATGAAAACCACACCTCCATAGCTCTATTTTGTTCAATCTCAAGAGACTTGAGTATTTGAATTGTAGGGATTTCCATAGAGATTGGCAATAGCGCTTCCTTCCTATATACTATCTCATAAGGAGATGTTTTCAATATTTTCTTTGGCATGATATAGTCTGCCCACAATGCTGTCTGGAGGTGTTTATGACACCCCCTTTGATGTTTTGAACCTATTCTCTTGATCAGCTTGATGAGGTTCTTGTTCGTAGATTCAACAAGGCCATTCCCTTGTGGGTAGTAGTTAGAAGATGTTTTCAAGATGACTACATATTTTAGTGCAAACTAGCTAATTTTGGAGCCAAGGAAAGCCTTAGCATTATCTGATATAATTGTCTTTGGTGGGCCAAACCTGGCTACCAATTCCTCTAGGAAGTTCAGGATTTCTTCCTCTCTTGTGTTCTTCAATGGTACAGCTTCAATCCACCTGGTGAAGTAGTCAGTTTCCATTAGCATCCACCTATGCCCAACTAATGAAAATGGATTGATCATGCCAATGAAGTCGAGACCCCATTGAGAAAATGGCTCTTCCACTACTATTGGTTTCAGTGGCATGGAATTTTTTTTCCTTTTCCCAACAAAAAACTGACACTCGCTACAAGACTTCACCAATGCAAATGATTCATTGAATAACATTGGCCAGAAATAACCAACACATATAGTTTTGATTATAGTGGTTTCTGCTGGAAAATGCCCTCGAACTGGGCCACTATGGTACTGCTCCAATATCCTTTTTTATTTCTCTTGTGTTATGCATCTTAATAAGATGCCATTAAAGTTTCTCTTGAAAATAATTCCCTCTAAGATAACATAACCATTATTTTGCAATCGATAAAAATGCCTTTTAAATTGGGGGAGGTCAGGTGGATACCTTCTTGTTTGCATAAAATTTATTCTGGCATCCAACCAATCATCTCTAGAACTCTCTTCATTTAGCAACATGGGTTCTGGGACTTCAAACTTAGCAATTGGTTCATTGTTTTCAGCCAAGTATTTGCATAGTCCCTTCCCTTTCACAGTCTTAACTGGCTTGATCTCGATGTCATACTCCAGCATCTTAGTTATCCATTTAGCTCACTTCTTGGTGATTTCACCTTCCATAATATATTATTCCACACTAGGGTGTGACACACAAATAGCTACCTTGTTGCACGATATGAGGGGTTGGAACTTCTTCAACCCCTTTACAATAGCAAAATATTTCTTCTCCACAAAGTTATACTTCACCACATAGTCTTTCAGAGTGCATGAATAGAAGGCGATAAACAATTCTCTTTTATTTTCATTATCTTTCTACATTATGATAGTAGTGATACTATTGCTACCATCAATGGCATACATGAGGAAGTCCTTTGGCAAATCTGAATTAACCAACACGGGGGCAGAAGAGATGACCTCTTTTATCTGTTCGAAAGCTTTTCTAGCTTTCGTTGTCCATTTAAAAGTCTGATCTTTTTTCAACATCAACGTGATGGGCCGAACGATCCCTACGAAGTCCGCTATGAACTGGCTGATGAAGTTAACCTTGCTTAAAAAATATTGAACTCCATTCTTATTAACAAGTAGAGGGAGTTCCTTGATCACTTTAACCCTTTCCAGATCAATGGAAATACTTTCCTTGGAGACAACATAACCCAATATTTTGCCTTGTGGGACTCCAAACACACATTTCTTTGGGTTCAAAGAAATCCTGAACTCTTGGCATTTCCGGAAGACAAGCTTGAGATGATCAAAATGATCCTTGAAAGATTTTGAAAACACCGTCAAGTCATCTAGATAAATAAGAATTATCTTATGTATCAAATTGTTGAAAGTGATATCCATAGCTCGTTGAAAAGTGGCTCCGACATTTGAAAGTCGAGAGGGAATTTTCGCATAATTATATGTTCCCCACTTGGTGGTAAATTCCATTTTGTGTTGGTCCTCCTCTTTTACTCAAATCTGATTATAGCCGAAGAAACCATCCATAATCAAAAACATCTTGGAACTAAAAATTGTTAGTAGAATTACCTCCATAGAAGGCAGGGGGTAATGGTCTGTCAAGGATGCTCTATTTAGGTCTCAGAAGTCAACACAGATCCGTATATCGCCATTCTTCTTGTAGACTGGCACCAGGTTAGACACCCAAGTGATGTGTTTGATTGGAAAAACTATCTGAGATGTAATCAACTTATTTAGCTCTTGTGACATTAGTGATTCGATCTTTGGATTTACCGGTCTCTACCTTTGATGCACAGGCTTTTCTCCTTCTAGTATCTCAATGGTGTGCTAGATAATTCTGGGATCATATCCCTTAAGATCATCATATGAACATGCTACTACACTCAGATACTCTTCACAAAAGTGTTTCAACCTTTCTTTATTCTTCTGCAAGACTTCTATTCTGACCTTAAGCCTTTTATCTTCTCCAATGTGAAAATTGGTATAGTCACCTATATCAGCTACAAGCTTTAGATTTTGTCTTTCCTTGCATCATCAGAATCAAAAGGACTCTCGAGAGTAGCTAAACCCCTAGGGAGCTTGTTAGATTTAAGTTGGATTACTTGATCTCCATAGGCCTTGGCGATCTTTGACTGTAATTGGTCAAAAAATTCTCCAGACAACTAGAGAAATGACACGATATGAGCATCACTATCAAAAACTTGCCAATCTTGATCATTATTTGGGATTGCAGGCCACATGATCACTTGCACTGAATGTTTTTTATTAATTAACTCAGAAGCTGGCTCAAACTAAGCTCTGACGGTTGCCATTCGGTCAGCTTCAGAGTTCTACTCTCTAGGTACAGCTTGGATATTGAATGCCTCATAGCCTTCAATCAGATCCCAGACCCTATGTCGGTATGATCGCATATGGACACTCTTTACAGTAAATAGCCCTCAGATTTGGTTGACCACCAATTTTGAATCTCCAAACACCCTTATTTTCTTTGTACCCATTCATTCCACTAAGCTCAAACCATAAACAAGGCCCTCATATTTTGCTTCATTGTTTGAGCATGCAAACTAAAAGCAATAATACCTCAAGGTCTTATCCTTGGATGGAGACATCAAACATATTCCTGCACTGACTTCTACTCTGCATCTTGCTCCATCAAAGTGCAAGGTCCATAACTCTGAGGATGCTTCACCTTTGGACTCTCTAGTCACTCTAGGCATAATCTGGTCTTCTTCATGTATGACATATGTTCCCAGACCAGTTGCATGATAGTTAACAAAAGGGTCTGTGTCGATAAATTCATTCAGGAGAGCTTCTTTCTCCATCCAAGAGCTACTTGCTTCTTCATCTTTGAGAAATTTGACATTGAACATCTCCTCCCATTTGATTGAGGTATGTGCTACCTCAAAATTGATCATGGCTTCATTAGCCACATGTTAAGAATGTAAAGATTCTAACAATAACTTCATCTTAGCTCCATGTTTGGTTCTCAAAATCAAGTGCGAGTAGTCTAATGCTAGGTAGCCTCCAACATTTGCAGTGAATTCTCGGGATAGACATATCTCGAACAGAGGAGGGACATCGATGAGCACAGTGTGTTGATTCACAGAAATGCTAGGACACGCAAGCAATGTCATAGGAAATCCTTTGATTACTCTAATGGTTGTAGCCTTGTTTCTATCAATTTTCCTGAGTCCTTTATTAAGAGGCTCGTGTTCGAGCCCCAGAGCATCAACCACTTGCTTAGGCATGACGATGGTGCTCGTACCAGATTCGATCATACAATTATGCAATACTTTTTTACCAATGATAAGTTTTAGAAATAAAGGCTTGGGTTTAGGCTTACTCTCTTTTTTGACCTGCTTTTCTTTTGGTTGATATAGAACTTTATCTAGGTTCGGCTTAGTTGTCCTATCTTCTGTGCTACTTCAACATCTTCACATATTCTTCTCCTGATAATGCCTTCTGTAATAGTAGCTTTTGTTCTAGGATGGCTAGGATATCCCATAAAGAAAAATTAGCAGAGGATTTCTTTAGCTGCTCCACAACATTGAATATCATTCATGACTGATGAGTTATAGTAGCTTTCTCCTTCTGCTTCGCAACTAGCACATACGGCTACTTGGCAACTGTCGGGGTGGTTGTGGGAGTTTTTGCATCCAGAAGAGGTGAACTCTTAGGATTGGGAACAACCACCTTAGGATGTTACAAAACTGATGACGTATTTTCCGACAGATTGGACGTTGAATTGGGTGACTCTTTAGTCTGCAAAGACATGAATTCTCTAGTGATCCTCCACTTGGAATGTTTATTGTACTCTGACTGCACTTGCGACACTTGGGTTATCGGAATATCATTCGAGAATGGTGACTCTTCTCCTTCCATCCAAGAAAAGAGCACCTAGTCCGAAGCTATTTCTAGCTCCTACTCTATAGACATTCCTTGCATTTGAGCAGTGAGAACTGCATTATCCATTTGTTGAGAGGTGTATGTATGGTCTTCGTCATTAGGCATGCTACCTTGGCTATGTTTCTCTGCTATCTTCTATTGTAAATTCCCTCACAGAAAATTTTGGGGCATTTGTGCATCATTACAAGGGAAGCACCAAGAATTAGTCTCCTCAAATGGATTTTTTTGTCCTGGTACTAGCTCCTTGCTTGAACTAGGATAGAGGGTCTACATCGGCATAGTCATAGGGATGACCTGATTATTCTATTGATCTTGGGTATTGTTGCGAGATCTATCCTACAACTGGTTTGACTAGAAAGGAGCCTTCCCGCCTTGGTAGTTTTGGTAAGTTGGCTTCTAGTAGCTATATTGTTGCCACTTCATACTGGTTAATTCATTTCTCATGGTTCACATATGCTCCTTCATCTTGTTCATTTCACTCATCAGGGGATTAGGCACTGGATCCATGCTCAACATCGTTCTCGAGTACAGATACATAGACTGGGGAGTTGTAGGAGCGTTGGTTGAAGCTACCTCTAGTTCTGCTTTGGTCAATTCTAGGAATAATGGCATGATAGGTCTTGGTGCCAATTTTTTGATAGTAATAAGATTGTTCTCCCCAATGAGGAAAAGGCTATATGCATTGGGTAAGGTATTTCCACTGAGAGATTGTAGCATCATATAAATATCGTTATTTATAGACTTCAAATAGAATATGAATGCCAGATTTGGAGGTGGTCAACTACCGATAGGAACTCTCTACCAATTCGAATGAAACCGAGCATTGACATCAGCCAGAGCTTCATGGGTAGCTCACTTTATATGAGTCAGCTGGTGATATAGCAAAGATTTTTCACCGCTATTTGAGAAGCGCTCGTAAAAGGATCTCTGAGATCATCCCAAGTGGCAACTGTATTAGCCATAAGAGTATGATACAAGCTCAATGCCTTGCCTCTGAAAGAGGCAGCAAGAAATTGCAAAGCCACATTCTCATTGGTAACACAATGCACCAGACATACATCAGCTACATCTCACAAGTGCTTCATCCGAGATTTTGATTCATCCCCAGAGAACGTAGGGATGACCTTTAAACAAGAAGTCGGGATTGGAGCCCACACTACAGGAGGCACAAGTGCTATCAAAGGACTACCAGCACCCTAGGCTACATAATTTCTAGTGGCCATTGGTACAGGGGATGGAGGAGAAGACGGAGGTGAAGCATTAGCTTGATGACCTCTCACCCGGACTGAAACCACTGGTGGTACAAGTAGGCTAGGAATTATTGCAGTTTGAGACATAGTGATGAGCCTATCGCTCATACACTCCTATTAATTAGGCGAACATGTTAGTTCGCATCCCACCCGGTGTGCCAGAAAAATAACTATTGATGCAAAAATTTGTAGGGGCAACGGCCTTATGGGAAACTTAGCTATTGGGGGACCTGTGCATGTAGCTAAGTGACCTCTGGGGTTTTATCAAAGTCGGCTCTTCATTTTTATGGGGGGGAGGAAAAGGGTGAGAAGAGTAACATGAAATAAACAAACCTAAACTAAGGCGATGCACCAAATCAAAAGAGAAATAAGAAAGCACAATGTTGAAACAAAGGCTCGAAGAGTAACTATTGTTTGCCAAATATATGCTTCCCAACACTGCAAACATTAGAACATCACGCTATTTGCATAATATTACTCAAACAACATAAGCCAACATAGAAGAGTAGCAACATGATCTGCATTTTATTAAACTACATAAATATTACAAAAGTTTGAGACAGACATTCATTTATTCAAGAAAATACAAGAATATTTTAATGTCATATTAAATGCATGAAAACAGAAAGGCCAAATGACTAGCACAGTCTGCAAGTTCAAATTTCATAGAAAATGCTATAAAAGGCTAATTCCCAATGCTCGGGAAGATTTTTAAATCCATCTAACAACAAACATTACAATGAGAAAAAGACTGCTTAAATAATCTAGCCCACTGCCTGAAGACCCCCATGAAAAAGATGCATCGACGAAGCCATCAATGATCCAGATTCCCTCAAGCTGACACTAATAGAAAAATCATCCAGCAGCACGCTAGCAAAGACGTCCCTTGAGAAAACAAGGCCACATAGCAGCAAAAGAGAACACATGACAACAAAAAAAATACCAAGGCACATGTGTCAAAACCCAAATAATGGATGCATGAGTGAG
Organism: Sequoiadendron giganteum; assembly: GCA_007115665.2. Classification (NCBI taxonomy): domain Eukaryota; kingdom Viridiplantae; phylum Streptophyta; class Pinopsida; order Cupressales; family Cupressaceae; genus Sequoiadendron; species Sequoiadendron giganteum. The sequence goes on from CM021107.1 coordinate 603,045,731, forward strand.
TGCCATGCATCAAAAAAATAGAGCCTGAAAAAAAGAGGGTGGGATGGCCTAAGAAAAAGTTCTAATAGGAAGCCACATGGAAAATCCTCCAACAAAAGAAACTGTAGTGTGGGCCCGACTTGGGAAGAAACAAGAAAAGGCCACACGTCAAACACACAGAGCTCGACAAAGGAAAATCGATACGACCCAACTGAAAGCTCCAATAGGAAGCCACGTGGTGACCACTGAAAAGTTGTGAGTGACATGGAACAAGGCAAAGCCGTGAAAAGAAGAGAAAACTGCAAAGGAAAAGTGGTGCATGAATAAATATTCATAGATTCCAGTAGGGAGAGGCTTTCCTAGTCAGCATAAGAACCATTTTTTTTAGAGTTCCCTTTGATAACCAAATTAGAGATCCTTGCTTACATGGCAATTTCAATGTGGCAGAAAGTTGATGCCGCCTCAAAAAAATAGAAGATTGAACCCCCCAAGTTGACCGCATAGGAGAGAATTAATTTCCCCTTGTGGTCATGGATAACCCTACCCCCACTTGCTTGACTTGGGTTAGGTTTGGCTATGTCGTCAAAATTGAGCTTTAGGTATCCAGGGTCGAGCAGGGGGACCCTAATGGAGGGAATGTTAGAGGGTAAAACCTAATTAATTAAATAAATATACTTTACGTAATTGATTATTATTGAGATGATGTGAGTATGGTTAGGATGGGATTACAATGGTAATTGAAAGTAGTGATTTCATATTTGTCATTAAGATATGATCAATTTTAGGTGTCTACATCTTTTTCATCTTTGAAATGGTGTTTGAACTAGAAGAATTTAATTTCAAATAAATTTGATGTAGGTACTTAAAATTGAAGTAATAGTGGGTTTCTATAGTCATTTAAGAGAATTAGGGTTAGTAAATGGGTTAGAAATTCCCCCTCAAGAAAGCAAGTGAATTGATAGGACCTAAGTAATTTGATGTCATGAGCTAGAAAGGAGAACTAGGCTTGAAGAGATGATGAACATAGGGTTTGAATAGGTAGAAGGAAGGGTTTGGAATATGGTTGCATATAGGGAGGTTGGGATGCATAGTGATGAAATAATGTTAGTAAAGTGGTTGAGGTGTGTGAAGCATTAAAAAAAAAAATATGGTTACATGTATGGTTACCGTATGGGAGTTGGATATAGGTGTGACTTCCCATAGCCACTTGCTTGTTTGTGTGAGCACATAATAGTCGCATGTGTATGTGTCTCATTGGTGACTCACCTAGTGGATGACTTGAGGTTCTACTAGCCCATAGGAGCGTGCATTTGGTTTGCATAGTGGACATCGTGTTCCACTTGTAAAATTTTTGGACAAACAACTTAGATCTGATCCACATCGTGTTAGACAAATGGTCAAGGCTTGATCCACCCCTTTTGTTTTTTTTTCTTCGGAAATGTATGCTTGTACCTTGTTGTTGCTTGATACATTATTCACATGTGTGGTCTTGTATTCCTATGTTGGTTTTCCATAGGATCTTGATCCTAGGAGCTTGCACAACCCTCTTGATCGTTGTTGTCCTATCTCGCTAGCATTGGTACACTTGGACCCTCTTGATGCAAGTTTTTTCTACTTTAGTGTGACTTTGAAGCAAGTTCCTCCTCTCGCTAAAGTGGGGGCTAAATATAGTGTAGAAAAATGTATCCCTTTACATTTTCACACTTTTTTGGGCCATCCCTACTAAAATTGGGATTTTTTATGCTTTATTTGGTCCTATTTTGCATCCACAAGCATTATTAATGCATTTCTCTAAGGATAATCCTGACACATGTCAAATGACCAATTATAAAAAAAAAAATTGGGTTGTGTGTCCTATATTTGGTGATCTAGGCCTCATACGACACCTTGGGCTTATGGGTGCCACCTAAGTTTTGGGGAATAAACCTGAATTTAGCATAGAAGTTAGCATTTCTTGAAATTTCCCAAGCCTAGGCTATTGGGACTCATATGCCCTAACTGGCGTGTGAATCCCACTTAGCTTGGACCTCTTTTAAATTAAAATTATTGGTGAGATTATATTCTCATAGATCTAATGTTGGCTTATAGTACTGTAATTTCATGCAATTTGGCATAAATAGTTATAAATACAAGGTTATTTCACATAATTTCTCCTAACAAGATCTAGCAATTTTCATGAGCAAGTGTGATCTAATAAATTCAAGTATTCAAGCATTCTAGAAATTCAAGAGAATTCAAGAGTATTCAAGAGTTTATTATCAAGCATTTTGGAGCTACATTCAAGATTCAAGCATCATGTCAAAGTCATCATGCATCATGTTTATTTTGGAGCTAACATTTGTGGTGTAGGGTTTCATGGTTCAAGCAAGCATGCAAGTCAAGATCCATAACATTCAATCAAGATTCAAGATCTACATTCATTCTATCCATTTCATACAAGATTATTTCCTGTGTTCCAAGGGTTTGGTGAGTTGCAACATTGCATTTTGTTCATTCATCATTCCTTCATTTTATTTGATTTCATTTCAAGGTTTGATTACCAAAATGGGGTTTGACCAACACAAACCCCTATCCACTAGCAAAATAACATTTTCCCTCTCTTTGATGTGTGATTTGCAAATTTAGGTTGAAGATCCTGTAAAGAAAATTTTTCCCTTAATCTTTTTGGTTTTCGGCTCTTACATTATTCTGCTTCGGGATGGATCTATCATCTTCCTTTCGGAAGTGAGCCAGGGCACATGTCAGCTCAGCAAGAATTATTTCTAATGCTATTTTCATACATCTAAGATTCCTTACCCACTTGACATGTCATCTCTTCACTTCAAACAAGTTTTGTTTTTGTGGAGAGACCTCTTTGAATGGATTTTTTTGAAACATGTTGGGTCTTTCTTGCTTTCGAGGTGGAACCTGCGAGTCGACACCATCAATCTATATGATCAACCAATCAGATTTTTCTAGGTTGTTTCTAAAATCTTACTACAATCTTTGCTAAATATCTAAGGGTATTAATGAAGCATTTGGGAATTAATGAGTAGGGATTTCTATGATCTAATCAAGATCTACGATTGGATCATGGGCTATCAGGTGTAGGCATCCGACAATTTTACTTCTAGAACGATTAGTGATGGTGTTTTGTTTTACCAAGCTATAAATAGTGGATGGTCGTAGAAGCAAAAAAAAATTTAGTCTTTCTTGAATTTTTTTCAAAAACAAAGAAGTTACTTCAAATACCTTTTTGGAGTAGATAGGGCTAGTTAGGGAGTTTTATGTTTTCAAAAGTACAAAATTTTGCAGAATGTTGCTTGTCTCTAGCATGTTATATTTTAACTCAATTTTTTGCAGAATATTGCTTGTCTTCTATATGTTCCTTACTAAATGACTAATGAGATTAGCATGTTCCTTCTTTATGTTCTCTTTCATGTTGAAACATTGTGTTAATCTTATCTCAATAGTTTGGGTAGCTAATTTCCATGTTGTAAGATTTTATGTTGAATGATAACTTTCAGAAATTGGATTGGCTTTTGAACTTTTTTTGTTTATTGTAAAGTCATTATTTTTCATATTATGCCATAAAACGATAAAGGGTTTCTACAATTTCTGGATATTCTTGTTAACTTATTGAATTTTCTTATGTTTGAGTGGACCTTAATGGGTGCCTCTTGTGGGGAGATTTGAAGGACTGTGATGTTCTTTTCCTTAGCCTTTGTTGCTCATTCTCTTCCCAGCAATGAAGGGTTTGTAGCATTTTGTGTCTATTATATCATTCATAGGAAATAATTTAAGGTTTGAAATGTTGTAAAATCTTCAATGCATTGCCATTTTCAAATTTTATTTTCATTTTCTTTTACCTTTTCCTCCCAACACAAAGAAGAGCAAAACTTCTATAAAAATCTCATAAGTCATTCAGTAAGGAACAAATTGGTCCCCCACTTACTGAATTTCCCATAAGGTTGTCAGAGATGTACAAGATTTGATGATCAACAGTTCTTTTTCTAGCATGCCTAGTGGGATCAAAGTTTTTTGAACATCTGATTAGAAGTCAAATATATTTCTTAAATCAGACAAAGAAAAGAGGCTGGAAATTTCATGCCTAGAATCTGGTGGAATCCCTAAAATTTTCCTAGTTCCATTGAGAATTTTATGATTAAACCTTGATAGTCATTGCCTTGGGGTTGTGGTTCTAAAAGTTATTCACATTCACACCCTTATTTGGTCTTTGGGCTTCTATTTTTGAGTTGATCAGTCGTATCTATTTCTTGGTCTTTTTCTTAATCCTTCATGGCCTTAGGTCCCATCATTTACCGACCCTTTTCATTTTCCTTCTCATCATGACTAGGTGGTCCTCTTAAAAAACTCTTCAATGCACGTGTTTTAGATGGTTCCTTTAGTCAAGCTCTAAGTGTTTGCATCACCTATCACTTGTTTGTTTTCAAATTCCCTTGTGTAACCCATGACAAGTGATGCCCTTCTTTTTCTTCCTATCAGCCACTTTTTAGTCCCTTGCATGTTCATTTGTATCTGCGAGGAAGTAACATCAAATGAACGATGCAATCAACATTTTGAACCATCGCTACCCTTTTAACTATCGTCGATTGGCTTGTGCAGTTTGAAGCAAAACTTGCGACTGTCGATGCCTAGACTGTGTTCCATCACTGAGGTGTAATGCTTTGCTAGTTGGCATCGGTCTCTAGAGGGAAAACACATGATGAGAAAAAAATGAAGTATGTGGCGCTTGAAGAGCTATTCTGGTCCGCACTGTTGGCTTATCCATTATCACCTATCACTGTTTGCAATTTAGGGCAAAACCCACAACCGTCGATAGGTTGATTTCCTCCCCATCACATGAGCTTTTTCTATCACAGGTTGGGATGGTTTAGGTAGTTGTTGACGTGCAATGATCGATGTGGGCATGTTTCAACAATTGAGATCCTTCTATGACCATAGTCTATGGCTGATGTTTCATCATTGGCTTCTTTGCCATTGCTTGATGAGACTCCTATGGGAAGGATGAACTGGCGATGGGCAATATGTTTCTATTTGTGGCTCAGATTTACCCGCAATTGTCAGGATCGACAGTGTGCATGTCAAGAATGATAGATTTGGGATATGGCTGAGTATGTGGCAGTTTTAAATCACTTCTTCATTATTTCTAAGTATAGCTAATAAAGCAAGTGGTGATCCTTAATGATCCTTATTGATCGAGTTTTAATCCACGACGATTGACGGTTGAGATGCAACATGCAAGTGATTGATTTTTTCAGTCAAGAAAGTAAACCAGAATGGCCATTAATTGTAGCATGCCTTGAATTCCTCTATTTAATGATGATTGTCCCATAAATTATTTACTCGTCTTCTTTTATCAGTGCCTTTGGTTGATTCTCACAAGTTTTGGGGTAGTGAATTTTGTTGTCTGGTAAATTCTCACCAAGTCGGTGTGCTAGTGTTTTGATGCATATATTGTTCTTGTTGTGTGTTGGTGAATTTTTACGTATTTGGTGCTGGCGCAGCTCGCATTGCCTACACATTGCAATTTTCTAGGGGTTGTAGCTAGTATTTTTCTCACATATATTACGCTAGGTTCATGTTGCATACAACATGAGTTGACTGAGTTCTTCTTCTATGCCAGTGCATAGGTCATGATGGTTGAGCTTGCAGGAGCGATTGGATTACAAACCTTAAGTGAAACTTATAGTGGCGGAAGCACCAAATATCCCAAAGGCTAAAAGAAGTGCTCGCGGGAGGGCTGGAAAAACTGTTGTCAGAAGTACCTACAATATTTGACTGAGAAATTATTCAAAAGAATTAGTCAAGTTTCAAGGGAAGGGCCCTATGGTGTATGCTAAATAATTAACACGAACGGAGCCAGACACTAGGGTTTGTTTTGAGAAAACAAGCTCCTTGGTAGTAATTAGTGATAGCTCTTCAGAGGAGGCTGAAGGGGTTGGCCTTTGTATTGGCCATTTCCTTGTTTATATGGTGTCGTATACTGACTCAAATGAGGAGGTGGTGGTTGTAACTCCATTCTTTATAAGGAGGCCTGGTGAGGGTGTTCATTCAACAAAAGACAAGGCTAGGTGACACCTACGTGTCTTGATTGGTAGTGCTTGGGTCTTGGGTGTGGTGATGTATTTCCTGACATGGCTGGTTGAAAGATTTTTGGTTGCTGATGCTGATGGTGACTTCTCCAATTTTCTGGTGATGTGCAGATTATGATGGTGATGCCTTTTGGGAGGCTTGTGTGGCATCCCCGATTGATGGTTTAGTGCCTCTTTTTTCATTTTGCTTGCCCATGATGTGCAAGTGAAAATATAATGGTTTCAGAACGAAACCCCACAAGGTTAAATGACCTAAAAATTATAAGAAATGTAACTATAATGAGCCCTTTGCTTGTTTCTCCCTTAATCTTATAATAGGCATTTCATGGCTCATTATTGGGGGTCAATTTTTGGGTTCAGAAATGGCTTAGGTCGAATGCGGAATATAAAAGCAATAAAAAATTTATATAGGACATGATAGGGTATTGTCTTGGGTCCGAGTCTCATATATGATATTCTTAAATAGTTTTGCATGAATCTTTGATATTGAAACAAATTTGTAAATTTGAAGCATCTGCTATCTTGTAAGCAATTATTACAATGCTAAAATTGGAAAACCAAGTGTCTTTTCATTTTTCTTTCAATGATTAGTTGAATGTATGATTTTGTTCTTGTTTTGGCCTAAGGGGTTAATTAAAATACTTGAAGGGAATTGTAGGTTTGTAAGCAATTGCTCAGGATTCTGACAAGAAGTTGTGTTTTAAGAATTGTGAATTTTTCATAGTGTAAGGAATTATGAGAATAAGCCATTAATTTCATGACTTATGCATACTGACTTTCATGTACTTGACTCTATTCAAAATTGACGAGGCACTAGTCTATCCTATATAGGTTCCTATAATATAATGAGGTGCCTAAAATACCTTGGCATGGACTTATAATGATGACAATGCTAAATCAAATTTTGTCAATTCTAAGATGCAAATCTAAAATAATACCCTGTTCCTAACAAATAGATGGTTATCTGTGTAAAGGTTGGCCAAGCTTTTGTTGAATAATGTTTATTTGTATGAGAAAGGAACGATTTTGTGTAGGAATGTTCACCATTGTAATAGAATTCTTGTGAACTCAATTGGGAAATACCCTCCTTGGTCCCACAGAGCCTAAAGTGCAGGGGTCAAATGCTCAAAACCCTTTACCCGTCAAGTTGGCCGTTCATCTGTAGGATCCTCAATAATGAAGGGTGGCTACCTTCTAGAGTTTTTCTAAGGTGTACTAGAAAAAACACCAACAAAATCCAAACAAGAGCATCCTCAAGGGGTCATTTTCAGTAGTCCCAATTACCTACCTCAGTATCAAGGAGAAGAAGACTTACAAGTTTTGTATGACCTGTAAGGAGAAACAGGGCAAGAAGAAAACACCAAAGATCTAGAGAAATATCTACTCTACTAGGATACCAAATGTTTCAAATCAAAATAATAGTATACCCTATCCACAGGACTCTATTTCCAATGGCTCATATAGTTACCCCCCTCCTAGAAATTTTGTAACCTGAGATAGTGGTAGTCTACTACAACTGCCTACGACCCCAAACATATGGCCTTCCATACCCACTATTGGGTCTCAAAAATGCAGGTTTGAACCACGAGAGGTTGCCAAGCTCTCACAACGCTTTTGGTCAACGTACAAGTCCAATTGATGCAATTGATCCTTCTTCTCTTTAGGTTCTACTAGACCAAGGTGGGTGAACCTATATGAATGATGTAGATTGAAAAGTATTTCCTGGTTAAGCAATCTATCCACAATGGCAAATGGAAGTGAATAGATGAAAACCACTATAACTAATCCTACTCCTACTGCACGAATGAAAGGTATTTTGAATAAATGATTTGAAATGAATTTGTCGAGCTGGGTTGAGGCAAATCAGTGCCTTCTATCCACATTGGCAACGAAGTCAAAAATAGAAAATGATATGTGTTTTCCCTCTCCGGTTTAATTCTAGTTGTTAGGCACTCTAAAAATGAAACTATATTACTGGCATACAGCTTCATTTATTTATGTCTTACATAAATAGTGCTGGAATGTTTTCCTACCAAGTTCTTCTTCAACAATCCAAAAGAAATCCTAAGACCACTGTGATTTATTAAAAGAATTTAATTCTGACATGCAGGCACCAATTAATGAAATCACACAAAGTGAAAAGTTACACCTTGATAAACCAAACACATACTGGATATATTGATTTAAATGATCTGAGGACTGCAAGTTGGAGATAACTAGATAAGAAATGTAAATGATTACAACACAACAACTAAACCAAAAAGTTTTCACCAATTAAAAACATTAGTTTCCATTGCTCTATTTCAAGAAAAATCTGTACATTATTTCATTCCTAGCCAGAAAAATCTTACTCTACCTCTAACTCCTTGACTCAGAATCCCCCCCATTAGACTGTAACTGATTTTCCAATATTTGTACAATACATGCCAAGGTTTGTGACCCTTCATTTTTTGTTACAGCCATTTGATATTCTGATTGCAGAGATTAAAATATTTAATTATGTTGCCTCTCGGCAAATTAAATATTTTATACAATAGTTCTACCTTTGATTTTAATTTAATACTTTTCCCGCCTTTATTCATTTCATTTTATACTTTATCCACACTTAATACTTTATGTCTACATGGCCTTTTATATTTATACCGCTCTACCGTTGTCAAACATTTGACCGACCGCTGTATCGTGGTGGTCGGCCCCACACTGACCGTTGCAGCTTCCATCTCCTTTTACCGTGCTACTACGGTCTCCTCCTTACCCTCCCACGGTACTGCGGTGGCCGCTAACCATTATCCTTCATTGCCATCTCCACTTGATGGTTATCTCTATGTCTACCGCCCTACAGCGGTCACTGGCTTGACTGCCAGCAGTACTGCGATAGCCGCTCTACAAACCACTAGCTGCTCATCGCTTCACCGCCGACTATTTTTGCTGACTATCACCACTGCCTCATTGGTGCCTCACCGTTGTTTGCTAACAATTTACCGTGGTCACCTTGGTCCGTGGTTTAACCGCGCGTAGTACCGCGGTAAAAACTTTATGCATGCTGCTCCATTATTGACTACCTTCTCTAACCACTTGCCATTGCCTTCGTCGGTTGCTAATGGTTTACTGCACTACCATGGTCAATGAATTGATCATGTGCAGTAGCATGGTAAACACTTCATGCTACTCTTTTAGCTGCTACCGCCATACCACAAGCCCCTTTGTGAGAGGCCGCGGTAAAGCGGTATGATATAAAAAGATAAATATTAATGCAACCTATAAGGTATAAGTCATATTTGGTTTTTTGTGAAGAGAAATAAAGGTATTTGAATGATTTAGGATGGAAAAATGAATTTTAAGGAGAAGATAGTGAAAAATGAGAATAAAACCTTAGATTTTTATGGATTTTTATGGAAATTTGTGGGAAAACCTTAGGGTTTTAAATGGAAATTTTCAATTCTAACAGTGGCTCCTGTTGGGCATGAGTGATTTTGCAAATCACTACAAGAATCTAGAGTATCTACTGGTAGAGAAAACCAAGTAAATGAAAAATGAAGGCAATGGACAATGGAAGGAATGAACAGAGCAGAGATAGAAAAAGGACCAAAATGGAGAAAAGGAAAAACCTAAACTACTATGCATGGAAGAGAATATTTTAAAAGAGGATTTGCTAAGAATTGTACATGCATTGGCAATCCTTAATCCTCTATACCTTCTATGGTTCAAAAATAAAACCACAAGGAATGGCCCTAGGCCACCCCAAAAAGAAAAACCTGCACTTTCCTCTATCATAGAGTTTGTTCTAATTAGAGCTCATCAGGTTTCTTTTGAAACTATCCATTCCACCTGTCCTGCAACATGTACTGTCATTGAAAACCTTTAGGAAATCATTGCATTCAACCTGATTCATATTCATTTTACCATTTTGCATTCCATCATTCTCATTATCATATAAAAAATACTTATCATCTTCAGCATACAAAGTGTACCCAAATTCAGAAAAACATTCATAAGCATGCTCACTACCATATGTTGCTGAATGTGGTTGCAACTACACTGGGACTTGAAAATTTGAATACTCCTTATGGCAACCAAAAAATTCTATCTCATCAATATCTTCTAAAATAATCAAATCAAAATTACTTCCCATTTCCTCATTATCACCAGTTGGCATTGACACATACCTCTGATCCATACAATCATCCTCATACATTCTTGAATCAACAAATACTGGACATCCATCATCAATAACATGCAAACTAGTATCTCTATAATGCAAGAAAAAATCATTCAGGTCGCATACCTCTTCTTGGACACAAATAGAGCTTTGATCAGCTTCAAAGAATTCCTCATCACTGTGAGAGATACACATGGAGTCATATGAATTACTACTTTCACTGTCAAAACAAATATAGGCTAGAGCCAAAACTTTGGAATCATCTTCATGTGCATACTTATGGTATTCCAGAGTTAACAAATCTGAAACTTGCTCACTACTGAGTGAACAGGTCTTTCCTTCCATATCTTCAACCATGTATCCAACCTCTTCTTTATCTTCATAAGGACTGCAACAATTACCCTGTTGAAGATCAACATCCCCAATTTCAGCTTCACAATTTGACTCACCATCTGTTATGCAAGAGAAACTCTCCACATCTTCATTATTGGACAGCATGGTATCTTCTCCTATTGTAGCTTCTGAAGCACTGTTTGTAATATCCACATACCTTGTCCCCAGCATGGAATCAATAAACTTATTTGTTACATCAAAGGCTTGTTGTTTTAATGACTCTGACCAACAAATTGATTCAAGCTCTGATGCTCTCAAAAAATTTGCAACAAATGTGGGTCTTGTGGGCCTAAAATGAGGAGGTAATTGCATACAAATGTCTACCATCCTATTGTACAGAGAGTTTACATCTTCTCCCTTATATCTCCTTATATCAAAAAAGGAATCCACAAGATTTTTGCCTCTCTCTTCAATTTGAATATACTCATCAAAAATATTTTGTTGTGAATAGAGTACATTAGCTTTATTATCAAAATTATTAGTTGCATCATGTGGCACTTGTGGTGTCCAAGATCTCCTGGAATTTGTGTCTTCATCCTCACTAGATGATGACCTATTTGGTGATGTACTTTGAGTACCTTTGACTCCCAATTGCAACAATTGTTGGTTTGTTTGTAGCATCTGTTGTTCTAATTGTAACCTTTGTTGTCTCAATTCCTTCAGCTCTCTTACTGACTGATTTCTTCTCTCTTCTTCTGCCATCTTCACAACACTCATGCATTATTTATCAAATCTGAAACAGAGTCACCACCTACTTTTCCCAAAAGTAGGAAAATTAAAAAGAAATTATGATATTGTTTTGGTTTGCCCCAGCGGAATCTCCAAGAAAATGTAAAATTTTGCTGACTCAATAAATGGAAAGGCTGAAAACTTTCTGGAATGTTTCCCCAGTAGAGTTGCCAAACTGTTGGGTCTCAAAAATGTAGGTAATAGAGATTGACTTGGACCCACCTTGGGTTCCCAAGTTGGCATCTTGGATTTAACGCTTTTGCATGATAATATATTTTATAAGGTTGAGTTAAGTGTGCCCATTCTTGGGTGCCAACTTTAAGGAGAAGCTTACAATATATCTTTGTAATCAACATTGAGTTAGCACTTCAGTTTTGGATGCCCAAATTGATGAAGGACTTGGTTTGACATTGTTTTTCATAGAAGAACTCTACTTGCAAAGAATAGGCGTAGGTTTTGTGAGATAAGCTTTGTGCTTTTTAATTGTAAACTCTTTGGAGTTTACAAGGCTCATTATTGTCTATATATTGTAGCAAGTTGAAGAGAGTTTTATCAGATTTTATTACAGGTTGTGGAGAAGAATTGTTGAAGGAAAAAAGAAACATCTCAAGCAAGAATTTAATTAGTGTTATTGTAATCTTATTCAAAGGTTAAATAATACAAGCAAGACCAATTTTGGTGGAGTTTTTTCCTGACAGGGTTTCTCCACATACATGTTGTGTCCTATCTATTCTATCTTATATTTCTTCTACAATCTTTTGTATAGTTCTCTAAAGATAAAATTGATTTAAGCAAAATAAATCATTGACAAATTATTGATCTAAAAAAATTAATCATGCACAATTAATTGTGAAAAAGAACACTTATTTAGATCTACAATATAATAGTTTTACAAGTTTTAAAGCTACATAATTATCTTCATTTTCAACATTTGGTATCAGAGCTAACAGTTGGGGTAGAGTTTGGCACACCTTTTTCTTAAAAGTTTGAAGGTTTTTTGGCTGTAGTGGGAGCTTTTACTATTGTTTTATTGCTGATTTTGGAAATAAGGTTTTTGCAATGACTTCTACTTTTGTCTAAATACTGAGAAATTCAATGGATCTAGTTATGAGACGTGGAAACTAAAAATAGAGGATCTCCTTGAAAAGATATATCAATGGTTAGTTGTTTGTAATGATAAAAATCCATCTACAATGATGCCAGATGACGATTCGGCTAAGCTTGATAATAAGGCAAGAGGGGCCATAAGATTATGTCTTGTTGATGTTGTTCTCTTGAATGTTTCATATGAACCTACATTCTTATATATGTCATAAACATGTTATCATTTTTCATGTGTCTTGCCTTTTCCTTTTGGGGATGACGCAAAGCATTGAGACATTTAGGTCTCTTCCATATTGACATGAATGATTTTCCTTTTTTTTCGCTATCTTTGTGTCATTCTTCCAGTTCTATGAGTATTTGGGGAATGCTAACATTTTCAAGCTCTATAATAACATTGTAGCAAATATATACTGACCCTGGATCCATAGATCCCTTATGTATTTGTGGGGGAAATCCCTCCTTCCTTTTTCATGACATAGCTCTATTTTAGGAACATATGACTTGGCATAGGGATTTTTGAGTAAGCTCTCATGTCTTGGGATGGAACATTGGCTACTTTAAACCAATTTCTCAAAACAATGGTGTCAACAACTATTTTAAAGTTAGGGGATACATTGACGAAATATTTCAACATTTTTGATATTTCATGGTGTGATTTTCTATTTCTTGTGATGTGTCCTTTTCTTGGTGATTTCATTAGGTGTTATGTCCTCCAAGAGTGTGATATTTCTAAGTGTATGACTTTCCCTTAGTAGCTTGATGCAAAGCGAGGCATCCCATAAGTGGCAATCTGTTATTCTTGACTTGTCCTCTCTTGGAGACACTAGGTACGATGGTCCCTAAGAGTAAGACCTTACATGAATGAAGTAAGATCCCTTCGAAAAAAAAATTATAGACATAATATTCATAAGCATTCAAAATTTTGGTGCCTTGTCAAAATCATCAGGAGGATAATTTTGGTATGGTAGAGAACCTAATATGATTCTCTCATTTTCCACCCCATTGGGATACTCACCTAGTGGACAACCTGAGGTTCCACTACCCTAGAGTGAGCACGCATGTTAGGGAGAAACAATTGAGACATTTTCCACATCACGTTGGATAGTTGAGGCTTGATCCTTCCCCTTTGTTTGAACAAACAACCATGTTCCACATTCCGTTAGGATGGTCGAAGCTTGATCCTTTATTTTATTTGTCTTTAACAGTGTATGCTTGTGTATCTTTGTAATTTTTGCATACATAAGAGTCTTTAATGTCTACTTAAGTGTTATTTTGACATGGGATCATACTCTCACTAAAGTGGGGGAAAAATGTAGCATCGAAAAAAGTAACCCTTTTTCACACTTAATTTTGGAATGAATAATTAATAATAAAATGGACTCAATGATGCCTTATTTAGGGTGTTGTAAAGTGTATCTTTACACTTTCACACTAATATAGTGCTTTATTAATTAATTGAGGTTAATTTTGAGCTTAATTTTCCCCTTCAATTCAAATCTAAGCCCAATTTATAGCATTTTTTGAGGTATAAAGCTTAACACTCTTAAATAATATTACACAAAACTTAATTCTACAATGAATTTGTCCTAGGATAGTGACCTAGACCCATTCACCACCTAGCGAATGGGTCCACACTAGGTCCTAAGAGCCCCTTTTGGCATATTATTTCACATCCCCTGAAATGTGTCCCTGTTAAGTATGATAGGACCCATTCACCCTATGGTGAATGGTTCCTCACTTAACCTAGGACACCACCCATCAAGATATTTTTTTGGCAGTATTTTGATGATTTCAAATCCTACATTTGATGTCAGATTTTTTTATTTGAATTTCGGGATTTAATCTTAAGTTATATATAAATACAAGGTTATTTCACATAGTTTCATCTAAGATTTTTTATGCAAACATCTTAAGAGTTCACAAGATCATTCAAGAGAATTCAAGAAAGCATTCAAGGGTATATTATTGAAGTTTATTGCAACAATCAAAGATCATATCATCATGTCAAAGTCATACATGTTGTTGAGCTAATATGTTGATGTAGCATTAAAGATCCAATTCAAGCATATTCAAGGTGTTGTTTCTAATCAAGTGTTTTGATCAAGATCTATATCTATTGAGGCTACTTCATGCAATATTTTTGATTTGTACTCCAAGGTTCAATTAAGGATTGGTGAGTTGTGGCATTACATTGTTTATTCATATTTTATTTTATGCATTATTTCAATTCAAGGTTTAATTACAAAATTGGGGTTTGACCAAGGAAAACCCCTATTCCCTAACAAATCAACATGTTCCTTCTCCTTTAATGTGTGATTTTAGATTTTAGGTTGAAGATCAAGTGGAGAGTAAAAGTTGTCAAAGTTGTCATCTTTCTTGAAAGATCACATAAAGTCTTCTACATAATTTATTTCTGACATTCAAGAGCTGAATACCTAGGATTCGAGAGTGTGTACATTGAAGAACATAACCTATAAATTAATTTTTCATAACACTAGCAAGGACCCATTTGCCATTGGGCGAATGAGTCCTTAGTGAGGCTGAAAAAAGAACTTTTTCCATTAGGTACACATAATTTTACCATCTTAAAACCTACATATTTACTATTATATTAGTTACGTTTGATTTATAAATGCTAATTACACATTATAACCCTCATAATTGAATGAAACATTGGAAAAATTATGGTTCATCATTTTGTTAATTCATTTTGATAAGCCCAATTTCTCGATGGTTCAGTATTATCTTGGACTCTTGATCTCTTTATATCTCAAGCTTTCATACCATTTGATGGTCTCTTACATTTTGTACCTTTTAATTGTTGAGGAATATAGCAAATTCCTAATTTGTAGATATATTTTGTGGAAGGTGTCTTTGTTTGGTGTTTGATCCTATGGCTGGTGTTTTTCACAATTCTAACACCCATCACACCAACACATTTAGAATAATTAGATATAAATCATATTCAATATTATGTTGTAATTATTTGTATTAACTACAATGTCTAGGTGTGCATTAGAGAATTATATGCAATCAAGAACACAACCTTAGACACTTTGTATGCTAGTTCATGTACTTAAAGAAGGTGTTGCACCTTTTACTATCAAACTAGAATACACATATAAAGAGATGTCCTAAATTTCAGATTGTATTGTTGAACACACCTGGAGACTAAGATGGGGTTGAATCAATATTTTCAAAATATAAACCCTTGGGAAAATTCAAACTTCTTTACTAGATTAGAAACTCTCCAACTAATCAACAACAAGATATAGCAATTTAGATCCTTTACAAGGTCAACAACTCACAACAATGAAAGATATAGAAATTCAAGCCTTAACCAAATAAAAAAAATGATAAATGAAACAAAGAAAACACATGCACAACATAACACCAAATTTACATGGAAAACCAGTGAGGGAAAAACCACAGTGAGAGATAACTCACAATATAGAAGCTCATTGCATACAAAATTACAATTAGTCTCACTATCAAGGACTTGTAGGCTAAGGAACATAACCATAGGGAAAGATATAAAGGACTTGAAAAACTAAATAACACAACTCCAGGGCAAGATACAAAGACCTAACGTGACTTACTATCTCAAAGTAGTCCATACAAGAAGTTTATAAAAATTACTATACTTGTCAACACAACACTCTACTGACTAAGGATTTAAAGAACATATGATCTATCTTCCACATAATGTTTTACTACATCTCTAGGTATGTGTAAGATCATGATGGGCCAAAAAATGGTGATATGTAAGTGATATGATGGCCCATGTGGCTGACGACTTTGTTTTAACCCAAAATTGACGAAATGAAAAGGGTTTTTAAAGGAGAATCTTAGCTTTCCACCAAGATAAATTATGCTTTACTTTGAATTTAATAAATTATTATTATTCATTTTCTATTTGAATTACAACTAAAGTCCTTATTTATAGGCTAATTCAAAAACATCTATAGCTTTCAAAGGGTATCAAATTTTTTGAATATGAAACATGTGTCACATTATATGCTTCACATACTATAGGATTAAAAAAAAAGAATTGAATTTCATGAAGTTTTGACCAAGTTAAGGTGGTCAGATATACGAGTTTTTATATTTTTTAAAAGTTGTAATAAAAAAAATAAATTAATTATTTACTTGGAAAAAATTACAAACAAATATGCATCACATTGGGACATGAGTCTTCTACTTATATATAAAATCTTTTAAAAAAATATTATCATTTTATTGTGGTTAGGGTGGTCAGACATACACCTACTTCTTAGTTTTTTCCCTGAAATTTAAGTACTACTACATTAAAATTTCAAATTTTCACGTGATAGATTTTTTTTAAATAAAAATAAACCTAGTAGTTTAGAAACTACATTCAATTTGGAACAGATTATATTCTTACATATTTTTGAAATAATATAGTTAACTTATTCTAACTTTTACATCAAGTTGCCTAACTTTGATTTTTCTTAATTTTATTGCCACTTAAGGGCTTATTTTTTCCATGATGATCTTGGAGATGCCCCTCTAAGATATTCAATACATAACACACTCTCACTTTATTCATACTTGCATCTAAACTACTCTTTCGTCTATATCCACAGTAAGACATGAAGAAATTAATTAGGTTGGTCAAAAAGAATATAAACAATGATTTGAATAAGTCAGCCACCAAAACATAATACAGTCCTATCTAAAATATATAGAGGAGAAAAAATAATCTTATCTAATTTCCCAATGTGATCTCAAACAACTCACACATTGATGCATGACAACTCAAGTCGACAACAAGGAAACATGTAGATGAAATGTGAAGCACATAACTAGTCATCAAAAAAAACATACTTCCAAATGAATTAACTCAATACGGTCCCCAAAAGGATAGGTCATGACCCAAATCCATCATAGAACAAATTCAATTGCTATTTAAAATTCCCAAGCACATGAAAAAAATCCCTATTGGTGAGACATCCACAAATATCCCAAAAATTTAACATAAAACACAATGCAACACCAAATACATCAACCACTGTTATGCAAACCATAAAGAGATTTTCCATGAACATCCAAAAATACTTCCAAAAACTTATTTTAAACTATCATGCCACCAAAAACCATCAAAAAATAAATAGGAACAAAATACTTCATTCCAAAAACATAGTATGCACAATCATGAGATATAACATTAATAAAACATCTTGCAGACCACTTCAACACATGAAAGCTGAATTGAGATATGAAACAAAAACTAAGAGCACATCAACCAAGCTATACTAGTAGAGACATCAATGTAGTGAAATGTAGAGATTTTTCTAGACCAATCCAAACAACCAACAAAACTACCAACCTTTTCAATAACACTGGTGACTCAAAAAGATAAAAGTTTAACATCCACAAAGAACAAACATTGAATACCAAACTACAAGACCACATCTTCAAGATTGGAGGAATGCAGAGAATTCTCCCAAATAGTCTTCAAAGCAAGTTCCTAAAATATGAAAATTCATCAACATATGGAGGCCGACTTCTTTGTAACAACACATACTTCCTCAAGAACAACATGAGAGAGAAAACTACATACTAAAAACCATCAACAACATCTCTCCATAATTAGCAACACTTCTAATCCTCATCTTAATGCTTCTAATCCTTATTTTAATACTTTTAATATTCATCATTATGAAATAAACTCTATTGACAACAACCATGAATTTAACCAAGGAATGACATCCAACCTTGAAAATCAAAAATACACCATCGTACATCAATGATATCCCAAACTAAATTTTGTCAATAATGACAACCAATGCCAACAAAAATATGATAAACATATGCAATAATCTCCTCAAGTGTTGATATCAATGACAACCAATGCCAAAAATCTCCCCCTTTGGCATTGATGGTGACACACACTTTCTCACTCTCCCCAAAGATCTTCAGTTCAAACAACAAAAAATTCCCCCCCTTTGACCAACAACACTTCTTCAAACAACTATACATGCACAACACTGGCACACCTTCTTCAGATAGACATACCAACTCCCCCTAATAGTAGCAACCCACCAACTACCTATACTATTGCATCTCAATCCCCCTACTAGCAACTCCCCTTGAGAGGTAGCACACACCAATCTAGGAGAAAAAGATATGACATGAATTTCTCCCCTTAGATAGATTCACCATTTATGCATCTAGTTAGAAAAGGGGGAGGCAATAACCCCTAACTTCTATCAAAGATACTCAAATGTCTCTTTTGAAAGTGTCTTAGTGAAAATGTCTACAATCTAATCCTTAGTAGGCACATACTCAAATCTAACTTCATGCTCTGCAAACTTCTCTCTTAGAAAGTGATACAAGATGGAAATTTAATTGGATCTTGAGTTCATTACTAGATTCTTGGAAATATTAATTTTGATTTAAGTGCAAGAAGTTGGGTCCACATTTAGGGGAAGTGACATTTTTCAACTTCAAAACAAAAAACCATTCACTTTTTAGAATAGGTACCCATTTTGAAGTGGGCACTTGTGTCAAAAGGTTTTGAAACTCACTAGACATATTTTTAATTTGTATTTAGACTCAAAAAAGGCATGGTAACCCAAATCTTAGGCTTAGACCTACAAGCACAATGTCATGGGAATTTTAAGAGAAAAAGCTAACATTGGCGATAAAGCAAATGAGATTTTTTTATAAATTATTTTATGAAATTAAACCCCCTTATAGATGATAATTTATAGTTTTCAAATATGTAATTTTTTAATGATTTGATTATTTTTTCTATTTTTTATTTTATGAGGAAACATGTCCATAAACTCAAAAGATCAGGTTTTCATATTTTTTTAATAACTTTTAATTTGTTAGATTTCTTGTTAAAAAAATTATATGGCATCAGTCTATAAAAAATTCCTTACACGATGAAAAAGAAAATTCAAAAGATGATAAGTTAAGGTCAAGTTATGGCATTCATACACAAGGGTCTTAAAAACCAGCGATTAGAGCCAATAAAAATTTAATAAATAAAAAAATACTACGAGAAAAATTATAAAAAAATATCCTCATCAATATTCATTATAATATATATCTTTCCCCAAAAGGAATTGGAAAATTACTTTTATTTATATCAAATTATTGTGTATGTACATATGCATGGTATGGTCCTAAAAACGTGACTTTTAAAAAGTGGTTTTTATACATGTGTATTCAAAATTATTTTTTATCATCTGAGTATTAGAATAAATTGCATATATGAAAACTAGACATAAAATAATAAATTTCATATTACTAAACTTTTTAAAGATTCAATGTGTAGGAGCTTCAAATTTCAATTCCAACTGTGACAAATTCTGAAAATCAGGAAAAACACTTCCACTTTTTGAACATTTTGTGGACTCAACTTCTTACACCTACCCATTGCACTAGTATTATCACACAATATAGGAATGGGTTCATCATATACCACCTTTACATCCTTCAAAGTTTTCTTCATTCATAGCAACTGAGTGTAGCAAGATGCTAAAACAATATACTTAGCCACTGTTGTGGACAAGGACACTAAGTATTGCTTCTTATTGAACCAAGGGAGCAATCTGTCTCCCAATAAAATGCACTACCACTAGTAATTCTTTGTTCATCCACACATCCTATCCAATCAACATCAATATAAGCACTCAAATAAAAATTATCATCCTTCTTATACCATAAACCATAATCCAAAGTTCCCTTCAAGTAACTAAAAATTATTTTCACTACCATCTCATGAGATTGCTTAGGATTAGCTTGAAATATAGCAACCAAGCATATTACATGGATAATATCATGTCTATAAGAATACAAGTACAATAAACCTCCAATCATATACCTGTAAAGAGTTTGACCAACCTTTCGAGACTCATTAATTTTTCTCAAGTGACAACCAGCCACCATAGGAGTACCCATTGGTTTGGAATCTTCCATGCAAAAAAATTAAAACATCTCTTTTATATACTTAGTCTAAGAAATAAATATACCATAATCTTTCCATACAATTTGAAGCCCAAGAAAAAAAGACAACTCACAAATTATATACAATTCAAACTCTTTTTGCATCTCTATAATTTTTTTGTACATATCATCAACATATACAACCATAATCAACAACTTGTATTCCTAAGCCTTAATGTAAATATTACTATATGTAGTACCTTTCTTAAATCCTTTCTAAAGTAAATACTTCTCCAATCGACAATAACAAGCTCTAGGAGCTTGCTTGAGACCATACAAATCTTTCTTGAGTCTACATACCTTGTTTGTATCTTCTAATAATTAGAAACCATCCGGTTTCTCAATATATACCTCTTCTTTTATATCACCATTCAAGAATGATGACTTGAAATCCATTTGACAGACTTTGAAGTTATTATGAGCAGTAAAAGAAAGAAACATCCTTATTAAACCTCGATTCTAGATACGAGAGAAAAGGTCTCCTCAAAGTCAATACCTTCAACCTGGGAATAATCTTTACAAACCAATTTTTTCTTATTCCTTACAACTTTGACATATTCATCTAGTTTATTCTAGAACACCCACTTGGTTCCAATTTCATTCTTATTAGCAAGTCTAGGAACCAATTCCCAAGTTTGATTCTTTTCTATCTGATCTAGTTCTTCTTCCATTTCCTTTATCCAACCATCATCTTTTCTAGCATCTAAAAATTTCTTAGGCTCTAATTTTCACAGTAAACACAAGTTGACCTCCTCACTTTCTCTTGTAAACATTCTCTTGTTAAACGCACCTTCATTCTTGTCTCCAATGATTTTATCTATCGATTGATTCTTCTAAAACAATTTTTCTAGAGTCTTGAGAGCCTTCACTGGTTTTGGTTCCTTTTCTTCTTTATCCTCTTCTTTAATCCAAGGAGGTATATTAGATCTGTAAACCTTTGGTTCTTGTGAGGTTTGACATAAGTCCTCATCTACCTTAACATTTTTGCTTTCAATCATCTTTCCC
The DNA here is from genome assembly GCA_007115665.2 of Sequoiadendron giganteum. Lineage (NCBI taxonomy): Eukaryota > Viridiplantae > Streptophyta > Pinopsida > Cupressales > Cupressaceae > Sequoiadendron > Sequoiadendron giganteum. Next base: position 603,067,175 of record CM021107.1, read on the forward strand.
AATCTCTGGTTGTAGCATCTGTATTCCTTACTCCTAGTTGAGTAACCAAGAAAGATCCCTTCATCACACATTGAATCAAAGTTTCAAACATCTCCTTCATCTCTCCTAATATAAAATTTGGTACCAAATTTTTTGAAGTATCTAATAGTGGGAGGCCTTCCACACCATAGCTCATAAGGGGTCCTTGTGCTATTAACCCTTAATCGCTTTCTATTAAGAAAATACACAATAGTGTTAACTACTTCCTTTAAATACATATCTAGCAGATCTACATCTTTCACCATTTTCCTATCCATTTCTTGGATAGTCCAATTCTTCGTTTCCACTACCCCATTCTATTGAGGGGTTCTAGGAGAAGACAAATTTATCTGAATACCATGCCCTTCACAAAAAATTTCAAATTCACTTGAAGTAAATTCACCTCCTCTATTTGACTTTAAGCATTTGATCTTACATCCATTTCATTCTCAAAATTTTCTTTAAATATTTTAAAATTATCAAAATCTTATAATTTATCTCTTAAAAACATAACCCAAGACATTCTAGTGTAATCACCAATAAGTAGCATGAAATACATTTCACCTTGTTGACTCCTTGTTGACTCCTTGTTCTTGTAGGTCCGCATAGGTCAATATGAATAAACTCTAACGACATTGTAATAGAGCACTAATTTCTTTTGAAATTTCTCCACAGTTGTCCACTAGTACATATGATACCACACACAAGTTCATTCACTCTTTGCATGAAAATAGTAATATTTTAATCATCACCCATTCTCAACATTTCATATTTCCCTTTCAGACTTTGTAGCTTAGCAATCTTCACATTAGCATCACCTTCATACAAAGTTTCCAATTTTTTCCAAATCTCATAAGAAGACTTTAGATCCATAGCATTTGTCATCTTAGAATCAGTCAAAGCACTCAACAATGCTTCCTTAGCCTTGATATTTTATTCAACATCCCTAATCTCAGCAGTAGTAGTAGGACCATTCTGAGGAATAAAATACCTGTTAATTGTAACGTTCCAATAGGATTCACCAATTCATCTCAGATGACACTCCATTTGAGTCTTACACAAAGAATAATTTATTCCATCAAATCTCAGACTATCCTTCTCCTAAGCTAATACCAATTATTGGTAACACAAGGGTAGGCAACTAAGAGGGGGGTGAATCAGTTGTCACAAAATTTCAAACTTATTAAACTTATTGACCCCCATTCTCAGATATTAATAACCAAGAAAGAATAAATCAACAACACATCAGAAACACACAAAACACCAAGGTTTTTACATGGAAACCCTGTTAGGGGAAAAACCATGGTGGAGGTTAGTCCACAAGTTTATACCCTGTTAAAAGTATAATAAGAATAAGTGGGGAATGCACATGCATTCAGGCACACTGCCTAGAGCTCACTACTCAAATACAAAGGAAGACCTGCTGTCTTACAAAAACATTTGGATTACAACCATCTAGAATTTGAACTGAGAAAGTAGCATCTACTAATGCTTGATTGCAGTTTTGGTTAATCCCATGAATACTTATTTACTCTTCTTCACTCTTCTTCACACTTCTTCACACTTCTTCACACTTTTCTCTTCCTTCAAATGATCTGACCATTATTCACACATAACACTTGCACTCTTCACATCGTGCATATCTCAAATGAGATAAAAAATCGCTCATATATATCCACAACAAGGAATTGCATCGTTACATGTCGGCTTCAACGAAATAATGAATACAAACTGTCGGCCCAAAATAGTAAGGATTATTAATGAGAATCCACCAAGGTTGGCCACAACATTGTGGGGACCCAAAATAATATCCTCGAACACAAAACACTTAAAATAATTATTCCTCAAAGATCCACAACACGCTTCAATCACTTTATCAGCCATGAACATGAAAAACATGAACATGCAAGAGAAAATCATGGATCACGAGCACAACGATCAATCAGGATGTGCAACACAAATAGAGCACGATCTAGAAACATCCATGAACATTACAGGAAAATTTGCAACAATTCAAATTACCAGAATCACATTATCTTCATCCATGAACACCAGCTACAGTAACAAAATAACTGTCGAAACACAAAAAATCATAACTTGCTCAAATCCTCATGCACACCTCTAAAAATTTCAGAGGGTAAACTAGATACACCTGAAAAAAAACCCTTTAATCTGCAACTTCTCACTATCAACATACTGAACTTTCCATCATATTGATCTTCACTGCTTCATAGACAACCTGAAACATATCTTATTACAATTTTCTCAATATCCTCGACATATACAGTCTTAAAGACATTAATGCTAATAGTGTTGACATCAATGACAAACACATATCAGCAACACAACCACAACATCCAACATTTTTCTCATACAACCTAATTTTAGTTAGATTTATGGGAGTAGTAGGAGTAGTATAACCATCTTTAACTAATTTTCATACACTAAAACTTAGAGAGTTTATATGTCCTTCCATTCTCAATTTCCAAAATGTGTAATTAGCCACATCAAACCTAAAACCCTTGTATGATCCATCATGTGCCATCCTGGATCTTTCCTCAAGTGGTTAAGATTGTTCAGAGGAACTTGGATCTAGATACCAATTGTTGAACACACCCAAAGACTAAGAGGGGGTGAATAAATCTTTTCTAAAAATAAATCCTTCAACAAATTTAAACTTCTTTATGATATTAGAAACTCCAAAAAAATCAATAGAAAGAATGATATAACAATTTAGATCCTTTACATGGTTAGCAATTCACAACAATGAAAGATATTCTAATTCAACCTTTAACCAAATAAGCAACAATGAGAAATTAAATAAAGAACAAACTTGCACAAGATGACACCAGATTTACATTAAAAACCTAATGAGCGAAAAAACATGGTGAGAGTACATACACAATTACAATTAGGCTCACTACCAAGGACTTGCAAGGTAAGGTGCATAACCTTAGGGAAAGATACAAGGGACTTGCATAACTGAAGTGCAGATCTCTAGGGAAAGATACAAAGACCTGATGAGACTCACTATCTTAGAGTAGGATATAAGAATTTTATAGAAATTATAATATCTATCAACACAACACTCTTTGACCGAAGCATAAAATCACATCTAATCTATCTTCCACACACTTTCACAATGCTTCTCCAAGATATTCAATACATACCACACTCTTACTCTCCTCACACTTGCATCTAAAATTTCCTTGCATTTACGTCCATTGCAAGACCTCAAAACATTAATTTGGTTGACTAGAAAGAATACAACTAATGATTTTAACAATCAACCACCAAAACATAATGTGATCCTATCCAAAATATAGAGAGGACCAAAAACAATATTATTGAATCTTCTAATGTGATCCAAAATAACTCACATGCTAGCACACAACAACCCAAGTTGACACCATGGAAACATATAGATGAAACATGAATCACATAACTAGTAGGCCCAAAAAACATAGTTCCAAATGAATTAACTTAATGTAGTGCCCAAAAAGATAGGTTGAGACTCAAATCCATTAGAAAACTTCAATTATTGGCACAGACCCCCAAGCACATAACAACAAGCCCTGTTATCGAAACATCTATAAATAACCCAAAAAAGTAAACACAAAACATAATTCAACACCAAAGAGATCAAACACTAATGTGCGGACCATAAAGATATGTTCCTTAAACATCCAACATCACTTTTAGACACTTCTTTTAAATTGACATGCCACCAACAACCATCATAAACCAAACACAAATAGAATACTTCATTCCAAAAATATAGTATGCATAATCATGAGATATAACATTAATAGAAAATCTTGTGGACCAGTTCAACACATAAAATCTAAACTAAGACACTACATAGACACTGAGAACATATCCACCAAGCTATAGGACTAGAGACACCAATACAGATAAATGCAGAGCATTTTTCAGACTAGGCCAGACAACCAACAAAACTGGCAACCTTCTATAATTAATACAACATCCACATAGCACAAACACTAAATCCCAAACTACAAGACCACATATTCAATAGTAGAGGAATGTGGTGAATTCTTCCCAATAGACTTCAAAGCAACTTCCTAAAATAGCAACTTTCATCAACATGTGGAGGCTAGGACTTCCTTGTAGCAACAAATACGTCCTAAGGAAAAATAGGAGAGAAAAAAAAACATAATAGAGACCATTAGCAACATCTCTCCACCATCAACAACACTTTTAATCATCATCTTAATGGTTCTAATCCTTATCTTAATAATTCTAATAATCATCATTATGAAATCAAATTTTCTAATCTAACAACCATGAACATTAGCAATACACCATCATACATCAATGACAAAGAAAATCAAATATTGTCAATAATGACAACCAATCCCAACAAATAATCTTGCAAACATATGCAACTATCTCCTCAAGAGTTTACATCAACGATAACCAATGCCAACATATATTATGTTTTGGGTAGTTTATGGCAAGGTGCATGCCTATTACCTATAATTCTATCTTAATAGCTCCTTATGAAAGCCCCTATTGGTGTAGTTGAACGAAAATGAAAAGGTCTTATGTCCACCTTAGTAAATTGGCTGATCTATTGCCTGATATGATTATAACTTTGAGATATTTTTCTTAGGTTTGATATCCCTAGCACTCAAGTAACTATAAGGAGTTAGAGATTTTGACCTCCAATGCTATGCACCAACAAGGGAAACACCTACATATAAAATGTATACTCATTCATAGTATAAAAATTCATAAGGGAATAAAGGATCTAGAAGTATCATGTGCTACAAAGGACAAAAGCATATCAAAATTGAATATATTTTATCTTAGAAAAATGATTGAGGAAAATACACAATGATAAATTATCCAAGGATGAGTGGTTAGGATGAAAAAGGTATATCATTATGTAAGAACAAGACCTAATAAAATCATGCAAACGAATATAAATCTAAACTCTAGAAAATTTGAAATGAAAGGATAAATTCAAATATAAAAACCATTAAAAATATGAAGGGAAACCCCTAGCCTTTGCTATAGAAATGTTGAGTTCCCCAAAAAATATAAGTAAAATCCCTTTTTTATAAATCTAGGCTAATTAAATAAATGTAAACAATAAGGACGTGCAATTATCCTAAATTAAAATTTTGATTTTATAAACATATAATGTATATTTAAAAATTAAATGAAGATAAAAGGGCTTAGTTCTATAGGAGCAATGATGAAGAAACAATGTAGATGTCATGCAAAATTCACTATGGTGGAAAATTTAATACTCGCAGTGTAATAAATGAGATATAGTCAAAAGAGTCTTAAAAATTTGTGGTTTAGTCCCAAGACCTATAGGTTCGAACCAAGCCATGTGGATTTTATTTATGATGTAAATTTGAGTTGCACCCCACAAAAAATATAATAAAAATTTGTAGCAACAAAATAGATTATTCTTGCCTTTTCATTAATCAAATCTATCAATTTGGTGCTTACAAACACCTTTGAGGAGAGTGTTGACTCAATAGACAAATGTATTCTCCTATGTCAATTATGATAGTTGGCCAAATTAACAATGATGAGAAAGATTAAAGACAACATTCAACAACATTCACCAACATTCAAAGAACCTATATGTTGATGTGATTCTTTGTCTTTAGATATTCAAAGTGTGATCTAATAGTTTTGCCTTGGTTTTTTTTTATAAATTAATTACACAATAAATGTTTTGAAATACTAAAACATAGCAACAATTCACATAAACATGTACTAAGTCAATTCATAATGAAAAGTAGAATAAATCAAAAATCTTGAAATTTAACATTTGAGATTCAATCTTAAACACTTCAAAATTGAAACTTGACAAAATAAAATAAAATTAAAAGAATATAACTTTCAAAATGAATAAGCAACTATATAATAAATGATTAATTTTTAATGACAAATTTTTTTAAATATATTTAATGAAAAATCAATAAAATGAATTAAAATTATGATATAGATCAAACTTAATATAAAAAGATACATTAATTAAAAGTAACATTAATATATTAATTCACTTTAATTTGAGTAGTTTTTATTTCCTTTCAGTTATAATGAATAAAATATCATAAATGTAACACTTATGCATGACCCAAAACTCTTTGACTTTTTAGGCTCTATCTATATGACTCTCGAATTTGCTTTCTTACCACCAACCTTTTTTTGAATATGTGTATATTTATCTTTTACTAATATAAATATAGACGCCTATTCATCAAAAATTTCAAAACCTAAACAAAACGGAACTGCAAGTGCAAGCACTTAAGTTTGATTTACGTTGAAATGCCTAAATTTTCTCTCGTATCGTGCACGACTTCTCTTTTCGGCCACCCCTACAGAGAATAGCAATTGCGAAAGTTATTTCTGGAGTGAAGTCTCTACACTTAATTACGCCGTGACATGTGAAAGTCACGACCGTGCATATCTGGGGGGTCGACCCTGCATGATTTCTCTATATTTGAAGGATGTCTTTCCCATTCTCTGTCGTTGCATGCACGACTGTTTGAAAAACGACATCCATATTTACTGAAAGAGAACGGCAGGCGCACCCATTTCGCTCAAATTGACGAGTCGTACGTTATATCTGGACTCAATTCTCCACAGCTAATTACGCCATGAAACTTGTTTGTCTCAAAACTTCACTAATAATGGAGATAAAGCAAGACCAATTCGTGGCCAGTACTTCTTGGTCAAGCACGTTATTTATGGAGTCAAGTCTCCACACTTAATTACGCCATGATTTGCGAAAGTCGCGACTTGTTTGATTCAGCTGGCAATGGGCATATAGCAAAGACAATGACACCTTCGCCCTCAATGTTTATATGTGATCGCCCAGACTGCGCAGACATGAAGTTCTGCGCTGCTCAAGACTGTGGAATGGGCTTCAAGCTTTTCATTTCAGCGACATGCATCAACCCCTCCCTTCCCGGCAATGTCTATCCATTTATTACTTAATTAAAAAAATTAAGATGCATTGCATCTTTATTATTAATTAAATAATAAATGCGGTCAAATCGTCATTTTGTATGTTGCGTAGACAATTCATCCCTTATTAGGATAAGCCCCTCTTCCAACGACCTCAAAGCCATGCTCATCTGTTTGACAAATTTATTCTATTTGAACATTAATTTGCTTAATATTAAATAGTCAACAATATTATATCTCTACCAGATGTACTATCTTCAAATCCTTAGAGAAGGTCTAGAAGAATGACTTGTATTGTTGGATCTCTGTGCAGCTTGCCACTTTCTTGCATGCATTGTTGTGTCTACATTATCCTAAGACTCTCTTGACTATCATCTTTACATCATCCTAAGACTCTCTTGACTATCATTTTCTCTCCATTATCAAGATTTCACTTTAATGTATGATTTGGTTTTGTTCTAATAGAGTTTCTATTCTTCACCAGGAGGATAAAGTAATCATAAATTTTTTCTCCCTGATAACAATGTCAAATTGTTAGCATAAGTTGACAGGCTCCCAACACTATACACAAAGCAAAATTACAGTACTAAAAAGCTTCCTTTACATTGTGGACATCTAGAATATGTAAACCAAGGTTTATTATCTCTAATGACAATACTAATTTGTTGGTGCAAATTGATAGGATGCCAACACTATACACAAGAAAAAGAACACAACTAAAAAACTACTACATTGTCAAGGTGTATGGTGTATCAATTCAAATTGAAACATCTCCAATTATGGTGTCAATTCATAGAAACTCAAACATGTGGCCATAACCAGCAAAGTTTATAGATAAGGCTTATATAGAGACAATGATATTGATGAATGAATGCTTGTGAGTTAGTAAACTCACCTTCATTTTCAATCTCTATTAAGCATAGGGGGTGTTCCTTGAGTTTTCTTTCTTAGAATTAATAAAAAATTATGATAGGTTGGGCCTTGATGGACCATACCCAATGCATATCAAATTCTTATTTGATTGTTACTAAGTTCCATTTGTTGGTTTATCTTGAAGCAAAAACCTCACATGTCTTGAAAAAAATGTAAACCATAGAGAGACTAAAATATCACTTCATAAAAGAATGTGGTAATAAGAACAATGAATAAATCACTATAAATTGTATTTGTCAGACACACAAAAACTTTGTAGTGCAAAGACAAGGAGATCATAAAATGTAGTGGATCAAATAATTCTACTATTGTCTTAAAGGTTGATAATTTTCTATTATGAAAATGTGGTGTGATGAAAATAGGTTAAACAAGTAGCAACTGATTGTCTTGATCTTTTATGAGTCGAAGAGTTGGGAATAGAAAAAGTACATCACATGAATAGACCATGAAATGAACCTTATAGAGAATGACAATGAGGACTTTACTTCTGAACCGTCAAAAACATATATCTTACCAGGGAAAGAGGATTCTCTGAGCACTTAGGTAGGAGAATGACTCTCTTTCCTCTAGGTTGATATGTTTAAGGCGAAGTTCATATAAAATGGGGAGGAATTTGATGATGGTTGTGGAAGTGTGTGAAGTGTGGCTGATGTTGAAAGTAAAATGAAACTAACCTAAGTGCATGTAAATGTAAATGAAGTAAAACTAAACTAACCTAATGCTATACTATTGTAGAATGACCTAAATGAGTGTTTTCTGGAAATTGACAGAGCGGGATAGAAAGTGTGTACCTAGAGAAATGTTGTTGCAGATGGATGCCTCCAGAAGCTTCTATAAAATGATTTTTCTAAGGAAAAGGACACTTACGCCAACTGGGGTGACCTAGTCCTCCAACTGGAAAAATTTCCCGAAATAGGTTTCGGGGAACTAGGTGCCCGAAACAATAAAAACCCTTTTCTGGATTAGGCACAGGGACAAGGTCACCAATAGTGGTGACCTAGTCCTCTTGTGACTTTCTGAGGAATTGGGCCTTGGTCTTGTGGGTCCCTATGAATTTTCCCCTTTTCTGCAACAACCCCATGATAGGAAGTCCTGAAAGTGACCCACAACTTATCTTTTGTCCTTTCTAGGGTTTGACAGTTGAGGTTGACTTGAGAAGAGTATTTGTACTTCTTGCAACACCTTGTCCTTCACCTAACCTACAACAAATGACCTGCAAACACATGCAAAGACCGTAAATAGTTAGGGTTAGATAATAGGAGTTTTCCTAAGTCAAACCACTTTGTAGGTGATTAAACTCAAATGAGAAAAGCAAAAAGGAATGCAAGACTGAATGATAACACAATAGATTAGCTTACCAAACCTTTGTTAATGGTCTACAACTTGCATGGGAAGCTTCATTGGAGGAGGTCTGAAAACCCTAATGCTTGTGTGCTTGCTTGGTTTCTTGAGTACTTGATGATTGAGAGCAAGAGAGTGCAAGTGAACTAGAAGAGAAAAAATGAACCAAGAGTAAAAATGAGCTAGAGGAGAGGGAAAATGGAGGAAAGAACCCTTATTTGTACAAGTGAAACCCTAATTTTCCTAAAGTGCAACCTAATAGGCCGAACCTAGGGTTTAGGAGGCAAGATTCTCGTAGAATCTTTTTTTAAATTTTATGCTTAGAGGGACTAGGTCACCCAAAATGGTGACCTAGTCCTCCCAGGCAAATTTTGATGATTGGCGGGAATTAATTTATGTTTAATGAACTTTATTGCATTTGCCTCCTAAAAAACACTTAGTTCAGGACTAAAGATTCATTAAAAGGACAAATTAGTATATGAAAAGGGTTGATTTAGGGGTGATAAGCCTAGATAAGTGTGAAAATGCAACACAACACTTTACAACACTCTGTCTTATGGCTTCAGAAGGTGTGGAAATGTATTATTTAGGTGAATTATGTTGAAAAGGTCTTAGAAAAGTGAGGAAATGTATTACAACACTTCACAATACCTTAGTAAAACACTATTAGATTAGTGTTGAAATGCAAGCTCACAAGGTTGAATCAAAGAAATCAAGACCAAAATCCACTAAAAAAGGCCAAAATGAGTCATGAAAAAGTGCCAAGGTATACACTTTTTGGCGAAAAAACTTCAAAGAGTGTGTCTTCTCTAGCTTCCAACATCTCATACTTAATGGAGTCTTTTATATAATGAAAATACCAAACAAAATTAAGCACAAAAATAAAGATTTAATTAAAAAACATAATATCCTTGGGTAGTTTGTTGCAGAAACCAAAATAGACTTGGACTATTTTTTTGGTCTCTTATTCAAATATAGTAATAAAGACGTTCTCATGAATAAAATGGTAAATAACAAGATTGTCATTTTTCCTAAAAAATATGATTTAATTGATAAAAAAATGATTAGGGTTACTGTTTTATGAAAAATAGAAAAAATAGTACAACTAGAAAAATACTAATAAATTAAGGTTAGGGTTCATCAAATTTTTTAAAATTAACAAACAATTGGTCAATTTTTCTCAAAAAAATTGGTAAAACTTATGATTTATTATGATTTGGATTATTTATTAGCAATATTTTTTATTATTAGATTAAAATATTTCAAAAAAACTATTTTATATACTTTTTTTTTAAAAAGACAAAATTTTCTCGTAAAAAGTTGGCCACTAGTTGATTTGCAATTACTCGCAATATTTTTCCACTTCATGCTTCAACAATTCTATACATAGATGGATGAATAGAAGGGAATAAAATTCAACAAAAGAATGCTAGATGTCATAATAGTGTGTATTGTAGATAGTATTAGACTAGTTTTGTATGTCTATATACACATGGACAAACAAAAGGAAAATTAATATATAGAAAAGGAACTTGAAGGATCCTATTGGGCTTGACCTTGGGAAAAAATGTCATGTCCCCTTTTTAAAAATAGTATGTTTAGATTGATTATTAATCCATTTTATTTTTATGAAGTTTAATAATAAATCATAGGAGACAAAAAATTATTTAATATTTAATTTAGTCTTGATATTTCATATTTTATAAAATAATTAAGTATTAAATTTAATATTTTTTAATATTATTAGCAAGTTGGGGAGCTGGAAATCTTCAAGAGCATTTGCCATTTATTTTAAATTTAAATATGCATATTTTATGATAATTATCATTTCACTATTTTTGGCTAATGGTTAAGGAGTGGTCTTTGGATATTATTTTCAATTAATTTACTCTCCTAAATGGGATGTGGGGTTTTGGGTGCCTAAGTCTAGCTTACAACATATAAAACTTGAACAATATTTTAATTTTATTCTATGGACAAAAACCATAGGAGATTGCGATCAGTGCCCAAAAATCTATTGAACAATATTTCAAATTTTTTAATGTTTTTATTATTTCTAAGAGCTTGGAGTACCAAACTTTTTTGTGGAGAAGATCATAGAGTTTTATGTTCTTTATTGGTAGTGTGTTGTCTCTAATAGGGTTTGGGTTGAGCATTGTTAATTTTTTGATGTTTCTATTGTAATGATTGCCACATTAGTCCATTATGTTGTAAAAAAAGGAACTATATCAATATAAAATTTGTATGAATTTTCAGTTTAATTTGTGCAAGTTTGGGTGTTGAATAGCTAGTTTTATTGGTGTTGTTTGGTGAAGTTTTTTATTTATGTTCAAATATGTTATTATCACTAAAAAATATGATTTAGGAGATTTAGAAAAATCATGGCTAAGATCACTTGATGAAATATTTTAGATGTTCCCCTTCGATAATTGTTTTGTTATCTTGGAAGCTGGGTATCATTCCTCTTACCTCATTTAACATTTCATTAGAATAGCCTAGGATTTTAAGGAAATTCAATTGTTTATACCACTCTACTCCAAAAGGAATTTTCATTGGTGGAAATTGAGTTCGCCTCTTGAATGAAACTTTCACATTCTTAGAGTTCATGAATTGAAGGTTATGTCCCTGATTTGGTGCCCTACATTTGGGTGTGTTGAACTATTCGAGCTTGCTTCAACCCCATTTATTTTTGAAGTTCTTGATGCCTTTGTTTTTGCATTCAAGCAAGTCCAATTCTTGGTCAATATTTCTATCTTTATGATCACATTTTGCTTGACCAAGGTCACTTCCATCATGAAATATTGTTCCATATTCAACCTCATTTTTATGTGAACATGTAGAGGAAGTAGGATCTGGGCCAATGTGCAAGGCTCTTTTATTAGGACCATGCATAAGAAAATTTTGAGTATGTGCATCATGAGATTTTCTCCTATTTTTCTACTAATAGGCATCATTCCTTTGAACACTGTAATCATGTCTATGAGTTATTTTTTGAGTTTAAATCATATTATTAGCTATGGAATCTAATATATATTATTTTTGGATCCCTCAAATGAATAAATACCCTATCTCTACTAGATGTGATAGCTTCAAGCCTTTATAGAGAAGGTCTAAACGACTATCTTGTATTTTTGGATCTTCGTGTAGCTTGCTACTTTCTTCCATGCATTGTTGTGTCTTCATAATCCTAATATTCTTTTGACTATCATCTTATCTCTATTAACAAGACTTCACTTTAATAAATGGTTTCATTTTGTTACAATAGAGCTATTACTCTTCACTACGAAGAGAAAATAATCCTAATTTTTTTATCTCACTAGCAACCATGTCAATTTGTCACTATAATTGAGGGGATTTGTGTACTACACATCAAGAAAAATGAAACTATTGAAAAAAATTCTTTCACATTGTGAAGGTCTATAAAACGTAAACCAAGATCTATTATATATGAAAATAACACTAATTTGTTAGTGCAAGTTGATAGGATGCCAACCCTACACACAAGAAAATAAAAACACAACTAAAAAACTACTAATTTGTCAAGGTATATTGTAGATCAACTGAAATTAAAGCATACCCAATAATGGTGCCAATTCATTGAAACTCAAACATGCAATCCTATAGATACTCAAGGCTTGTGTCAACACTTGAGGATATGGGTTCTTGACAAAGGTGATAAAGAAGGTCATAATCAAAGAACAACACTGGTGGAAAAATAATAATGATTTAGTAAAATACCTTCATTTTTAGGCTCTACTATCCATAGGGTGTGTTCCTAGAGATGTTTTTATTAACATGAATATAAAAGAGATGATAGAGTAGGCCTTGAGACAAGCCATACCAAATGCATGTATGCAATTTCTATTTTATTGTTATTGAGTACATATATTCTAGTTTATCTTGAAACAATGGCATTACACCTCTACACAGAAAAGAAATGTAAACCATATAGGGAATAAAATTCTATCTCATATATGGAGTCAATAATAAAAATAATGCATAACTCACTATAAATGGTATTTGTGAGACACACAGACACTTTGTAGTGCCAAGACAAGGAGATCATGCAATGCAGTGCATCAACTATTTTTTTTACTATTTCTCCTTTTATCTTAAATGGGTAGGAGAGTAAGGATTTCACAAAAATAATACTTCAAAGGAGTAAACCATGAAATAACATTTTATAGAGAATGATAGTGAGGAATATACTTCAAAGAGTGGTACTCATCTAGGAACCAACATCCCATACTTAATGGAGGGTTTGAAATAATCAAAATTTGAAACGAAAATAAATGGCCCAACAAAGATTCAATGAAAGAACATCATATAATTGGATAGTATGTTGTTGAAAACAATATAATAGACTTGGGACTATTTTTTTAGTATCTTATTCAAACATAGAAACAAAATAGTTCTCTGGGATAAATTTTCAAATAACAAGATTATGAAATTTTCAATGAATCATGATTTAAAGAATAAAAGGTTACGCTAGGGTTAGGGTTTTTTCAAAAAGAATAATATTTGCATAACTAAATTTAAAAGAAAAAGGGTTAGGGAGTTTAAATAGTTAAAAAATTAAGAAAAAATTGGTCAAACTTGCTCAAAATTAGCCAAAATTTTCAAAATGTTGTTTCAACTTATGATCTATTATTATGTGGATGATTTAGTAGTGATATTTTTGGAATTAAGAGGTTGAAAATTTTCAAAAGAACTACTTTTGCCACATTTTTTTCAAATAAAAAAATTATAATGTAAAAATTGACCACTAATCAATTAGAAATTACATAGAATTTCTTTATCACTCCATTCTTCAATAGGTCTAACATAGATGCATGAGTATAAGGAAGGGATGAAATTCAACAAAACAATGTTAGATGTCATGATAGTGTGTTTTCTAAATATATATGTTAGAATTAAACTATTTATGTATATCAATGTACACATAGTCTACCAAAAGTAAGGGATATAAATATACAACAAAGGAAATTGAAAGATCTTATTGGGCTTTGGATTGGGAGGATTTTTTCCATGTAAACCATTATTTTATTATATATATCAAATTATGTTTATTTCCTTGTAATTGTATGATCAATTTCATTTGTACACATACTTATTTTCATAAATTAGTTTACAAAAAAAATTCTACACCACCATTTACCATAACCTCTTCCAATTAATAAATAAGCACTCAAATTTTAAACTTTTTTATTGTTTAACTTTTTTAATAATATTTATTCCATCATATAAATATTAAATAAAAGTTCATTATTTTATGCATGACACAATAAATATAAAACATAAAAACTTATTTTAATTTAATAGCAATATTTATTATTTTAAAATATAAATAACTTATATAATTTTTAATACTTCAACTTTATAAATTTCAGTTTTTTTAGATAATTCTTAAAAAAAACTCCTACCTCCCATCATTTTAAATGTTGCCAATACATAAATTATAAAATTTACCACATACCATTAAAATATATTTTCTTAGCAATGTTAACAAGAGCTACAAGAAGTGAAGTTCCTACCAAAGATTGGTAAGATAGTTTTTGTTTTGTCAAGTTTGTTTGCTGGCACATATCAATTTGTAAGTGTAATCAGACCTATCCAAATTGTCAATATGCACTTGGACCTATCTAATCCACAAAGGTGCACTTGGAACTATGTTACCTATAAGGGCACACTTGGATTTTTATGATTTGAAAATACACATGTCCCTATGTGACCCACAATCTACACTTCAATTTATCCATCCTTCAATGTGCACTTTGAACAAAAGTCTACTTGGTCTTGTTTGACATAGATGATGTTTAGTTGTGACATGAAAACCCATGAAGTTTCACAAGGGAGTTTTGAGAAAAAAATTGGAAGTTTTAGGGAACATGAAGTCATTAGACTCACAATCCATGGGAAATGGTTCTCATCATGTCTGCATTATATCGGGTTGAATAAACATTATTTGCAAATCCTTTCTGTCGAACATTGGAGCTTTGTTAAGAACTGATCACAAGTTCTTTATGTGTTGAGAACCTTCCATCCTTTCAAATCTCTTTGCTTAACGGTGTGTTGTTTTTTCTTATGATGAGGTATTTTTAATCGAGGGTAATAAGGTAACATGAAATCTCATTAAGACTTTGAAGTGTTCAAAAAAATACAAATTGCCCAATCATGTTTACTCCTGCCTTTTTGGCAATCAAATATTCAGAAAGAACCTATC
>CM021107.1:603082746-603145615 GCA_007115665.2 Sequoiadendron giganteum
TGATTTTGATAAGTTAGATGAAGCTCTTCAAAGCTTCCTCTTACTCATTTCATCCACTAAGGTTGGTGATGATGTAGTTCCAATTCTCCCACTCTTGTATTCAAAACCTTTTAGTTGTGATGATATGGGTATCTTAGATGATGTCCTCCAACATTTCATCTACCCTACTTCATCCACTATGGTTAGTTGTGATGATATGGGTATCTTAGATGATGTCCTCCAACATTTCATCTACCCTACTTCATCCACTATGGTTTGTTGTGATGACAAAACTACAATGAGAGATGCCAATGCCATCCAAACCCAATTATTTATTTAACCACCTTCTTCTAAACCTCCAACCCCATCCCAACCTAAGTTTACCCTTTACCCTCCAAAGAATGATACTATTGCCCACACTCATTATACCTATAATAACCCACTTCCCTACCATTACCCAACCCCATCTTACCTGTGGCTCCTCACTTCAACTCACAACTTAGGGAGTATGATTTGGTTGAACAACTTAAAAACACTCCCGCCAAAATCTCCCTTTGGGATCTTCTTCAGAATTCCCCTAACTATCACTCCATGCTTCAAACAACCTTACAATAGATAGTGGTCCCTCGTGGCATGAATACAAATGATGTGGAAACTCTCCTAAATGACATGAACACAACTAATGTGGATATTACTTTCTATCAACATGAGCTAGCACCATTAGAATTACGCCAACAAAATGAAGCCTTTATGATTATAGCCTAGTATGATCAGATAGGTATCAAAAGGACCCTTTTTGATAATGGCTCTGTCCTAAATGTGTACAGTGTGAAGCTTCTTGATAAGTTACATGTGGATCGATTAGAAATCCAATTCGATACCTTATCCATTAGAGGATTTGATAACATTACCAAGCAACCTCTTGGTGTCATTACCTAACCAACTACTATTAGAATGGTTACGTTGTAGACTCCTATCCATGTCATGCCTTATGATATTTCTTATAATCTCCTCTTGGGATGACCATGGATACATGAGATGCATGCGCTATGCTCAAACCTTCATCATAAAATGAAATATGTCTATAATAACAAAGTTTATCAAATTGACATAGATCCCAAACCTGATAGTTTCCTACAACTTGAAAAGGGCACATCAAGTCCTCTTCATACCTTAATTCCTACCTCTAATATTGCCCCTCCTAAGAAGGACCAACTCAAAGATAAAACCAAGTTTAATTTACTTGGTGATGATTGGAGCTCCTTAGAGTTTACTCCTTCCTTTGTGGGTGAGTGCAATGCCACACGCAAAGAGGATACTAAAAATGAACAATCCATTTTCCTCTCTACCCAACAAGAGGAGAAATATTCTCACATATCTATCTCATCCCTTTTGAAAGAAAATGCCACATATATAACAAATTTTGATGAGATTGTGAACTACCAAAAACACATATGGTCTAACAAGGGAAAGAGGATCCCTTTACTAGGCTCCTAGGGTTTTTCACCCTAAGAGCACTTAGGTTAGGAATAACACTCTTTCCTCTTTTGTTGATTTGTGTTATGGTGAGGGATCATTCAAAAGGGGGAAGGATTTGATGATTGGCTTGTGTCAAGTGTGTGAAATGTGTGGCTAGAACTGAAAGTAAAATGAAGCTAATCTAACTGTATGCAAATGTAAATGAAATCAAACGAAGATAATGCAAAGCTACTCTAGAATGACCTAAATGTGTTCTTTCTAGAAAATAACAGAGAGGGATAGAAAGTGTGTACTTCGAAAAGTGATGTGATGATTGAATGCTCTTGAGATCTCCTAGAAAGTGCCCGATTTGAGCAAATGGACACTTACGCCAACTGGGGTGACCTGGTCCTTTAACCTAGAAATTCTGCCAAAATAGGTTTCAGGGAAATGGGTGCCCAAAAATATAGAAACCCTTTTCCAGGCCTAGCATAGGGACAAGGTTTCCAATAAGGGCGACCTAGTCCTCTTGTAGATTTTTGAGGAATCAGGCTTTGATTTTGTGGGTCTTGGTTGGTGTTTCCCTTTTTTCTAGCAACCCATGATAGGAACTCCCAAAAGTGACCTATAGCTTTTTTTCTTGTCCTTCCTAGGGTTTGAGGCTTGTATTTGACTTGAGGAGAATGTTGGTACTTCTTGCAACACTTTTTCCTTCACCTAATCTACATCAAAAGACCTGCAAACACATGCAAAGACTAGAAATTGATGGGGTTAGGAAATAAAGGTTTGCCTAAGTCAAACCCCTTTGTAGGTGATTAAACCCAAATGCGATGAAAGCAAAGGAATGTAAGATTGAATGATAACACAATAGAAATTATTACCAAAACTTTTGTGATGGTCTATAACATGCATGAGCAGCTCCAATGGAGATAACCTGAAAACCCGAATACTTGCTTGCTATCTTGTGAAGTCTTGGTTGCTTGAAGATTCAGAGCAAGAGAGTAAACATGAGCTAGGAGAGTAAAAGTGAACCAAGAGAGGAAAAATGGAGGTAGAAACCCTTATTTGTACATTTGAAACCCTAATTTTCCCGAAATGCAACCTAATAGGCTGGCCCTAGGGTTTAGGAGGAAATATTCCCATTTAATCTTAATTAAAATTTGAATTTTATGCTTAAAGGGACTAGGTCACGACAGGTGACCCCACAAAGCTGGTTTACAATTTCTGAGAGGAACTGATTTTTGCTTAAATCACATATTTTTAGAAAATGTAATGATTTAAGCCTTTAAAAGTTCCATTTTAAGGATTCCAATTGAAGAGGGTTTGATCAAACCACCTTAGATCAAACCTCCTTGGATAGAAGCTCGCTAGTTTTAAACCATACCTATAAATGAGTCTCCTTTACACCTATCAAAATGTTGATAAAAAATCACTTTTGATTTACCTTTTGGGGGATCAAATGAATTCATTTAAAATTTATTTGAAATGATTATGTTAGTCCTCAAAATTAGCTATCCCACAAATATAATTTTAATATGTTTTGGTTTTATTATGTATGTGCTTTTTTAGTTTTATTAAACATAGGTTTTTCACCGAAAATCAAGTTCTTTGTTTTGCACACATGGAAAAATAACAAATTATCAAAATAATTTTTTTCAAAATATGTTCATGCTAGGTATTTATGTCCTTGATCCATTGAAAAAAATAAAAATGAATTTCGATACATACATAAAACGTTATGTTGTATAGAGTCCACCTATGTCTCGATTGCAATTGGTTTGACTTTGAAACTCTATTAACGAAAAAATATTCAATAAAAAACTATGAGACCAAATGAAAGTGCTAGATATCATAGTTACAAATCTAAATTAAAAAAAAATAGAATTTTATCCTTCATACAAAAAAATTTATGTTGTATACGGTGAGCATCACTTTTTTAAAATGTTGTTTTCTGAAAAAAACAAGTTTTCATGGGAAATGGAAGAAGAAGTGCAATCTTATTCCAAAAAATTTGAAATAATTATTTTTAGAATCTAAAGACAAAATTTGATGAGACTCTAGTTTGCATCATCTTCAAATTCCTCACAGTTTAGCCGCTATAGGTGCCTGAATGTGAATATTTAGTTAAAAATAATAATTTCAATGTCCAGTTTGGCCAAAAATTGTAAACCACTCTTGTGGGACCACCCTCGCCCAAAGTGGCGACGTAGTCCACCTAGGAAAATTTTGGTGGTGATCGGGAATTAATTTATGTTTAATAAAGTTTATCAACTTTGCCTCCTAAAACACACTTAGGTCAGGATTAATGATGCATTAAAAGGGAAAATTAGCATATAAAAAGGGTGGATTTAAGGGTGATAACCCTAGATAAGTGTGAAAATGCAACACAACACTCTGTCTTAAGGCTTAGGAAGGTGTAAGAATGTATTATTTAGGTGAATTATGTTGAAAGGGTCTTAGAAAAGTGAGGAAATGCATTACAACACTTCACAACACCTTAGTAAAAACCCGTTATGTCATTGATGAATTGCAAGATTACAAGGCTGAATTAAGGTGATCAAGGTCAAAATATAATGGAAAAGGCCAAAATGAGTGAAAAAGTGCCAAGGTATACACTTTTTGGTGACACGGATTGATTATCAACAACCTTCTAACCCACAAGAAATAGAAAGAATTTATGGACATGGTTATGATCTTGTGAAACAATTGGGTTACAATGGTAAAGGATGCAACAAACATGAACAAGGTATATGTTTCCCCATTGAACTTAATACACAAGGAACTAAAACTAGTCTATGGTTTTCCTTTTCTAAAGCTACAAAATCTAATCAACAACCCTCTCTCAACATAAATACTATATCGCACACATCAAGAACCAACCTTACACTCAAGCACCCTGAATTTCTTGATGTGGATGATCCCCTCTTCACCTATGTTGATGGTGATGACGATTTAAATTTTTTTTTAGGTTCTTCAGATAAGCCTTCTCGCTCCAAGAGACATGCCTCTTGTGCTATGTTGAGTTCTGATTCTACCATTAGTACTATTAATGAACCTTACACCAGCTTGGAACCATATGATCCTAAAATTCCTAAGTCTAATGCACTCCCTTTAGGAGATACCATTGACATACCAATGGATATCGATGACAAGGAAAAATCATTAAAATTGGGAAGTGCCTAGATGATGAAGAGCAAGAGGATCTTGCAACCTTGCTTGATTCCTTTCTTGAGCTATTTTCTTGGAAATATTTTGACATGCCTGGAATAGATCCCCAGATAGTTACCCATAATATTGTCCTTGCTGAAAATACTAAGCCCATTCACCAAAAGATTCAAAAAATGAATCCTAAGGTCGCCTTGTATTTTAAAAGAGAACTTGAAAAAAATCCTTGATGCAGGTTTCATTCACTCCATTGATTATTCTCCTTGGATTTCAAACATTGTTGTGGTGGCCAATCCCGATAATCATGTGAGGATATGTATGGATTTTAGAGATCTAAATAAGGCCTCTTTAAAAGATGACTTTCCTCTTCCTAACATCTATATGACTGTGGATTCCACTGTTGGACATGCTTTGTTATCCTTTATGGATGGATTTTTAGGGTATAACCAAATCTTCATTAACCCACAAGATCAATACAAAATGAACTTTACATCCACTTGGGGCTCATTTTGTTGGGCTATGATGCCTTTTGGTTTAAAGAACACTGATGCTACTTATCAACAAGCAATGACCTTAATATTCCATGATTACATTCACAAAATATTGGAGGACTATGTTGATGAAATTCTTGCTAAATCCTTAACCTGCCAAGATAATGTGAATGTCCTCTACCAAATCTTCAAGCGTATGCATAAATATAACATGCACTTAAATCCTAAAAAGTCTGTCTTTGGAGTAGATAGTGGTAAACTTTTAGGTTTTATCATATCTCATAGAGGAATCAAGGTGGATACAAAGAAAATTGATGCTATCATCAATATGCCACCTCCTCACAACATTTACCAATTACGTACGTTACAAGGATGAATACAAGCCATTCTCTATTTTGTCACCTGCTTAGCCAATTGTATGTTACCCTTTACTCATCTCCTTAAAAAGGATGTCAACTTCAATTGGAATGATGATTGTAAACATGCCTTTGAGAGTTTGAAAGAATACCTCATAACTCCACCTATCTTACAACTTGCTATACCCAACACACCTTTCATCCTTTATATTGTTTCTTTTTCTCATGCTCTTGCAACCTTATTGGCTCAACAAGATTCCAATGGTGAAGAGAATCATGTCTATTATATTAGTAGAATGCTTCTTGATTATGAGACTCATGATTCCCCAATTGAAAAGGAATTCCTGGCTCTTGTATTCACTACTAGTAACTTGCGACATTACTTACTCAATGTTGAAGTACAAGTGATGATAAAATTTGACCCTTTAAGATATCTTTTCACTAAAATAGATCTTTCAGGACGTCTTTCCAAATGGTTCATTTTGTTAACCAAATTTGACCTTAAGTTTATTGCTCAAAAAGAAATCAAAGGTCAAGCCTTAACCGACCATTTAGCTAATGCTCCATCACCATTAGCGTTACCCATCAATGAATCTTTCCCTAATGATAGTGTATTTACTATCAACCTTCCTACATGGGAATTGTATTTTGATGGATCCAAGAGTAGAACAGGCTCCGATGCTAGAGTTATCCTAATTCCACCTATTGGTAAGCCTATTACCTTATCCTATCATCTTAATTTTATATGTACAAACAACACAACTAAGTATGAAGTGTTAATTGTTGGGTTACGTGATGCTCTTGTTGTGAGGGTTAAAAATATTAATATCTATGATTATTCACAATTAGTCATTAAAAAAATCAACGGTCTCTATCAAACTAAACATAATAAAATTTCACAATATAAGGGTCTCATTCTTAATCTATTAGACTAGTTTGACTCCTTTACCATTGATAAAATCTCTCACAAAGATAATCCCCATGCAGATGCAATGGCTAGAGCAACATCTATTCTATTTCCAATCGACCCGTTTAAACAAATCATCTTTACCATTCATCCTATTATGAAACCCTCCACTAGCAATCAACCTACTAATATTTGTCCCACTTTTTCTGATAATCCATGTGAATTGTATTATACCATCTACAATTATCTAAAATATGGTCCCATCCTCGAACCCACCACTAAAAATACACACCAATTCCTAAAAAAGTTAGCCACTAATTATATCATCCTTGCAGACACATTGTACTGAAGGTCCTTCGATGGAATCCTTCTATGATGCCTCAAGGATGCCGAAACTCATATTGCCCTCAAACAAGCCCATGCTGGTACTTGTGGAGGACACTTTGGAGGAAAAACCTTAGTGCAAAAACTCCTTCGTATGGGATATTATTAGAAAAACATGGAAAAATATTTCTATGTGTATGTTAAGCAATGTCATCAATGCCAGGAACATAGTCATTTGATCCACACTCCTACTTCAAAGCTTCACTCCCAAATACCTATCTGGTCATTCTCTGTTTGGGGCTTAGACCTAATTGGAAAAATCTTCACACCTTCTTTTGCTTGACATACGTTCATTATTACTGCTATCAATTATTTCACCAAATAGGTCGAAGCCATTCCCCTTCGATCCACAACCATTGAGGTGATATGCCGTTTCATATTGGAACACATCATCACTCGCTTTGGTCTCCCTTCCATGTTAGTCTTAGATAATGGTACTCCCTTTAAGAACAATGAGGTGAAGACATTCCTTGAGACCTTCCATATCCAACATTGATTTTCCACACCTTACTACCCCCAGCCTAATGGTCAAGCTAAAAGTACTAATAAAATATTGGAGAAAATACTTAGGAAGACCGTTAATCAAAACCAAAAAGATTGGAATACACAATTGCAATATGCACTATGGGAATATTGCACATGTTCGTTCTTCTATGGGAAATATCCCTTTTAACCCTTTTTATGGTACCGAGGCTATCCTCCCTTTAGATTTAGAATTCCCCACATTGTGGATTGCTCTCCAAAGTCTCATTGATAATGACACTTATGCAGAACAGCATCTGTACCAACTTGAAATGCTTGATGAACAACGCATCAATTCTCTCAAGCATCTTCAAGCTTACGCTAAATAGTTGCAATGCAAACACGATATTGGCATCAATCCTCGAACCTTTTCCAAGGGTCATTTGGTTCTATATGAAAACCAATGCAACTCCACCATCGATTACGCCAAAAAAGGTAAATTCAGTCCTAATTGGCTTGGCCCCTACGTGTTCGATTCCAATTATAGATCTAGTGTTTATACCCTAACCGAGCACGATGGCAGTCCTCTTCAAGATCCCATTAATGTCGTGCATTTGCACCAGTATTATGTCTAATCCCCTCTTGAATTGTATGATTTATAAAGAAGTGTTGTTGAAGCTATTGGATTGTATTCTAGTGGTTGTCTCATTGCTTCATTCTTGACACATCATCATGTTTGTGTCCTAAACACTAAAGTGATTATTTGGGTATGTGCAGGATCATCATGGAAGAAACAGGCCCTTAAGTGGTAAAAAAATTCAAAAAAACCGAGTTAGACAACTTGACGTAAAAGTTTGAATAATTTATCTATATTATTTAAAAAATATGTAAGAATAGAATATGTAGAAAATTGAATGTAGTTTCTAAACTATTAGGTTTTTTTTCTTTTAAATCTATTTGGTGAAAATTTGAAATTTCAATGTAGTAGTAGTTAAATTTCAGGGAAAAAATAAGAAGTAGGTGTCTGTTTGACCATCCTAACCACAATAAAATGATAATAATTTTTTATAAGGTTTTAGATATAAGTAGGGGACTCATGTCCTTATGTGATGTATATTTTTTTGTAATTTGTTTCCAAGTAAATAATTAATTATGAATTTTTTATTACAACTTTTAAAAAATATATAAATCGTATGTCTAACCACCTTAACTTGGTCAAAAATTCATGAAATTCAATTCTTTTTTTTTTAATCCTATAGTATGTGAAGCCTATAATGTGACACATGTTTTGGATTCAAAAAATGTGATACTGTTTGAAATCTATAGATTTTTTTCAATCAGCCTATCAATCAGGACTTTAGTCGTAATTCAAATAGAAAATGAATAATAATTATTTATTAAATTCAAAGTAAAGCATAATTTATATTGGTGGAAAGCTGCGAATCTCCTTTTAAAACCCTTTTCGTTTCATCAATTTTGGGTAAAAAAAAAAGTCGTCAGCCACATGGGCCATCATGTCACCTAGATATCGCCACTTTTTGGCCCATCATGATCCTGCACATACCCTATTTAATTCAATTTTTTATAATTACTTTAGATTTCATATTATTCAACCATTTTCTCCTTTTGTGTGTTATGTTTCTTCAAAATCATAAATGCATAACATATTTAATATTAATGTTTAATCTAACATACATTCTAAATATGTGTTGTAATTTCATCACATACATTCTGTTAAATCATGTTTCCATTAATTAAATACTAGATTATTTAATTAATCACATTGTCATTTAACATGCACATAATTAAATACATCATACAAAATACAAAAGCATATATATCAAAATTATTTTATTTATACCATCATAATACACGGTATCACTGAGGACTGTGATTACCAGATCCCTCAGGATCTGGTACTCATGTTGCATCAATAGTATGGTGTTGGGAGACATTCGTGCATGATCATTACCATGATCCATTGACTTTGAGTGTATACTCTAATCCTCCCATCTATGCAAGTGCCAACCGGTGCTCACTTGCTATATGGTCCCTCTTTGCCCGTACCTATGTCAACTCCCTCTCTAGTCTCTCCACCTCTGTTGGAGGTTGTGATGGTTGCGCTTGTGGTGCAACTCTCACTTAGCAAACCTGCCTCCTCAAGCCCTCATAGGCTACCTACAATCTCGCAAAGGGTCTCAGGGTCTCTGACTCTCACTCCATGATAGGTGGGGGCACGCAGACAGTATCCATCTCCTCTTCATTGAAGGTCATTGGCACTATCTCTATGATCGCTTGGTGTAGGAACTCTCGCCAACCCTGTCTAGGCCCTATAAAATCAAACAAGAGTATCATCAGTAACACATCATCATACATAAAATAAATCTATCAAAATTAAAAATCATCACCTCTATCTCTAGTGGAAGGTGAAATGTTCACCTCATCCTATGTAGGGGGCATAGAATATGTACTCACCTCCCGTCGACTATGAGTGTTGGCACCTGTTGTTGTTACTATCTTAGATCTAGTCATATATATAGGTGATCCATATCCTTGCTCATATTGGTCCTTGACTAGTGTTTCATCACCCTCATTTAGGGGTGGCTCCTCTACTCTCTCCTCGTCATCCTCATCCTCATCCTCTCACTCCTGTCCATCATAATCTAGATCCGCATCCTCAACATAATCCCCATCGACAATATTTGTAAATATCTCAGCCACCCTGTACCATGCTTCCTCAACCCTATCCTCTCTCTCCATCTCCTCCCCCTCATCCGACATAGGCTCGGCTTCCTCCACTGACTCTGGTCATGACGCTCTCCACCACTCCTCATGATCCCATGTAGCCTCGACATCATCTGCATCATCATCCGATGGCTAGTCATGATCTAAATAGTCTGAGTCACTCTCGACATCATCCAGTATGAATCATGCTTTGTCCCCTGGCCTCCGAGCACTCCGAATGGACCTCCCAATGCTCATGCTTATGGTGGTATCTATACCTATCCAAACTCCCTCATAACCCGATCATAGTAGAATGGCCGCACTATGTGATCGTGTCATCCTACCAAGAATCTACCCATCTATAATCTCCTCGGCTATCTGGTATAATCCAGCCACTCGAGAACAATCTGATATGGCTTCGATGGGATTTCCTCCTCATCTAGTTAGTCGAATCTCACTCTCCAAAAGTGTATATTTCCATACTGCCACAATTGTTGTAATGGATACCCAAATGCTCATGGATAGCCCACTATTGTCGAACACGAGAAACCCACTGGTCATGTACATGTGATGTGCTCTAAGCACCATACATGTAAGAGCATGCAATGTACCACACTATCTAGCTCTCATAAAATGAACCGACCGAGATCATAGTACACATGTGCTAGAATGCATCGGCCCCAGGCGTATATTGTCCAAATCTCTTCCATGCCTCGTATCAGATGTGCCATTCTACCCTCCAGATGCACTGCTCACCCATCTGACAAAAGGATCACTTCCACTATGTGCATCATAATGCTTCTCACCACTGATACTCATGAATAAAGTAGCATCACCAAATCTATCTATCCTGCTACTCTGTCATCATGAATGAGACCCTCGAGGCAGTACTATATGTCTACCCACTTCTCTCAAAAGGACCATCCCCTCTATAGCCTCACACACTCCCCCTGAATAGGGACTCAGATAATGTGATGGACATCCTCTAATGTAATCGTCATCTCTCCTGTGGGTAAGTGAAACGTGCATGTATTTGCATTCCACCTCACATAATTCCATCAGCATAGCATCATGGTATCTCATCGGTGGTATAAGGTAGGCCCAATAGATCCCCACTTCCTGTAAGTGCTCCATCTCCACTGGTGATAGGGTAGGAGCCAAGTCTCTAAGGAAACTCAATTGTCTCCTACCTAAATGTTACCGAGACTGCATGGGTACCTATACAAATTATCACAATATACTATCTAAATCATCTAATTTCTTCAATTATACTCTAATTCATTAGGTAAGTGTGCTAATGTTGTTCTAGTGTTCTTCTCCTATGGCCCTAGACACTTTAGAACCCTTTTGGGATACTTCGTGAAGAAACAAGACACTTTGCAAAGAAAAGGTACGCTTTGCGAAGAAACGAGACACTTTGCGAACAAAAGGGACACTTTGCGAACTTTTTTTCTAGGATCCTAATATACTCTAAATAAGAATTAAATTCATCCTATAATTAAAAAATCAAAAAACACAAGCTCCAGAATCAACTAACCTCATACTGGCAGTTCTCAGTTGCCACTTGATCACGCCAAACGTCCAATCTCATGGGGGCGAAATCACGTGTGCTCAACATTCTGTCACTCTCTCCTCATCACTCTTCAATGCTAAAAAAGGTAAATGAGAAATTAAGTGTATGTTTACTCTTTTTCATTTCTTTTTAACTAACTCACTTTTACACACATGTGCACATTTGTACCTTTTTACTTTGTTAACCTTTTTAGTGTGCTTTTTCATTAAAATCAATATTTTGGGTGCTAGTGATCTCCATTTTTTATGTCGTTTGTTGCATTAGAATCATGTTTCCATGCCCTAGATCATCACTCACCTATCACTATGAGGATTGGTACTTGGAAATTTTCTTTCATATGCATGCCCTCATTCGATGTGGTTAGATGGCTACCTTGATTCTACCTCCATAAAGCAAGTGGAATCAAGGGGGGGCATACATCTACCCTCGAATTTGATCTTTAAGGATCAGATAAGAGGATTTCTAGGACTTCTAATGAATTTTTGTTGTAGGATGCGGTTCCTAACATTGTGGTTTTGCGGATAATTACACTGGGGGCTTCATTGTCTTGCCTTTTAATGAGTATCCTTTTATGAAAATGAAGGTGCATTATTTTTTTAGAGTCCTTTAGCTTACATATTCACGTAGATCGATATGGTTGTTAATTTTGACTTGGAGGCCTGTTATACCCAAGGGATCATTCAAACCCTTACAAACAACATCAAAACCAATCAAAAAGTATTGTTCCCACTCAAAAATTCCTTAGTGGGACTAGGTCGCCCCTGACAATTAGGTCATGTTACTTATATATACTTGTTTTTAGGTCATTTTTCAACTCTTTCTTAGTCATTTTTTACATTCAACTCCAAAAACCAAATGCAAAACATCTTCCTCAAGAAGATTCATCTCTCACACAACAAAATTTGGAGCTTTTAGAGAACAAATCAGTGCTTTTTGTAGGTCTCGAATCTCACTTCACATCCAAGATCACTCATTGACAAAGGTTGGAGATAGATTCCTATGGAGATTCATGAAGAAATATAGGTTGAGGAGGTGCAACTAGCCACAAAAGAATACCTAAAGAATAATTTCAAAGTGCCTCCATCTTCTACTTTCAACCCATTTGCATTCCTTGTTACATTCATTTGCAATGGTGTAGGATTTCTAGGGGTTTAAATTCTTGCATCATTTCAAATATTTTACATACATCTTATTCTAGCACAATAGAATAGGGTTTTGCTTTGTTTCAGGTTTTCTTAGTCCTATACACACTTAGGGCTAGGGTTTATGTAGATTTTACATTTCATTTCAAGTTTAAATACACACTAGGGGTTTGACCAAGGAAAACCCCACATTAGAAACATAAATACATTTTATTTTGTAGGTTACTTTGTAGGTTTGGAGAAGGATTCCCATGAAGAAGCAAAATATAGACCAAATGCCTCTGTGTCCACTTTTGGTTTCTTAGAAAAGCAGAAGGGGACTAGGTCACCCATAATGGCGACCTAGTCCCACTGAAGCTTTGTGATACTAAAATTTGTAGATTTAGGGACCCAGTTGTTAGAAATGGCTTTCAGAGAAGATTTCCTAAAAAGGGACAAGGTCACCCCACTTGGCATAAGTGTCCTAGGTGGCTCAAAACCTTGATTTTCTAGTTTTCCAATGACTTCCACGATATCAAATTTTTCTCTCTTTGGTTTCTAGGTGCACTTCTCTGATCTATTAGGCAGGGAAAACTTTAGTGGTGAATCTTTGCCAATTGGTGAATAATAGAAATCGAGAGCTCCAAAAATGGTGAATAGTACAATCTAAAATGAAGATTGAATCACCAGGTTTTTACAAAAAAATAATTTCTTCTCGATTAATTTGCCATGTAAATGATGTTTCATTGGCATTGATTCACTAATAGTTTATACAGTAATTAAAAATATTAATAATATTCGCCAACAATATTGTGTAATTCCGGAGAATCAAGAAGGGAATCTACTATATTCGCGCCAAGCTCCTGGAAAGACGTTTGATCAAAGCTCTGTTTGATGTCCATCATTCAATGTTGCCAATAGTTCATGACATACTTCATCGTCATTGTATCGGTGGGAAATCCCTAAGTGTCCCACAAATGATGTTCACTCACATCGATATTCGCTTATGGATTCACGGAATGAACTTGCAGGAGTCCGATTTAAAAGCTAATCGATGGTAAAATTTTCAAGTTTCATTTAGTATTACTTTTCAAGTGAGATATTTTAAAAACACTTGATCCATGTGTGCTCCAATGCATTTTCAATAGTGAATTTATGCTTGGTGGTGAGGGGCTCAACCCCTCGACCCCGCCTGTATCGCGACAAGTGCGCGCCGAGGCCGCTATCCCTGGACCCTGCGAGGGGGCGTTGCCCCCTCGACCCCCACAAGGGGGATCTTCCCCCTTGACCCCTACAAGGGCGAAAGCCCCTTGACCCCACCGGTGGCTATCGCCCCTGGGCCCCTACTTCAATATTAAAAAGAACAAAAAAATATATGGGGCAACTAAATCGACCAACTATGCAAATTTTTAAAGGAGAGATTCGCCATTGTAATTAATATTTTTAGTGATTATTTACTAGGATTTTCCACTATGATTATTATTTTTACCAATTATTCATTAAGATTCATTAGGATTTTACGATTTTTTTAATACTGTGCATAAGATTCACCGGGAAAATTAATATTTTTTTCAAATAAAAGGAAAGATTCACCAGAATTTCACACCTTTGCTGAGGGGGGCATTTCTTAAAGTTATCCGTTGTGTTAGGTTAATTTTCTCATATTGTTTTCATTTCTACTGCATTACATCATGTGTTTTCCAACAATATAAATGTTATTAGTTTAGGTAAAGCAGTTAAGTTTTTATTGCACATCTCACTCACATATTCAATCCCTCAACATTGAACAAATCTTAAAATTTGGTGCCCCTAGAGGTGAAAGAAAACCCTCTTCCTTCTAGGTGAAACCCTAGAAAGTTGTAGAGGACCCACTCTTTTACCTCCACACAAAGCAAAATAAAATTTTGCAGTTTACTAGGAAGGATAATAATGAATTTGAATGTCCACAATTCCTTGTTGATGACCTCTATTAGAATGGAGTACAAGAAATTGATATGTTTCCATGCAAAAATATTAAAATAATTATATGGTTGCACTCCCTATGAAAGCACTTATCTCCATCAGAGGTCCTAATTCTAGTTCAACATTTGTTGCAATAGCTAGGTCAACCAATTCAATTTATTTATAATTCCACCCATTATAACTTGTTTGTTGTTGTCTCTTTTCCTCTAAAACTACATAATTGCAAGTTGGAGAATTTAGATATATCTAATAATACAATGATATCATCTTTAATAATATCAAAAAAGACTTATCATAATTCATAAGATTGCATTAAAAAAGAATTTTCTTAATTTAACAATGATTTTAGTTAAACTCAACATTCCTTTTTATAGTCAAATTTTGAGGCTAACCGATTACTAGATCATTAATTACAATTGATAGAAAATGCACTTAAATCTTCAAAAATATGGAATTTAATCAAATTTTCTATTATTCAAGGTATAAATTTTGTTTTGGAGGTGGCCTTGGCACATGGGAGAGCCACTACAATTGTTATTTGGAATGACATTTGGGTTCAAGAAGAATCCACCAAGTGTTCAAAAGATATGAAATCTATTGCAATTGTTATTTCATTCGACATATGGGTATGTGCAGA
Source organism: Sequoiadendron giganteum (assembly GCA_007115665.2). Classification (NCBI taxonomy): domain Eukaryota; kingdom Viridiplantae; phylum Streptophyta; class Pinopsida; order Cupressales; family Cupressaceae; genus Sequoiadendron; species Sequoiadendron giganteum. Next base: position 603,097,966 of record CM021107.1, read on the forward strand.
ATCATGATGAGCCAAAAAGTGGCGATATGTAAGTGATACGATGGCCCATGTGGCTGACAACCTTTTTTTTACATGAAATTGATGAAATGAAAAGGGTTTTTAAGGGATATTCTTAGCTTTCCACCAATATAAATTATGATTTACTTTGAATTTAATAAATAATTATTATTCATTTTCTATTTGAATTATGACTAAAGTCATGATTGATAGGTTGATTGAAAAACATCTATAACTTTTGAACAGTATAAAATTTCTTGAATCCAAAACATGCATCACATTCTATGCTTCGTATACTATAGGATTAAAAAAAAAAAATCATTAAGTTTTGACCAAGTTAAGGTGGTCAGACACACGAGTTTTTATATTTTTTTAAAGTTGTAATAAAAAATTCATAAGTAATTATTTAATCGGAAAAAATTACAAAAAAATATGCATCACATGAGGACATGAGTCCTCTACTTCTATCTTAAATATTATTACAAAGTATTATTATTTTATTGTGGTTAGGGTGGTCAGACATACACCTACTTATTTTTCCCTGAAATTAAGTACTATTACATTGAAGTTTCAATTTTTTAGCAAATAGATTTAAAAATAAAAATTAACCTAGTAGTTTAGAAACTACATTGAATTTTCTATAGGTTCTATTCTTACATATTTTTGAAATAATATAGATAAATTATTCAAATTTTTATGTCAAGTTGCCTAACTCTGATTTTTTAAATTTTCATCGCAACTTAAGGGCATGTTTTCTCCATGATGATCCAACACATACCCATATGGCTTATTGTAGGTATGCTATGTAGTTTTCAATATCAAAATTATCAATAATTTTTTCTTCCTTTTGATCAAAAGATAAACTATAATTATTTTTTAAATTTCCCATCAACACATTAAATTAAAAGCATCAAATTACTGTCAGGTGAATGAATAGATCAATTGTTATCCCTGAATATTTAATTCATCATACGAGGGGGTTGCGGCTAGGTATCTGCTTGTGGAGTTTCAAGGGGACTTTAATGATATCAAAGGCCCTGCCTCTATCTCGTTTGTTGATTCTGTGTGGAATAGGAAGGTTGGGGAGGGATATGTTCCTCTGAAGTGTGCAAACGCTACCCCTATGGTTTCTCTCGGGCAAGAAGTTTGAGAATTCATAGATTTTTTTTTGAAGACAACCTTATCTATAGGTTCTACTATTTGTGGCCTTCCCTTCCTAACCTACACCTCCAGATCTTCAAAAATTTGTCTACTATTTTGCAAGGTATGATGAAGATTTACCCCTTTGCTAGAGGTTTCTTTCTAGTTTATTTTTGTTCTTCTATAGATAGACAAGTAGTTTTAGATTGGGGTTTGTGGGAATGGGACTCTCACCCTCTATCTATGTGACCTTGGGTCCATTCCTTCAACCATTTGAGGGAACCTATTGATGTTTTGCCTGTTTGGGTGACACTAGTGCTATATCTCCCTTTATAGTTCTAGTGTCCTTTGCTTTTGTTGACATACAATGCATAAGTTGAATAGGTTTTTTCCCATAGTAAGATTGTTAATGTCTTTATTTGATGAGATTTATGTAGAACTAGTTTTTAATTAATAAATTTTGTTGTGTTCATGTCATTCCTTCATGTTGAACAATTTTTTGGGTGTTGGGGACGAGGAAAGTATTGTTAGTTTGATAAGTTTTCTCATCATTTTGCTTGGTCTTGTAAAATAATATCATAAGCTATGAACACATTTCTCAATTTCTTGCAAATGAGTTCACTAGTTACTTGCATGGCATTGCACATGGGACACAAGTGCATTGCAAACATGAGCACACACTAAAATGAGGTGATAGAGGGTAGAAGAATGATGACATGGTGAATAAATATATAGAACATAGAGAAACATTGGTAATGAGGATAATATTATATTACAAATGAAAAATAGACAAAGTCATTTTGTAAGAATCTCTACCAATTGTCATAATCTCTTACAATTTAGTAAATAGAAAGTCATATTTTAAATTTCCTTATTTTTTTATTTTTTAATAAAATTTTACGCACATAGAAGTCATTATTATGCCGAAGGGATTTCCTTATTTGAACTTCACAAGCTCATTTTTCCTACGGATGGTTGAAAAGAAATGAGAAATCCTAGTTGACAGTGAAACAAATCTCAATTGTTCATCACTTTTTGCCATTTTTTGACTATTTTTAATCGTTTTCGACTATTTTTTGTCGTGGTTTTTCACTTTCCCCACCACCATTGGTTTATGATCCTCCAAACTCTTCCTCGCTGGTATTTTTGATGAGCTGCAACCTCAAAATAAAGTTTTGAAGAGGGTTTTAGAATATGTTTATTAAAATGAAAATTATTTGGACTATTTTTTGCCCTTCTCCTGATTGCTTTTTACCATTTTTTGTTTCTTTCCCCATCACTATTTGTTTCCGCTCCTCCAAACTCTTCCTCGCTTGTGCCAATGTACCGTGCATTTAATATTGTCAGAAATGGGAAATGCTAGGTTGTAGTGCGTAGCGTGTGGAGGGTTTAGAATTAAAAAAGAAATATCATTATAGATTATTAATATTATATATATATTGTATATATTCGTAATTATAATTTTAATATTATTTATTATAACATAAAATATATAATCAGAACTACCTGCTAAATTTTTGTGTGGAAGCTTTTGGAGCCTCCCACCCAATGAATTTGAATTCACTTGTCCTGAACACCTCCCGCCTGATTGCGAAGACCTTGTCGTCGGGGTGTAATCTGGTTGTGGATCTAAACTCTCCTCTCCCTACAATGGCTTTTTGAGGTACTGAGATTGGTGTTTTGGTGTCACTCCCTTTGCAGTGTAACGTGGGCCCTTCTTCACTTAAGCTTGGCTTTGTTCAACCATATGTTGCAGAGCATATGGTTTTCTCTGGGGTACCAACTGGGTCTTCCCCTACTGTGGGTGTGAATGGGGCTCTCCTTTCTAGTGTTGTTGAGGATGTGTGTGGCTTCCTCAATTGCTGTTGTTGCCAGTGTGGTTGAGGCTTCCATGATTTCTCTCAGGATTATTGGTTCTAGGGTGGTTGCGGATGTGGTTGCCCCTTTCGCTAATGCAGATGTTGTTATGGATGCCTCTTTGAACTCGAATGGCAGGTTGAGTGTTTGTCCTCAGCCTTCTTTTTCTGATGTTGTGAAGTCTAAGAGGCTATGGGAGGGCTCTATGCATCCTTTGCAGTGTGCAGACTCTGCTCCTGTTGTCTCTCTTGGTAAGGAAATTATTGAAAATATTGTTTTCTATTCTAAGAATTCTCGTATTTATAGATTTTTCCATTTATGGCCTTCCCTCCCTGATTTGCACCTTTCAATCACCAACCATTGGTATCCTCTAGTTGATGGTTTGATGGAGATTTACCCTTTTGCAAGGGGTTGTTTTGTTGTGAGTTTCAGTTCTCCTGAAGATAGACAAGCCATTTTAGACTATGTTTTGTGGGTTTGGGACTCTCATCCCCTCTCCATTAGTTGGGTGCATTCTTTTAATCCTTTGAATGGACCCTTAGATGTGTTTTCCTATTTGGGTAAGATTTCCTTATCTTCCCCTACAATTCTGGTGCTCCTCTACCTATGAGGGCATTGGTAATGCTATTGGTAGAATCTTGAGAGTGGATATGACTTCCAATAATTTTACTCATACCTCCTTATCTTGGTGGAGGTTGATATTTTGAAGGCTCTACTTGGTGAGGTAGTTTTGTAGGTTAATGATTGGTCATGGTCTCAGATGGTGGATTATGAGGGTCTTCCATTTCGTTGTAGATGTTGTTTTGTTGTAGGTCCCTTGGCCCGTGACTATTCCCGTGGATCTCACACTGTTTCCTCTTCTACCTAGTGGAATAACTCACTCTGTGAGCACTTAATAGTCTGTTCTTCTATTGATTTTGCTTCCTCTGATGAGGATTCAAGGCCTCCTTCTCCTTTTGTGAAGAAAAATAATATTGATGTGGTTATTGATGCTCCTCTTGTAGATACTCATGTTGCCCCTACAAACTCTCCTTTGTAGGCTCTTTCTTCTTCTCATGAATTGGTTATGGTGGGTGCTACTCCTCTTGTGGATACGACAGTGCAATCTCTGGTTATGGCTGTTCCTAATGTTGCTTGCACTGCTCCTCCTACTATTTTGGAGAATGATGTCATAAATCCTAAGATTTTAGGCTTGGTTTCATATGCTTCAACTGTTGTATTAGTTGCTCCTCTTGTCTGCTACTATGGTGAAGAGTCTTCCCCCTCTTATCAAAATGTATCAATTTTAGTTTCTCAATCTCCTTGGACAATCGTTCATAGAAATAAGAACCAGTTTTCTAAGAAAGTTACGGTTTTGTTTAACTCGCCCTCTAAGGCTTTGCTTGGTTCAAGCTTTGTTCCTTGAACAATTTCTCATAGTTTGTTGTTTTTGTCTGGTCAAATTGTTGGGTGTTGTTTCTCTCTAATTGGCTATGTTGGGCCAGTCTGTTTTCCTGAGTTGTTTGTCTCTAGTTTTCAATTTGTAAGGGTCAAGGCCCTACCCTACTTATCTAATCAAAAGCATAATATATATAATAATATTTATTAATTATAGTTATTTTATTATATATTATCTATATGATTTAAATATAATAACATTATCAATATTTATTATATATTATAGTTGTTATATATATTAAATCAATATATTATATTGCATATGGTCCTCATAACAAGCACATTTAGGTTTTAACACTATGTCATCCTTTCCCTTATAAAATATAATAATTGATTAATTTTAAATATATAATAAATAATTATTATATACATAACAAAGTATGCCAAAAGATCAATCTTCTCTTTAATCGGATTTAGCTCATGATAGAAAAATTAAAATCAGAGAAATTTTTTAGTTCTTTAATGCAATCAAGCTTGTAATAACGAAATATCCCAAAGATTATCTTAAAAATATCTCGTTAACTTCACATGTGTGGACACCTGTCACAATAAATTCATTTATTATATGTCGCTTATAAAATATAATAATTAATTAATTTTAAATATATAATAAATAATTTGGTTTATAATAGCGTATAAAAAAAAAACTGGTTTATAATATATAATGTTATATTATATAACAATATAATAGTTAATACATAAATAATAAATATAATATAATAATATAATAATAAATACATAAAATATTGACATAAACAATAAATATTTATATAATAATATAATAGTTAATACATAAAAAAATAAAAATAATATATAATAATATTATTCTATAATAAAAAAATAAAATAAAATTAATAATAATATTCAAATCATTCTCTAAATGACTTATCAATTGATCTCATTTACTGCACAATTGTGTGCAAAAAATAAACCAATTTTTTCCTAATTCACCTTTCACACCTCTTCGACGTATCCATTACACAACTAAACAATTTTTTCAGTACATAAATTCTAATTCGATCACATGTCATTAAATACATTTGGTTAACTATCTTAATAGAGAGTGATGGTAGAAACAATTTATTCAATGCTTCACTGTCTTTATGCATTCATTTCGTCTTTATCAGTTTACTTTTCTTTGTCGACCTTTCAAATAGCAAGTGACATGGCTTTGAGATGGAGACTGCCAGCGCCCAAATCTATCTATGAAATGAAGAGAGAGAACCACAAAACCGGTGAATATATCGTAAGAAATCTCAAAGGTCAAAGTCGACTAAGTGTTTGGTTTGCCTTACACGACAATAAAACCAATCAATGCTCGACCTCTTTCCATATTTACATGTGATTGATATTTCCTTTCACGGCTTACCTTGACAATGGGAAAATGTTATATTTATATATGCATGTTAATTAGGTAATTAGTTTTAACGGATTCATAAGTATATTAATTTTATTTTTTTTAAATGTAATGTAACGGTTGGAATGTGTTTTATTTTTAATTTAGATTGTAAATGATAGAATGGAGAGAAGCATGAATATTGATTAGTTAGATGAAAATAATTGAATTGATAGAAAAATATTATAATATATAAATTTAATAGAATTTTAATTATTGATATGTATCATTTTAGAAGTATAATTGTAAATATAAAAGGTAAACAATTTTAAAATTGAAGGTAATTTGATTTTGAAGGGATCGAAAATCTTAAATATTATATATAGAACATGTTAAAACATTTATAACAATCTTAGAAGTGAGGAATAGATAATTGCAGCTAAACTACCAAATGAGAATCAATACAATAATCACATTGTAAACCTCAAAAAAGGATTTAAGGATCCAACCTAACAATTGCAAATGCTACCCTATTCAATCTCACACCCTAAATAGTGGTGTGTGATTGAGAGAGATTTAATAAGACCTTTCGTTCACATTTGTATAGTTTTCTAGAAAATGTTATCAGACAAATACTCAAGCCTAGGAGAAGGAGGGTTAGGGTTCATAATTTGGAAAAACAATCTCATATTTCTTTTGTACTAATATGGTATAGCATTAAAATTATCCAATCAACTCAATTATAAGGGTAGAGCATGTGAGTTCACTTTGTAGCACCTTGATTATGTTGTTTTCCTTTTGGTTGTATAGCATCACTAACATGGATTGAAGAACCTCATTAGAAGTAGGAATTGATACAAGTGAAGAAAATAATGATAGCGAGAACAAATCCATAGATTGATAATGAATTTAATCAATAACCAAATTCAAACAATACATTTGTTACTATGGTATTATTATAGAGAATAACAAACTTGGATGCACATATTTTATTGAAAAATGACAATCTAAAGTATTGTGACAAACATTAGACATAAATAAATAATTGGCATGAATTAGCATGCTTATAGTATATGTCAAATCCAAAAATATTGAGTAGCCATCTAAGAAAAAATAGGAGTTAGATAAAAATTATAAGAAAATTTATATTTAAAAATTATTTACAAAGATTTATTATTTAGGTTTAGTGTTTAACATTGACATGGTTCATGTTTGATATTAATGGTCTAGAGTTAAGGATTTGCAATGATCTACATAAATCAATTTAGGGTTTTATTTTTAGTAATATAGTTTGAAAATAAAATTTCATGAACATATATTTTTTTATTAATGATAAAATTTTAATTAAATTTTTATAATAAAAATATTTGTTGGCAAAAGAAAGATTGAAATTTATTTTAAACTAATAGTTGTAAAAACTTAAAAAAACATGTTTTTGAAAAGATAAGCAACATTTTCAAGGTGTCGTACCCTTCACAAAGGGCCCAAGGAGCCAAAGAAAAACATAGTTCAAAACAAAGATTGAACTATAGGAACAACCAGAAACAGCTGACTGTCAGCTGTGGAAAACAAGAGATTAAGCAACCCTAGAAACAAAGGGTTTAGAGTTGGCTCCACAAGCCCGAGACTGAGAAGCAGACACAGACTTCTTCTTCCAAAGAACAACCGACCAGGGAGGCTCAGAAACAAGAAACAAGGAGAACGGTGAGAGGAGCAACCCCCCCTCAGCCACCACAGGACCACCAAGTAGCGAGGGATTCGGTATCAAGGCATCCAAGAATGGATCAACAAGCGGAACAGAAGAGGCACCCAACAAAGGGCGAACAGGGTCAGTCAGGGTAGCGACAGTAGGAGCAGGGTCAAGCCCAACAGTGACAGCAAAAGGGTTCGGCACAACAAAGACAACAGAGCAGTCCAATGGAGGATCCAAACAAGAGAGCTCCAAGCGAGAAACAACAAGAGGGTCAACCAACACAGAAGAAACCTCCGAAGAAGAACCCACTATGAGGTGATAAAGGAGAGCATTAGTCCACCAAGTCGCAGCGCCCTTGCGATGGGCATGAGGGCAAGCAAAGGCCAAGTGACCCACCAAAAAGCATCTCCTACATCGAAAGGGGAGACCCTCGTAGTTTAAGAGCTGCTTCCAAGGTCTGTCCTCCACCAACAAAACAACATCCCAATGGAGAGGTTTGGATATATCTAGATCAACTAGCAACCGAGCAACCGTGGTGTGCCCAAACTCTCTAGTTGTAGAATACACCATAAAGAATCAGCCAATGGTATTGCCAATAGCTTCAAAGCATGATTCCTCCTAGAACTAGAGAGGAAGGTTTAGCAAACGGACCCAAACAGGTTTGATATGCAATGAATTCGTAAGGGGGTTGAAAGAACAAGCCTAGGGCCTGATGGATAGAGAATGAATACCCCACATCCATCCTCTATCCAGAATACTGCTTTGCTCACGAGGGGAGCCAAAGGTAGCAATAAAGAAGCCCCTGGTGCTAGGGTAGAGCTCAATTTCCCCAACAACCAAGGGCTTCTAGGAAGTCTTCACCCAATCATGGAGGTCTGGGAGGGATGGCTACAAACCATTAAATATGCAGACCACACCCATTTTCAAGTAATAATCCTCATTCTTAACTATCTCAGGCCCACAAACCACCACCGGGGAGTCCTGAGCATAAGGAATAAACCTCTGGGGAGGCTAAGCACAATCTCTAGCAGCTTCAGAAAAAGACTTTTCCTTCCTCGCAGAACTCCTAGAAGCAGGAGGACGAGCAGTCATAGGCATTGAAGCAGGGGAGGGCCGAGAGAAGACTGTCTTAGAGAAGGACCTCCGACCAGAGGGAGCAAAAAAGGCAGGAACAACTGACACAGAAGGAACAGAGGGAACAACCCCCACACTAAGCAACACAACCACACCATCAGCAGAGCCAGGGATGGGGGGAGCCCCAGCAACACCGACCCCAACACCAAGCACGGGATCAATAGCAACCACAGGAGAAATATCATGGAGCAAGCTCCCACACTGCCCAATGGGAAGTCTGACACCAGCTGCCAAAGAACCTCCGCATAGAGCACCCCCAAGCTTCGCCACCACCATAGGCACAGCAGTGGCAGACGTAGGGGACCGTTGGAAGGAGACATGCTCGTTCGGAGAGGAAATCCCACCTAGAGCCATTTCAAATTTTTTATAAAGATTATAATGTTGTCATAAGAAATAATCTTATCAAAAAAAAAACATGTTAGCATGCATATGAAAGCTATTTTTTGCTATTGCAAGGAATCTATTAAGCAAAAGTTGATCCCAAATAATTGTTTTGACCAAAGTGCTTTCGAAACAACATTGTTACAAAATATAATTTATTTAGTGACTTTCATTGAAACCCTTTCTACACATAAGTACTATGCAAGATGAGATGGCTTTTGGTCAAAATATTAATTTTTTTCGAATTTTATTTACTCCAAACCCCATAATTAACTAAACTACAATGCAAATAGTAATTTTATATCTAAATTAATATACAAAAAAATTATCTTCATTTCCAATCCCACATTCATCAATAAGACAGGTATGAAGTGTCAATACTGACACCATTAGATGAAGTTTAATATGTAAATCTAAAGCAATTTTAATTTTTCATCACACTTTCCTTTTATTTATATACTATTGATGATAAACATTTTTTCTCTTCTTAATACAAACAGCTCTCAAAATTTATTTGTGAACTGGAAACACAATACATCTTATATGAATAAATGAAGTTGAATTAATTACACCAAAAATACATCATACAAATAAAATAGAAACTAATCTCTTAAAAATATTTTAATGTAATACTTTTAAAGATAACAGTGGCATCATTTTCTATTAGAAATTTAAGAACCAAATACTAATACTATTATTGAAAAATTTATCACCAATTTTTTTCTACAAAACTTAATAAGAAATTATCTAGCATCAACAAAGATGAATCATGAAATCAACTAATATTTCTATACTAAAAATAAATTAATGTGAAAAATTTACCAAAGATAATTAGTTTGCATATTTTAATGTTTGAATACTTCTTAAAAGTTTTTAAAAATCATGTCACCATTATTTATTTATTAATAGTTTCTTGATAAAAGAAACATTGCTATAATATCAAGTCAAATGCAACAACAATATAAATGGAAGATCATTTATTTATTAGTAGTTTCTTGAAAAAACATATTGCTATAATAGCAACTCAAATGTAACAACAATTTAAAAGGGAGGTCAACAATATTTAAAAAACAAAACATTGTTATAAGAGCAAGTCAAATGCAACAACAATTTAAAATGATGGTCAACTATATATATATTGATAGATTTTAGGAAGATCTACAAGATAATTATCAAGCACAAATGTTGTCAAAACCCCACAATAGATTGATTGAAAGAGCTATCTAAATAGGAGAAAACAAGAAGATCCAGATCCACAAGATGTGGAAATCAGGATCAAGATCCACACAAAGTGGAAAGAATTGCGGTGTGAACTTAACAAAGACACCTAACTAGGCTTAAGTAAGCCAAGTGTAAAGTTGACTTGAGTACACCAACACTCCCCTTAAGCATAGCTTAGGTGGGAATTAAAAAGATGGGTCCTGGTTGTAAGGCCATTTTAGGTACCCATGCACAAAACTAAACTCTTAGAAATAGAGAAAGATAGAAAATCCAGTGAGAAAAAACTATCTTCCAAAAAGAGAGAAAGAAAAAGATGTACAAGTGAAAGAAGAAGAAAGATAGAAGAAGGACTCAAGACCCTCCAAGAACTACTTCTATCACAAAAGTACAATAAGATTTTCTCATAGGAGAAAATATGAGAAAATAATAAAAGGTCTTTTAGACCCCCCCATCTTACATATCTTGTTGCAGTGAGGATGAATAGTCGACAAAAATGCAAATGTATATCCAAGAACGTCGAACAATGTTCTTTCCCTTAGGAAGAAATAAAACAACTTGAAGATGCAAGATATCTCCCCATTCTAGATAAGAATATAGAGGAAGATGTATGAATGATCCTGAACCAAGCTGAAATTGATCCAAGGATGATGGTGCCCATTGTGATGTCTTTGAAGTGTGTTCATGTGTTCCCATTTCGATGTTGAAGGATGTCATAATCAAATCAGGTGCATGCCTAACAAATGAAGAAGAAAATCCAGAACCATGTGAAGACAGATGTAGAGCATGAATATCCAAAGAGACCAATAGTTATGTAGCTTCATCAAATCTATCATAAAAAAGGCTGATATCCTCAATGTGTGCTTCCAAGTCAGCAATGTGAGACTCTACAAATAGACAAGAAATGTCAAGTAGGATTGTGTCCTAATCAACAATGTTAGGAAGACTAATGTGATCTTGCTGCAAAGAAATTTTCAAAGCTTTCGAAGAAGCAACTATGAAATCTAATGAAACAATACTAGGAGGTGGAATGGTGACTTCCACTATGTCAACATGACATTCTTCATGACATGAGATATCATTTGTGATCATTTCAGGATCATGTGGGAATGGAGAATCAGTTGAGTCTCCATACATCTCCCAAAGTTTGATCCATAAAGCATGTGGACCCTCAATATCCATGATGACAATCAAAGTGTCATGTGGTATATGCAAGTTGATCAATCCAACAATATGATCATTTTTATTAGCCCATTTATCCTTCTGAAATTGATTACTAGGTTCAGGGATAAGTCCATACAAATGAAGCAGAAGATTGTGATACCTAAGATGTTTTAAGATGCCTTCACAACAAGATTTATAGTTTCCCTTGTTTAGGTTGATTACAGAAGAATGAATTTTATATCCCATGATAAGAAATGTGTCAACAACTCCCTATGAAACTTTATTTCAGTTCATTAGTTATAAAATGCCATGCATAATCCCTCCCAAAGAAAAATACAATAAAACGACAGTTTATAAATTGAGTGCATGTACCTTTAATAAACCCCCTTAGATTTTTGGCACTTTATATTGTACATAAACAAATATTGTTTATTTGCACTTTAGTTTTAGAAAATACCTATAAAAGAGGAGAAACCAATTACATGCAAAAGCCAACCTGACAGTGAAGACCGCCTGAACAAAAACAAACAATGACTTACACCCTTCGAAGGAGATTCAGAGAGTCACGGCCTGTGCAAATCGGCCTCATCAGAGAGAGTCGCCAGCAATCTATTGGCCTTCTAGTGCTGATCAGCAGAAGTCGCAGCCTCTAAATGCGGAAGACCTCTCCCGACCACCACAAAGAACCTCACACTCTTCGCTAATGAATATGGTGGACTGAGCAATTATCTGCAGAAATTCAGCCCTCCAAACCCCGCGTCACCCCTCCAAATCTCGTGATCAAGAGCGATGCATTTGATATCGCGAGCTGAGAGAGATTAAAGTGGGTGAATCGTCACTTCAAGCGCTCAGGCAGAAAAAAACGCATGCCCTCCTCCAATGTGGCCACCTGTCTATGGCTTTCTTTGCACAATTTCTCAACTTCAAACAGAGAAAATTAACAACAGGTGAAATCGCTGCCTTCAATGTTGAATGTGAAATCGCAGCTTTCAATGTTGAATAGCCACAGATTTCAAATTCCAAACAGCAGTCTTCAATGCAAGAAAGGAATTGCAATCAAGAAATGAATCTCGGGTCTCCAAACAAGATCGGGGCACATGGGTTCAGACGTGGGCTGAGTGCAGCAAATTTGAAACATGAGAGTCGGCTAGGAAGTTTGCGCTATGCCAAATACACTTGGCTTTTTTTCCTTTGTATTTGATAGCCTGGTGTGGAGGGTGTGCCAAGGCTGCAAGGCGTTAGAGTCTGCAATGCAACAATAAAAGGCTGCAATAATCGACCAACTAATCAACTGGCGTTTCAATGGTCTTCTCAGTGGAGTTTCTACCCGCCACAGCGTAATATCGGCCTGCAATCAAGTTAAAAAAAACACAACAAAAAGCCATGGATCTGCCAAAAAAACTACCTCTGTGAGCAGAGGTGTCACGAGCAGAGATTACACCAAAAAATCCATTCACGCTTGGGGTGGGGCCTATTTTCAAAATCGACTCTCAATGAGGGTTTGATCACTATCACGTGCTTGCAAATTGAAGGAGCCTCTCTGTGCGAAAAATGCCAAACTAATGGCCCGACAAACTCCTCACGTCTGTTGGCTTGAAACTATCTCCTTTCTGCTCTGATACCATGATAGATTTTAGGAAGATCTAGAAGATAATTATCAAACACAAATGCTGTCAAAACCTCACAATAGATTGATTGATAAATAGGAGAAAACAAGAAGATCCAGATCTACAAGATGTGGAAATCAGGATCAAGATTCACACGAAGTGGAAAGAACTGAGGTGTGAATTCAACAGGAACACCTAACTTGAACACCTAACTAGATTTAAGTAAGTCAGGTGTAAAGCTGAATCGAGTACACCAACATATATATATATAATTTCTTTTGACATATTTAAAAACATATCAAACATAGTCAACTTGTAAATAAGCTCAAAAATCAACATTTTGTTTAAGGAATAACTTTTGCTCAATAATAATGAAGAAATAATCAACCATAATCTCCTATTATGTAGGAAAGGAAATAGAAACTTCAAAATATTATCAACCCTTTTGAAGTATTTGTTTCCCTACCACTCTTTGATTCAAAGAAATAGCACTACTATACTGAAAAACCTACTCCATATTACCATCCTACTCCAATTCCATACCAAGGTATTTGATCACTCTCCTTTTCATCTTTATCTTTAACATCATTTATATGAGGAAGAGGCACAAATTTCAGCCAAGAACAATTCTTTGGAAGTGCACATCCTTGCAAATTTGGATTTCAATAATATGATGTATTTCTAAACTCTACACCTTCTACACCTTCACTATTTGCCATAATCTCTTCCAATTAATAAATAGACACTCAAGTTTTAAACTTTCTTATTGTTTAATTTTTTTAATAATATTTTATCATCATATAAATATTACATGAGAAATCATTATTTTAGGGTGACCTTGGAAATAGCAAGTGACACGACTTTCAGATGGAGATTGGTAACAAAAAGATCTACCAATGAAATGAAGATATAGAACGGAAAAAGCGGTAGATATATCATAACGAAAGGTGAAAATCAAGTAAGTATTTGGTTTGTCTTGTGCATGACAATAAAACCACTTAATGCTTGTGATGTAATTATGAAAGTATCCATATGTTGAAATGAGTTGTAATATTAATTGAAATATATAATTTATGGTTTTGGATAGACTAAGAGTTACAAATCATTTTTTAATGAAAATGGTGTGGAAGGAAAAAGTTAATAAAATTATATCTACTTTAGATCATAACTTTTATCTAAATATTCATTTAAATTGACTTCTCTAGGACATATTGAGTTTTATAAATTTAATATACTATTTACTTTTGTATGCTTGAAGATGCTATTATTTTGATAAGATAAAAAATATAAAATGTGAGGGTAGGGAGTAATTTGTTCATTTGTAATGGACATATATTCTAGGATGTCTTCATTTTTCATTAGATTTTTGTAGAGACTTCGCTAAATACAATAAATGATTCTAACAAATTGTTTTTCATTGTCATTTAGTGTTCTTTAGTTGTGTTGATTATAGAATACAAATTTAAAAATTGAAGTGAATAATATCAATTCTAGATACAAAATAAAAATGGAAGATTCTAGCTATCCAAGTTTGAAGGTGTAGAGAGAAAATATATTTGAGTGACTCTCAAGAATGTATGAAGAACAATTGATTTGACAATAATAGGTAGTATTGTTTTTAGAATTACAAAGATTATATATGAAATACATATAATATTCTTTTATAAATTTCTATATATTTGAATAATATAAGTGACAATTAGTATAAAAAATTCCTCTTTTAGTATTGGCTATAAATGTTATTAAAATTTCTTCAACCACAATTTATATATAACATAGTATCATAATTTGAAAAAACAGTCTTATATTTCAATTGTATTAATATCTCATAGCCTTTAAAGCACCCAATAATCCAATTTTACGGGTAGAGCATACAAATTCAATGTGTAGAACCTTTGTTATATTTTTGGTTTTGGTTGAATAATAACAAATTACCATGTAGTATGATAATTTTATTTGATAACAAGTTTTTGAAGATACTTCTAGGTGGTGCGGAGTTTGGGTGGCTGTTTGAGCACCATGCATTTTGAACAGTTGCTTTAGACTACATGTTGGGGAGGAGGGGGTAGTTTTAATAGATGTTTCTCTATTTTTTCCCTTGATGGGCAACAACTACAATTATTTTTATTTTGAATTTCAAGTTAAACTTTTAGTCTAGTGGGATAAACACTCTCGCCTAACACAAATGGTCTGATCGTATAAGAATGTATTTCAACTTAAAAATTAATACAAATAGTTTAGGCCTTTGACCTTTTATTAAAAAAATAAAAATTTAGCATGAAGTAAATAACACAATGATAAGTAGGGAATGATCCAAGTGAAGAAACTAATGATTATGTCAATAATTCCATAGATTGATGATGAATTTCACCAACATTCAAAGTCAAACAATACATTTGTGACTACCTAAGTGGTACTATAGAGAACAAAAAACTAAGATGCATGCTTTGGATTGAAAAATAACAACCTAAAGCATGTAACAAACCTTAGACATAAATATTTGTAACCATCTAAGAGAAACTTATAAGCTAGATAAAAATTATAGGAAATTTTCTATTTGCAAATTTTTACAAAGATTTATTTTTCATGTTTATGGTTTAGCATCGACATAGTTTATGTTTCATGTTGATGATTTAGAGTTTAAGATTTTTAAGGATTTATATTTATTAATTAAATAAGGATTTGTGTTTAGTATTAGAGCTTGAAAATAAAATTTTATGTACATGTATATTTTTCTTATTTTTAAATATAAACATATAATTTTTTTATTAAAAAAAGTTAGTTAAATTTTACGAATAAAAAGATCTTGTAAACAAACATAGAACTTACTTTAAATTAATAGTAGTAGATGTTTGGAGATGTTAGGGATAAATAAATAAAAGCTGATTTGGAAATATATTTAGGGAAAATTGATCTCAAATAATGGTTCTGATTAAAGTGATTTCAAAACTATACAACTAGAAAATGTGAAACTATTTTTTAAAGGTTTTTATTGAAATCTTTTTAACACATAAATGCTGTACAAGATAAGAAGGGCTCAGGTCAAAACTCTTTTGTACTAATTGTTTTACCCCAAATCTTTTAATTCAACTAAATAACAACATAATTATAAATTTTTAATCTAAATTAATGTAGAGAAAATTTATCTTCCTCTACAGTTCTATATTCAACAATAAGATATGAAGTACTAATACTACCACCATTATCCAGAATTTAATATCTAACTCCAATACAACTGAATTTTTTTAATTATATTTGTCTATTTTATTTTCTTTGTACTGTTAATGACAAACATCTTTACACTTCTTAATACAAAAAATAACTGTTACAATTTATTTGTGAACTGAAAATACAATACATCATACAAACAAAATACAAATTTAAAATAATATTTTTAAACAAAACATTGAAATTTTGTAACAGAAAATTAAGAGTTTAATCGAATTGTTCTCGTTAGTAAATTTATCACCAAACTTTCTTGATAAGGAGCCGTCCAACATCAATGAAGATGAATGGTGATCTCAATTAATATTTCTATGCTAAAAAAAGTATTTCATACAAATAAGTTTTCTGCATAAAGAAACGTTTCTTCAATCATGTCACCATTGTCCGTTTATTAGTAGTTTCTCGAGAAAGGAACATTTGTATAACAGCATGTCCGATGCTGCAACCATTTAAATTGAAGGTCGACAATAATTTTGTGTATATTTATGCAAGGATGATACAAATGGTGTTTTCTTTTTCCTTCAGATTTAAAAACTATATCAAATACAATCAACTTGCAAAATGAGGTAAAAAAAATCGAATGTTTACTTAAGCCATAGTTCTGGGTCAATTCTGGTGAAGAAATAAGCACTCATAATCTCCTATTACGCAGGAAAGGAAACAGAAACTTTAAAATATCATCAACCCGCTTGAAGTATTTCATTCTCCACCTTTCTCTGACTGAAAGCAATAACACAATTATACTCAAAAAACCTGCTCCATATGACCATCCTACTCCAATTTGATACCAGGGTATTTGCTCGCTTTCTTCATCTTTATCTTCACCATCACTCACAGGAGGAGCAGCTGCAAATTTTGGCCAAGAGCAATTCTTTGGAAGTGGGCATCCCTGCAAATTTGGATTTCCAGAATATGATGTATTTTCAAATGTGATCATCTGTCCTCCTTGCGGTATGCTTCCAGATAGATTATTGTCGGACAAATTTAAATAGGCCAAGTAGTTCAGAGATTGAAACGCTGAAGGAATATTTCCTAAAAGCTTGTTTGAAGAAAGGTCCAACGATTCAAGTTGACCCATCTCCCCCAAACTATTTGGAATATTTCCTCTAAGATTGTTCATGGATAGATTCAGAAACCTCAACCCCTTCAACTTCCCAACATCAAGAGGAACATCTCCATTCAATTGATTGTTGGAGAGATCTATGCTAGTGAGTGTGGAAAGAATATATGGGTAGTATAGTTCTGTACCTTTGGAAGTCATATTCAAATCATCTTGATAATAACCCTTGCCATAATGACCAACAAGGTCCGTGAATTCAGACAGGATATTTCCGTCTTCTGTTGCTACAGACATCGCTTGCAAAGATACAATGCTGGATGGAATAAAGCCGAATAAATTGTTGGAAGAAAGGTCTAAGATCTGGAGCTGCTTCAGTTGACCAATTTCTGGAGGAATGCTACCACTAAAAAGATTTCCCTTCATTACCAACACTTGTAACTCTGCAAGATTCCCAATTGTCTTTGGAATCTGGCCTTCAAATGAATTATTTCCAATATCAAGAACTTTCATTCCTGAAAGATTTACTATTGAACTTGGAAACAATCCATTTAGCTTATTATTCTTAATGACCAAGGAGAAAAGTCTTAGCTTACCAAACTCTTGGGGTATCGTTCCATCCAAACTATTGCTTCCCAAATTTAATACTCGCAGAAAATCAAGACAATTGGCCAAACTGGGAGGGATTATTCCATTCAATTGGTTGTTCGCCAGATTTAACATTTGAAGTCCAGACAGACTTCCCAAGCTTGAAGGTATATTGCCATTGAGCCTATTGTCATTAAGCCTTAGTTGTCCTAGATATGGAGGCCACACTGATGGCATGCGCCCACTCAATTCATTCCTAGATAGATCCAACAGCTTCATATAAACTGAGATAAATGCAAAGAGTTTGCCTTGCAGATGATTTCCTGACAGAGTTAGGAAATTCAAGGAACAACTATATAGCCAAGAGGGAATTTCTCCATAAAGATTGTTGTCTGCCAATACTAACTCCTTAAGTGAGAATTGAGTTGAAATCCAGCTTGGAATTTGGCCACCAATATTGCAGGACTTCAAACTTAAGCTTGTTAACTGGAATTCAGGAATCCAAGTTGTGCTTATATTTAGTATGCAACTGGAAAGACACAAAACAGTTAATCCAGTAAGGTTACGGAAAAAGGTTTCTGAAATTGTCTTAGGCTAAGGGAGAGACTTCTAATAGAAGATGGAAATGCCGAGGAATGAATACTCCCACTGAATCGATTTCCATCGGCAATTAGGGTTCCAAGTGAATAGAGCTGAGCGAATGAGGATGGAAAAGTTCCACTTAGTTTGTTGAAGGAAACATCCAAGACAGAGAGAGAAGAAAGATTGCCGATAGATTGGGGTACTGGTCCGCTTAGTAAATTGTGAGAAATATACAGATTATTAAGAGAAGAGAGACTGCCTACAGAAGATGGTATGCTTCCACTGAGTTTATTCACTTCCAGCCATAGATCGGTTAGAGAAGAAAGATTTCCTAGACAAGATGGCAGGCTTCCATTGAGTTGGTTTTCAGAAATATCAAGATAAGTAAGATTGGTGAGCTCACAAAATGCAGAAGGAATTTCGCCACTCAACCTATGACCAAATAATAACAGATACCGAAGATAAGAGAGTTTTCCTAAACACGGAGGAAGAGTACCTGTTAATCCATTGCCTCCCAACTCCAGGTTTGTGAGAAAATGGAGGTTGCACAAACTATCAGATATGATGCCCGCTTGGATGGAAAGGGGAGAACTAGTGGTACCGACCCTTGTTACGTGGTTCATTTCCTCATCGCAGTATATCCCATCCCACATGCAACAATCAGTTCCATTCACCCAAGAACTGAACCTCCCATAAGAGTCATTCGAGGAAGATTTGAATTGAAGAAGACCTTCAGATTCATAATCAGGACATCTGCAGAGACATATATTTGGCTTGTTGGAGAGAGTAATGAACGCTACAATGACAATAATGAACTTAAGCAGAGGATTTTGAGGGACTCGTGCCATTTCAATGATGTTAAAGATTACCCTGGCTGCTTTGATAAATAGAGTATTGTAATCCATATTTATAGAGATTGAGGAGGAAACCAGAGCAATTCATGCCTGAGAATACGCTCCAGCTACCCTTGGTCAATGCGGATACAAAGTTTTTCTTTTACTATACAAAATTATACAAATTTCAACTAAAAGGACAAGATAGTTTATATTTGATATGCAAAGGAAAATACCAAGTCTTCTCCTATGATTCAAAATTATTAAAAAAACACTTAATCAGGAATTCATTTTATAGTCAACCATATATTTGACTAACCATATATTTGACCCACCTCTATTGTTATGTCACCGTGTTCTGAAAATTCCAAAAGGGGACGTACAAGGAAGGATAAGCAATAAACTAGAGACTTATACTCCCACACAGTCAAGTCAAGCCAATTGGAGGTGGGTAAAAACATTTTTCCACCTGTGCTAAATATTCTAGAAAGTCATGTCAAGCAGAACTTCATACTCTCTTCTAGATTACTTTGCAAGAGTGGAAGTCATTCAAATGTTTCTTTGAAAATTGGGTTTCATCATCAGCGCAATTTGCAAATTTCTTGGAAAGTTTAACATACATTGAACGATTACATTTTTAGCAACGCCTTTAGTAAGTCAATCTGTTGAATGTTTTGAGTGATTTACTAGCGAGTTGTGAGTGAATAAGAGGAAAACATTACAGTCCAATGGAGATTTAAATCTTATTTTTCTGGTTGCATTTATCCTATCTTTTTTGTGATTTATAGTTTCCTTTTAAATATTGAGCCAGTGATATTGTTTTCATTGTTCTTTCAATTTGTTTTATGTATGAACATGAGCATTTGTTAAGTTATGAACCCTTAGCATTAACAGAAATTTTCGAGCTTATATCATAATAAACTATTTTTTATGCATATTATTGAAATGTTTACATTTAAAATAAATGTGATTTAATTAATAAAAGGAGATGAGTTAGAATTAAATTTTATTAGAAAAATGTCATATATAATATATATGTAATAATTTTTTAAACAATTTGAATGTCTCTTCCATGTGTATTTTTTAAATTATCAACTCTATTCAACATCTTTGATAAATATTATTTATATTGTTGTTGTGCATGTGAAATGTAGAATAAAATGATAGAACAATGTACAATGCAAAAATCTTATTCTACACATAGTTGCACTTCTACTAGAGCAAAGAGAATATAAATAAAATGATAAATGGACAAAAAATCTCTTACCAACACCCTCCTGATGTTATGGACATGCTCAAGATTCGTTAATGGAGAGGATGAATGCGGTTGCTCAAAAATTCCAACAACATGACCTTGCTTTGCATCCAATTTTCACCCTTGAATGTAGCTTGAGGAATGAGAGATTTGTAGATTTGATGAGGATGACTCAAGAGTTAAGATTGATTTAGAATGGATGGCTAGGATTGAATGAGTGATTTTGAATTCAAGTTTAAAAGGGAGGAGAAATTAAATTCTTGTAGATGGTGTATGGAGGGTTGGGATTGATTAGATTAAATGTTAGTTTTGATTTGGATAGAAGATGGTTTGGAATGGGTGGCTAGGATTTGTTTGATTGATTCAATGGATAAGATATATGATTGACTTTATTGAGGATCGATGACTTCTTTTTATTTTTATTTTACTTATGGATGAGACATGATTGTCCTATTAGTGGGAGATTTTCTTAGGATTTGGAGTTTTAGGCTAATTAATTAGATAAATATATGATTAATTTAATTAATTAGTGAAGAAAGATATATTTAATTAATTTGATGATGGAGGGAATGTTAAAGGCTAAACCTTTATGAATTAAATGAATTTATTTTTTCTAATTAATTAGTGTTGAAATGATAAGAACATGGTTAGAATGGGTTTAGGATGGTTGTTGAAACTAGTGGTGTTAGATGTGTCATTAGGATGTGGTCAGTTCTAGTTGTCTACATTTTTTCCTTCTTTGAAATGGCATTAGAACTAAAAGAATCAATGTCATTTTTCAAAGAAAGTGGATATAGACACTTGTCAAAATAAAAGTATTGGTAGGATTCTCTAATCTTGGAAGAATGAGGGTTAGGAAATGGGTTAGCAATTCCCCATCGAGAGAGCGGGTAGGTTGATAGAAGTTGACTGGTTTCTTGAAAGGTGAACTAGGTTGATTCTAGTTTATTTCCCATCCTATTTAAGATCTAACTTTTAGATTCTTAACATGTTTCATAGGGGAGTCGTTAATTTGTTTCCAAATATTTCTTTTACTTTTTTTGTTGAGGAACTATTTAACTAATTTCTATTTTTTGTTGATAATTTAAGGCTCAAAGAAAAGAGGCTCGCTTGGTAGTAGCTTTGAAGAAACTAGAGCCTAAACATTCTTCAGATACCACACATGACCCTGTAATTCTTACTCTAGAAGAGCACTTCTACCACCGTAAAATGGGTAATAAATGCAAGAATTATGTTCCAATTAGTAGACGAGGAATTTTTGGAGGTGTAATCTTGAATACACATTTATATTGGAAGAAACATTAGGTTGTTAAGGTAATTGTTAAAAAGTTCACTCCAAATGAGGTTTGCAAAATAGCAAAATAACTCACAAGACTGACTTGTGGTATTATTCTTGAGTTGGACATATATGAAAGAAACATGAGTATAATGTATCGTGAAAAAAATTATTCTCAGCCACCTAGTAAAATCATGACCCCAAGAATTACTCTCTCTAAGAATAAGGCAAGACATTTCACTCTAGTACACTATAATCACTTACATCATTTTGAAGTTACACAAATATATATCCCCTTTTTTCTTTTGTGTAATGTTTTAATGGCATGATATGTCTTCGTCTCACATATTTATGTCTGGAGAAATATAAATTTTTGCAATATTTGTTTGTTTATAAGTTTATGTTTATGGATAAATACAAAGAAAATTGTGGCCTGAAAATTTGAATGGTGCTTGTGTTGCAGGCTTTAAATAAATCTAAATACAAAGAAGCTCTCCATCTTCATACCAAGACTCGAGAATGAACTAGAAATAATTCAACAACAGGTGAAATGTGGAGGTTGATAGTGGACAGAGGAGACAATATATGTGCTACAACGACAAACTCTAAACATTGTCTTTAAAAAACTGTAGTAGTGTCCAATTCAAACATGCAGACTATGAAAATTCTATTGCAATTACTAATTATTAATCTCCTATCTATACAAATTATTTGACTATAGAAAATTAATTCATAACAAATATTGAAAAATAACACAACTGCAACTTCACAAATAAAATCACAAGAATGGAGAAGAAAATACACAAAATAATAAAAATATTATTTTTGGACAAATTATCCTTGGAAAAACCCTGAGGGGAAAACTAGTTCAACAGATGAGAAGTTTTATTAAACTTCAAGAAATCAAGAAATACATAAACTGCCTGCCTCTTACTGGCAAAGCTCCAGTAGTATTCTTCTCCAAAAATTCTTCCCTCAAATTTTCCTATTGAAATTTCACTACTACTACCTCCAACGCTATCACTACACCCTTGCTATCACTACAAAAATATTTGCTATCACTACAAATTAATTTTCTATCACTACAAATATTTCTCAAGTGTGTGTTCTCCAAATTCCAATTGATTCCCTTTTATAATCATCTCATTGAAAAACCAATGGCCACAATTTAATCTCAATCGATCGCTAAGATTAACTAGACTCTAACAAATCCTAACTAACTAGTTTCTAGAAGTCTCTAGTGGAATCAATTAATTAACATTCTTGGGTTTGGAGACACCTATCCAAGCTACATAAATTAACACTCCCTCTTAGCGAGGAAGGTGTTCTGCATGACACCCAACATATCTCTAAAGAAGATGACTTTCACCTTCCCCAAGGTCTTTGTCAAAATGTATGCTACCTACTGATCTATAGGTATATACTGTAGCTGAACAATCCCTTGTTGTACACAATCCCTGATGAAGTGATACTTGATGTCTATATGCTTTGACCTATCATGAAATACCAGATTCTCAGACAACCTGATGCAACTTTGATTGTCACAGTGTATCATGTAGTCTCAATCCTCTGACCAAACAAGGCTACGAGAAACTTTCGAAGCCATATAGCCTCACACGTCGCCATGCTAGCTCCTATCTATTTATCTTCTACAAAACTCGGAGCTACTGACTTTTTCTTCCTATTGTACCAAGAGACAACTCATGATCCCAAGCTAAAGCAACACCCTAAGGTGCTTTTCTTGTCCGTTGTACTTCCTACCCAATTTGCATCAGTTTATCCTATCAACTTGACACCATCACCTCAAGAATATCTAATACCATACTCAATTGTGCCATGCAAATACTACAACACATGCTTTGCCGCTATCTAATGCACTCTCTTTGACTCAACCATGAACTGACTAAGAGAGTTTACTGGAAAAGATATATCTGGTCTGGTGTTCAACAAATACATGAGAGACCCAATCAACTATCTGTATAAGGTGGGGTCTAAATCCTTCTCTCTGAATGATTCTGCCTTCTTCCAATTCATGATCATAGGTGTAGGCATGGCTCTGCAATCCTCCATCTTGAACCTCCTGAAGATTTTGATGTAGTATATCCCTTGTCCAAAGAAAATATCTCCATCTGTGTACCACACCTCCATGCCTAGAAAGTAGTGCATAAGCCCCAAATCCTTCATCTTGAACTATGTTGCAAGTTCCCTCTTGTACTCCTCTATGAGCCCTAGTAAACCTATTAAAAATAAGTCATCCACATATAGAACATGAATGAGAACCTCACCCCCAAGTCCTCTTATTAAATTAAGGTCCTCTTATTAAGTTAAGGTCCTCTTATTAAATTAAATAAATTAAACCTTATTTGACTTAATCTAACATTATCCCCTTTAGTTAAATAAATCAAAACATTTATTTAATTAAACCCTTCCTCTCAATTTGATTTAAACCAATTCATAAATTTAAGTCTAAATTGTCACATCTCCTAATTTCTCATTAAATTAATTAAACCATGATTAATTTAATCTTAACCCACGTCACATCCTCTAGAGAATGCAACTTGCACAATAAATCAATTACTTTGATTTATTAGATTGCCTATTTTCTCTCAACATGGAATAAAGGAGGAATATTCCTTCAAATTTGAATTCAAAATCCAAGTGGATTTGTCCTTCCAACAAAGCATTCACTCCTCTTACATGTTCTTGTGCATTGAGCCAAGTGGCATTAACTGCATTCCTTTTTCCCTCTCACATGTCATTTCCTCAATTTCAAATTCCACCTAATGGCATTTATCATGCACATTGACCAAAATGTGCACAACCTTCAACCATTCACATTTTGACAAGTGGCATTTGGCCATTGGATGTTGAATGATCCCACATTGCTCAATTTCACTTTCTTTTCCAATTTGGAAATCTATAAATGAGAGACTCTTCCTCTCATTCTAGCATCCACAATTTGAGTAAACTTACTATAATCAACTTCATCCTCAAACATGTCTAGTTTCATCCATTTTCATCAAATTCTTAGCTAGATTATGTAGATTTTTCATCATGGAGCTTGATTGAATCTTCATCAAGGTGGATCACTCATCAAATCATCAACATTGCAACAAAGGAGTTGGGAAAGGGCCAATTTCGACACACCAATCGGCACCAATTCCCCCATGGGATCAAGAGTTTGCTTGCTTAATTAGGATTTCACTTATCTTTCCATGTTTTGTTTCTTCATTTTCCTATTTTGAGCATTTTAAATTGATTCCATGGGGAATCCTTGTTTTATCTTGCATATAGGCTCACTAATGTGTTTACTTCTTGTATTTTTGCAGGAATAGGATTGGGGTTCACAGGTACAGACAAGACACAAGATAGCCCCTATGGATAGAAAGATCGCCTATTCTAAGGGATGTACAGATGAGGGAGACTCAGATGAGACATGAGATCTCACCTACGCAAAGAAAAACCACCTATTCAGGGAACAGGTAGATGGGGATGACATGGATCAGACATGAGATCACCCAAGCGAGCAACAAGATCTCCTATTCTAAGGGAACATGTGGACTGATATGGCACAAATTGGACACAAACTAACCTATGGACATGGCATGATCACCTATTTAGTGAACAGGTAGATGCAAGGTCGCCTAACTAAGGGACCCACAAGCAAACTCACCCCTGATAAGGACAATTTTGCCTAAAGGATGACCTGGAGTGGACTCTCGATGCAGAATCGCCCCTTTCAAGCCAGGATCGAATATCCATAATGCAAGTTCACCTCTATGAGAATAAAACTCACTACTGAGGGTAGGGGAAGACTATGGAAAAGGACAAAAACATGAAAAACAACAAGCAGAAGGCTGGAATGACTCGGACTGATGACAAGCACTGGTATAGCGGAAGAAAACACTTGAGATACCACAAGCCTAAAATTAGTGATAAGGGTACTTACAAACCTAATGTACAGGCCCACCAGCTTGAGGGGACACCACAAGATTAATACTTTGTGATATCGGGGTGGTTCTTTGAATCACCCTTTCTCACGAAGGCAAATAGCTAGTGATTCAGTGGCATAGGGTCATCAATAAATGTCACTGGCTCACCTTCACACTCTCTCTTGGAGACTATCATAGTCCACCATGAGGATTTCTATCTCAACCTAATTGAGTACATGGTGAGTAACTTTGGGGTACAGTGCACATCCCCTACACTACACCAAGTTGTGGCTAAAACATGATTCTCTATCTAGGCTAAACAATGCTATCTCGTGCATCCTCGATACACCAGGAAGGTGTGTTAGGGACAACCATGAACACCAACCTATCAGAAGCATGGATAGGGAGCCCCAACGAGGTATTGGAAACTCAGACCAATCTTGCACGTCTTATATAGGTATCACCCTAGCTTCGATGTTTCACTAAACACGACATCACTGGATTGTGCTACAACTTTAGTTCTCCCCCTTTATATACTTCATCAATAACACGTGGTTGGAATCATCTCTCGGTTGATGAAATCCTAGGTAGTTCTAGCTAAAGGAAGGAAATAGTAGATGTTTCCACTAGTCCATAGGCTTGCACGTAGCGCAAGGGGAGAGCTTACACGCAAATTAGCACTTCTTGGGTAGACTGAACTGGATTGGAATGAATTGCAATTTCTCATCACCCAAGATCACTGAAAGGTGCAAGGAGAGTGGATATGTCAACAACTAGCTCCCAAACACAACAAATAAATTAATTGAACCTTTAATTAATCTACATGTGCCTAAATTAGTGCAAAAAAAAGATACACAAACATAGCTAAGCTAAAGGTCTTCGACCAATCGTCCTGTAAAAAATGAATTAGTATTTTGGAACTCCAATCTTGGACAAATGGTTTGCTGCACAGACGTTAGTAAAATCCCAAAGTCATAGAAAAATGAGTTTGTTGATTAGTACCCAAAACTGAAATCAAATTGAAGCTTAAATAAAAAAATTTAACATTCTAGAATACCTCAAATTTGACCCTACATAGGGCGAGTCCCCCTTAGTCTGTAATGCAGGATCGCTTATCTTCGAAAGAGGTGGGAACGTGTTCACCTTTTGGATGGATGGGCATATTCGTTTTCGCTTCTATAACTCACGCAAGTTCACCTCTATCTTGAGAAAGTCCACCCATTTTTGTGTTCCTAGTGTATCTACCTCTGAGATCGACGGTTTGGATGAAGTTTGGCCCTTCTATAGAAGGGAAATAGTGAGTTTTCCCATGTCTACAATAGGTCCACCTCTGTGTCTAGCAAATTCGCCCCTCTATGTGAAATCCGAATAGACAAAATTCAAACAAGCAGCAAAAATAAGATAGAACCATGACGTGGGTCCCATCGGGTGTGCCAGAGATGTGTGCAAGCATTTTTACCTACTCTAAGATCTAAAAAATATGAAACCAACAAGGACAAACATAAAACAAAAACTCAAGATTAGGCCTGATTTAATTCAAACAAAGTACAAGGAAATGAAACTTTTTACCTTGTTCAAATTGATGGTTTGGTTGGTCCTTGTGGATGCTCGATTGTGTGGTCATGTGTTGGTAAAAATGACCCAAATCTTAGCTCTAAATGATGGTGAATTCATGAGGAATGCAATGGAGGATGTGGGTATGTGAGTAGATGCAATATGGAGGCTCAAAATATTGCAACAATGGTGATGGCTTGAATGGCTAAGTGATGGCTTGAATGTTATTGCTAGAGTGATTGCTAAAGTGGATGATCAAAATGGAGACATTTCCACCCTTTTTAGGGGAATTACCTCTAAATAAATGGAGGGCCAGGATTGATCCATGGTGGAAGAGATCAAGGGCTAGGGTGAGTTGAGAAATCACAAGCCCTCAAAAACTGACATGTGGCGAATGACGTGGAAAGGAGAGGATGATGTGGATATGACATGAAGGTACTTTGATGTACCTTGGGAATGGACAAGAGATCCTCATAAAGGAGAGCCTTTTCCACATGTGCCTTGAGAGGACATGTGTGGAATTAAAAATTCCTCACAAATCCTCAAGGGGATGAGAGAAGGAATTTAAAATTCCTTAAAATGCATTGGGGGAATAAATGTGAATTAAAAATTCACATAGGGAAGGGGATGCCTTCTCCAAATATAAAAAGAATTTAATGTAAGTTTACTAAGGACACATGCCATAAATGGCATGAAGGTTAGATTAGCTTAATTAGGTGATTAAGGTTGTGCAAATGTGGGATTAGGTAGGCTAGTGAAGGATTAGAGGCAAGTGGGAGGTTATGGAGGATGTGACCCTAATGATGATTAGGGATGTGCACATCCTAATCATAGGTTAATTAAGTTAATCTGGATTAAAGAGGATTATGGAGGATGTGATATGAGGAGAGAGAAGAAACTGAATTAAAAATTCATTTAATTCATTTGGGCTAATGACTTAATTAAATAAATTGGTCTATTTATTTAATTTAGAGATTGATAAGGTAAAGTATTTAATTGATTGATTAAATACCTTAGGGAACATTAGGATAAGGTGGAATATTAATCAAATAATAAATTATTTAATTAATATGGCTTGGGGATGCAAAATAGAAGAAAGCAAGGGTGAATTTGACTATATGAGAGTGGTAAAATTTAGTTGTCTACAAAATCAAACTTAATATAAAAATGTGAAATTTGTAAATATATTACTTCATTAAATATTTTATGAAAATAAACCAAAAAGACAAAGAAAAATAACAATTATTTTATTACTTTAATTTAAAATTGTTTTTATTTCCTTTCAATTATAATAAATGAAAGATCCTAAATGGAACACTTATGTGAATTAGTTTTCTTAGAAATTTTGAAAAGTGTAAATAAAACGTAACTATATGTACGTACTTAAGTTTGATTTCTATTGAAATGTAAATATTTTCTTTCATGCCACAGACGACTTCTCTAAGGGAGAAGAGTCGATCATGGGTCAGGGCCTGATCATGGATATAGATTTTGATAGGTTGGGGCCTAACTTTGGACAGTCTGGGGCCCACTTTTAGGCAATAAAAGTGACAATAAATTTACACTTAATATCCAACTACCAATCACTTTAATTCAAAAAATACACAAACTGACCAATCATGTAATGCCACATCAACATAACAATATTACATGACATAGTGACCCACTATCAGTGCACACCTTTTCTGGCTCTTTTTTCCTGGTTTTTGAAAAATGGTCTGAAAACATTGATAAATTCAACATGCCAAATTTCCACCACAAAAAAAGGGGGGCTGCTAGCTCAACACTCAAGAGACGTGGCAAAAATAATTTGTCTGACTTGGACACTGATGACATGGACCCCATGCTCAAAGTCCCTATGCTCAAAGTTACCCTACCCACCATCGGCTCCTCTCCCTTACATTGAAATGCAAACATCCATTCTCTCCCATGTCCTGCATGACCATTCAAAGGCTGACACCCATCACTTCCGAGGGTCATGACTTGTTCGACCGATCTCACTACAAATTGATAGGTCATGTTTTATATCTGGAGTCAAGTGATGACTTTGACTATGAGAATCTAGTGAATTTTAAAGAATCAAATAAATATTTTTATTATTTTTAATAAGTTTAGGAGAATTGACCCATCACATTTAATATTGTTCAAAATTTTGATATAATTTTATTCCTCCTTTCTTTCACATAGATGTAAATCGCTCTTAATTTTTACTTGGGGAAATAATTTCATAACATTCTTTTCTTGTGATTTGTTGTTGCTCTTAGTAGAAGGAGACATATTTGCAACATAATTAACAAAATCATTAGTCAAATATGTGTGTATATTGATGTTTAATAGGATCAATATTTTCCCAAGTTGCATTATCAATATTCCAATGAGTCCATTTTACGTTGGCTTTGTATATAATTTCTATTTTCTAAATTTTTAGATTTTTCTTTTAATAATAGTTTTCAAGAATCAATTTTAAAATCCCAATTAGGTTCACTATAAATATTTTCCAATTTAATAGCATGGTCATTGTTAGGAATAAGGTGTCTCAACCTTGATTTCTTTCATGCATGTAGTGAAGAGGATGATGACATGCAACATTCTCGAGCATACCATTTTGGAGGCATCTAATTTATGCATTGTAAACTCCTATGTATTTATAGTATTATAATTTATTCACAATTATTGTCATGCTACCAAAATTAACACTTGTATTCTCTTGTAAGAAACTTTCCCAACAAGTGCATGCAACTAGATTGTTTATTGTAATAAAATGAGTAAGCTTTTGGAGATTGGGCTTTCTCTCCCAAAATGGATTTCTTGACATAAATCTTGTCTTGTGTTTTTTCATGTACTTACAATGATGTTTATTTTGTTTCTTGATATATGCATCATTTTTAGAGTAATTATTTAAGTTGTTAAATTTGAAAATTTTGCTCACTCTCTCCTCTTTAGATTGGTGTAGGAATTTTTTTTGCATACCTTGATTCCTTTCAATTGGTATCATAGCACTCAGATCAACTTTGCTTCTAGTTGTGGGTAAAGGGGTTTTTGTAATGATAATTTTGAGTGGGATTTTGTTGTAGATAATTTTTTGTGTGATTTTTCTATAAGAAGGTGATGGCTCGCACACTTGGAAGAATTGAGATTGAAAATTTTAATGGAGGTAAATTTTAGCTATGGAAGCTCAAGATGCAAGACATGCTAGTAGATTGAGACTTAAGGTTATTTGTATCTAAAAACATGTCATCAAATATGAAACAATAAGATTGAGATTTGATAGATTAGAAGGCTAAGGGTTCGATAAAGATATCTTTGGTTGGCTATGTCCTTCTGAATATCCGTAAAGAGAATACTATAAAATCTTTATGGAAAACACTTCCAAGAATTTATCAAGCTAAATCCTTGGTAAGTAAATAATTCCTATGATATTAAATGTATTATCTAAAGATAGAAGGAGGATCTATCATAGGTCACCTAAATGCATTCAAAATTATTGTTTCCTAGTTGAGCTTCATTGGTGTGAAGATGGAGGAGGAGGATCATTGTATGACTTTGTTGTTTTTATTGAAAGAATTATAGGACAACCTTATTATGGCCATTGGGAGTACCACTACCACCTTCAAGATGGATGAAGTAGTTGCATCATTTCTTTCTGAAGAGATACAAAGAGAATATTCTAAAAATACTAAGGAAGCTTTTGTTGTCCGAGGTAGAATAAAAGAAAAATGTGAGAAGAATACAAAAAGGGAAAGTCAAATTCCAAATCCCAAGGGAAATCTAAGTCTCCTAATAATGTCAAGTTCAAATTTTGGAATTATGGAAAATCTAGTGATTTTTGCAAAGAGTGTATGGAGGAGAAGAAAAATAAAAATATCTACTCCAATTTCTACTCTAATAAATCCTCTTGGGATGATGCATATTATTTTTTTGTTTCTTTGAAAACACATGCATCACACGATATGTGATTGATTGAATCTAGTGCTTCCTTCCACATGACCTCACATCTAGATTGTTTCTTGAATTATGAAGAATATGATGGTGAAAAGTTGTAACTGGGTGATGAATCTCACCTAAAGATAATAGGCCATGAAAGATTCAATATTTGATTCCAAGATGGTAGAGTGAAGGGGATTGATGGTGTCCTAGATGTCCCAAGTTTAGCATGGAGCGTAACCTTTGCAAGTAAACTGAATGGTGTGGGTGTGTAGGTTATTTTCTTGAATGTAGGATGTAATATGATGAGAGGAGCTATGATGCTTGCTAAGGGTGTTCAGATATAGATTCTATTTTAGTTGGATGAATGCATGGTATAATATAATAGTTCTTCTAAAAATTCAAAGAAAAGGGCAACAAAGTGTTCATCCTCACCATTAGAACCAACATCAGAGAAAAGTGTTGCATGTACTTCTAATGGTTGCACTTTTGGATATCTAAGTGTGATCATTCTATGGAGATGAATCTTCCTACTAGGAATAAAATGCTTTGGCACAAAAAACTTGGTCATATTGGTGAAAAAGGGTCTTAAAACTCTAAAAAATAAATGCCTCATTGAGGGGCTTGATGATTGTAATCTTGAGTTTTATTTTTTGAAAATTGTGTATATTAAAAATAGAATTGTGTTGAATTTTAGTCTAGTTCTCATAAATCTTATGGAGTGTTAGATTTATTTCACTTTGATGTGCTTGGTCATGTGAATGTTCCTTTGTTGTCAAGATATATATACTTTTTCTCTTATATAGATGATTACAATAGAAGGAGATGGGTGTATTTAATTAGGATTAAATATGAAGTCTTTATTGGTTGAATTATTTTAAGGCTTTTTGTGAGAAATAGATTAGTAAAAGGACTAATTTCTTGAGGTCTAACAAAGGTAGTGAATACTATTTTTCATATTTTGATAGGTTTTATAAATAATGGGATTGAGAGGAATATGAAAAATTCATATACCCCTAAGTAAAATGGAGTTACAGAGAGGATGAATAGAACAATCATGAAGAGGGATAGGAGTATGTTGAGTGGAGCTATCCCTTAACAAAAGTTTTGGGTTGTAGTTGTGGCTACTATCTGCTATCTATTTAATATATATCCTACACCAATGCTTGTTGAGAAGACACATATGGAGGTGTGGTCGAGAACGAAGTCCTCATTGAGACATTTTCATGTGTTTGGTTGCAAGGCATATGATCATGTGTTGAGGGAGAAGAGGTCTAAGTTGGAGATTAATGAAGTTAAGTGTTTCATCAACTATGGTCTTGATGTTAAAGGGTACAAGTTTTCGGGTATAGTGGCTGAGAGATTACTCTATAGTAAAAGTGTTCTCTTCAGATAGATGAGTCCTTCCACTATTCTGAAACTTGAAGAGATAAAAAATAAAGATGTTGTTTCATTTATTTTTCATCATAAGAAATTTCAACCAAAAGCTTAGAATAGACTAGATGATGAGGTGAGCTCTAACCAATTTGAGATTTTAGAAGAAGAAGATCCTCAAACGCAACCTTTGAGGAGGTCCAAGAAGATTAGGCGATGACCTGATAGGTTTGGATATCATTTGAAAGGTTTGGTTATTCATTGTTGGATGCTACTTGTATTTTGCCTTTGATTGCTAACATTGATGAGCCAAGGAATCTACTTGCATTTTTTATGGTAACTTTTTTTTATGGACATGAACCCATTGGTTGAAAATGGGTGTTCAAAAAGAAATTTGGTCTTGATGGCGGTGTTGAGAAGCATACAACAAGGTTGATCGTGAAGGGTTACTCATAAGTGGAGGAAATTGATTATGGTGAGATATTCTTTCATGTTGCTAAGTTAACATCCATTAGATTTTTTTTATCACTTGCTATAGCATATGATTTAGAAGTTGAGAAAATGGATGTGAAGTTAAATTTCCTTGAGGATTTTGGATTGTGGAGTTTTTCTCTTGAAAGGGTTTTCCCTGCATAAATCTTGTTTTATGTTATTACATGCACTTGTGGTGATGTTCATTCTTTTTCTTGTTATGCACATCTTTTTCACAATAACTATTTAAGGTGTTAAAGTTGAAAATTTTGCACAAACTCTCCTCTTTAGATTTGTGTTGGAAGCTTTACTACACATCTTGTTTCCTTTAGTTAGCACTATAAACATATTTCTTAACTAAACATACATGAAATATATTATGAATTGATAATTAGATGATAGTGCAAGTTTATGAATTATAATTCATACTTTTTCTAGAACTTAAAAATATTTGAGGTTAGAACTCTAACCAATAAGACCCAACCCATATTTCTCTACTTGCTTTTGTCAAAACTTCTAAGAAACAATGATTTACTCTATACCCCAGTTTCTTATTCACCTCCTCTAACTTCCCTTGACCTATCTACCTCTAACTAATATAACTTAGGCCCTAACTATGGTATTTTAACCCCCACAAATAAATAAATAAAATTATAATTATAATTATAATATAAATCAAACTTAATATAAAAATGTAACACTTGTAAACGTATAATTTCATTAAATATTTTATTCAATATAAACCAAAAGACAAAGAAAAATAACATTAAAATATCAATTATTTTATCTCTTTAATTTAAAATGTTTTTATTTCCTTTCAATTATAATAAATGAAAGATCTTAAATGTAACACTCATGCGAATTAGGTAGTTTTTCTTAGAAATTTTGAAAAGTGTAATTGAAACGTAAATATTTTCTTCCGTGACGTGCACGACCGTTCGAAGAACGACACCCATCACTTGCGGTCGCGACTTGTTCGACAAAATTTCGCTATGAATTGACGGGTCGCGTTTTATTCAGGGAGTCAATTCTCCACTTTCCATGACTTGCGAAAGTCACGATTCCTCTTACCAAAGGTGATCTAAGTGGAGTTCTTGATGCCTTCGTTTCAACTTACAAAGCAAGACCAATCTGTGGTCAACCACTTTATTTGTTGAGTCAAGTCTCCACACTCAATTACACCATGATTTGCGAAAGTCGCGACTTGTTTAATTCACCATTGACATCGACGCCTTTGCCCTCAATTTCAATTTCTACGACACGCATCAACTCCTCCCTAGTGTAAATACCCTCTTCTCATGACCTCAAAACCATGCGCATATGTTACACACATTTATATTGTTCAAACATTATTAGATAGTCAATAATAATTTTCAATCCTATTCATATTAAAAAGGTAAATACTTGTTCTATATTATTGATAAAAATTTGTATTTGAGCTTTAAATTGGATTATGTTTAATAATAGCAACATACATCACCGCAACAATCTTATATATTCAAATGTGTTGAGGTTTTAGGGTTACTCAAATTTGATTACAATTAACCTGACATAATTTTTTGCTAAGGAGAAAAAGTATTTTTTAGAGCTGCAATTCTTTCTATCACAAAATAAAAATATAGTCTTCAAAACCATTCTTATTTACTAGCTAGGAATATTTAGAATGTTACAAACCGTTCTTCCAACTATTATATGGTAACAATGAGAGTTGCATACCATAGCATGTGAAAACAATTAGCTAGAAAATTAATGATTCTTTTGTGCTTGCTATGTCGACCTCCTCCTCTACCTTATTTTCTTTCTTCTTATTTCCATCATAATCCCTATCCCTTCCCCACTATTCTTTGCATATTGTCCCCATATTGCATTCTTTGTAGGGTTCTCCCAACTCCCCATTACATCACTTCATGTGAAGTGAATGTCTATACTTCACTTTCACTTACTGGAGTTTAACCTTTTGAGACACTTTTGTATTAATTTTGAGTACTTAGCTATTAATTGTCACACTCCATTACATTATATATATTATAGACAACTAACAATGACTTACTCATTTTGTCTAACTCATCATCATTTTTCTTCAACTTCTCCATCAATATTAATCAAATAATTAATATTATTCAATTAACCTATCATATCATCCATATTAATTAATTATTTAATTAGTTCATCATTTTCCATCATCAACATTAATTAAATAATTTATAATTATTTAATTAATTCATCATTTTCTCCCATCAATATTAATTAAATATATTTTTTGATTTGTAAAAATTAATTAATTAATTAATTTATAGTTATTCAATTAGTTCATCATTTTCATCCATTTACATTAATTAAATCATTTTTAATTATTTAATTAATTCACCATTTCTCTCTCGTTCACATTATTTAAATATTTTTTATTTTTTTTATTTTTTTTATTTTCTTCCATGCATATTAATTAAATAATTTTTAATTATTTAGTTAATTTCTTATTTTATTTCAATCATATTAATTAAATAATTTCTAACTATTTAATTGATTGATGCATTGATTCTCCGTACCCACTATAATTAAATATCTAACAGTTCCTCTATAATTAAAAATTTGATTTAATTTATCTAATTTTTTTTCTATTATTAATTCTTGTAAAATAAATTATTTATTTATTTTTTAATTATATCACAAAGTTATTGACTTGTAGAGAGGATGGCATGTTGTTGCACAATAAAGGTGGAGGAGTGGCTTCCTTAGGCATCACTCCCTCTACATGCTCCTTATTTTGGTTGCAAATGCTTTGGATGCCCTTGATCTAATGCATGGTGGTATGACAATAGTTGTGTGTGGGTGTTTTGGCTATGGGGTGTGCTGATTTGGGGCATTGAATTTGTGTGGTAGGGGGCTATGCAATGGTGGGGTTCAAGATTTTTTAAATTTTTTGTTATCCTCTTTTGTGTGGTGGTTGTGTCTGGTGATGGATGCAACTATTGGCAATGCGGATAAAATTCCTTTTTTGAAAGTCTTAACAGGGTTTGATATGCCCCCGTCTAATCATGCTAAGGGTTTAAATTTTTTAAAGAATGTCTCAAATGGGGTTGGGTTGTCATAAGTTAGTGGGTATCGTGCCCCAAAAGTGAATGGTTGTTTAGAACTAAGAGTGTTTCTCATCTGATCCTTGTGGTCCAACCGAACTCTATTGAGGAAGATGTTACCTATTTGAATAACCATGGTTTAATTTGTAAGTTTATGAAGGTCAAAGTCTCTCTTTCATTTCTTGAATCTTGGGTTTTTCAGACTTGGAAACCAAAAGGAGATGTGGAGGTTATCCAAGCAACCAATAGTTATTGTATGGTTGTGTTCTCTTGCTTAGAAGATCAAAATAGAGCTTTTGATGGCGAGTTCTATTTTTATAATTAGGTGAGGTTGTTTATTAAACCCTAACACATTGACTTTAAGTTGACTAAGGAACTTCACACAAGGGTTTTAGTTTGGGTGAGGCTTCCATGGATTCTCTAGATTTTTGGAGTAATAACATTTTGCACATGATTTCTCTTCTATTGAGCAAGACTATGGGGCTATTGTAATAAACTATATATAAAAAAGGTAATCTCCCTTACTTGCATTTATGTTGAGATTGATTTAAATAACCCAAATGTTAGTAGATGCTTTGAAAATTTAGGTTAGGTCCACCTCATGGATTCAACATCATGATTATTAGGGTCTTCCCTTTCAATGATGAATCTATCATGAATATGGACACTTGCAAATAAAATTTCCTAAGCTCAAAACTTTAGGATTGGCCACCAAGGGGGATTCAGCTAAGGGGCCTCCTCACCCAAATCCATCGAAGGCTAAATGGAAAGCCCCTATGTCTAAGGGGAGACAAATAAGGAGGGTTTTTTTCTAGTACAATATCTTAAATAAAGGAAGAGGCTAAACGAAGACCCTTAAGGATAGGCAATATGATGCCACTTTTAATCAATTCGAGGCCTTGGAAGATTTTGATTAGCAAATGGAATTTACCATTAAGGTTTTAAATGAAAATAATTTCTTGGTTCAGGGGAGCAGTTGTCTTCCAAAGAGGATGGGATTTTTAATAATTTAGTGGAGATGGGTACCAAATCATTGTTGAATTTTGGCCATGTCTTGGAGTCTCCTAGGTTACCGATCATTCTAGTGGAAAATGAGGTGGGTGTTGGTAAGAAATATTGCAAAGGGATTTAGTTTACATGGTGTAATGCTCAGAAAGTGGGCAACAAAATCTACTATAGGCTAGACAAGGTTTTTTCAAATAAGGACTACTTTATTTTTAACCTGGATGAAAATGGGGTTAGATTGAGTATCTACCCATATAATTTCTCTCTAACCACCACCCTATTAAGGCCAATTTATTTGCATGATGGAAGGCGGGCTGAAGCATACACCAAGGAAGTCCTCATTCTTCCTCAACACTCTACTGCTAGAAAACACCATCTGCTATGATGCTATTGCATCTATAAGGGAAATAAATAAGTGGATACTACATGACTCCTACTAAAGCATTACACAACCATTCAAATATGGAATTAGATAATGTGGAGGCTTGGACGAATATCTTCCAAAATGTTGGAAAAAAGTGTGTGCTTGATGCTAGGAGAGAAGAAAATGAGTACCAGGAACTATTATATAAGGTTGAATCCAAAATTCAACAACACCTACATGATGTTAGATTAGGTGAGGAGTTGGCTTTGGCAAAGGACAATATAAGGAAAATCCAGGCCCGCAAAATCAATGGGCTTAAAACCAGGGCCATGCTAAATTGGTTAAAGGTAGGGGACAAGCGTTCAATGTTATTCTTCAATTAGCTAAGGGAAAATAAGGCTAAGGAGAAAATTGATCAGATTTGGGATGGGGAGAAAATATTTTCTTCCCAGGAGGAAATTTAAAAATAGTTCTACTCCTTCTCTAAGGGGTTATTCTTTTTATAAGAAGGAGAAAATTAAAACTCTTTTTATGCGAGAAATACTATAGAAAATCTCATCCCAAGGAAAATTTCGGTGGATGATGTGGCTAAGCTCTTGGCAAGGCTTTCCAAGGAATAAATTCAGAGAGCAATAGCCTCAATGAACAATGACAAGTCCCTGGATTGTGATGGTCTCCCTATTGAATTCTATAACTGTTTCTCGAACTTGGTAAGTGAGGACTTACTATAGATATATGAGGAAGCTCTAAGTAAGGGCTCATTAGGAAGCTCTATTAACAAAGGTATTATCAAGCTCCTCCCAAAAGGGGGGAAAAGACCTTGGTCAAAAACTGGAGGCCTATCACTCTTTTGAATGTTTCATATAAAATATTGGCAAAGGTTTTAGCTCTAAGTTTGGTCAACATCTTACCAAATTTTATCAGCTCTACCCAAACAAGATTTATAAAAGGAATCTATATATCTTCAAGAATTTTTTAATGAGCTGGGAAGCTATGGAGTGGGCTAAGAATTCTAGAAAAAATGTAGCAATGTTGTTGTTGGATTTTGAAAAGGATTATGACCAAGTGGAGTGGCAATTTTTAAGGTCAATGCTCAAAGCCTTTGGTTTTCCTAGTGAATTTTGCAAAATGGTGGATGCACTCCTAAAGAATGCATCTACCCAAGTAGATGTGAATGGAACACTATCTGAGGAAGTAAAGTTGGAGAGATATTTCTGAAAATGATGTCCCTTAGCACCAACTCTCTTTGTCATTATGTCAGATGCATTATTCTATCTGTTAAGGGACCACTCTTTCTCACTGAATATTAAAGGTATTAAACTCCCTAACAACAATGAGCTGATCAATGTTAAATTTTCTAATGACACCTCCCTCTTCATAGAATGTATTAAAGATAACATTGATTCACTAATGAGGAAACTCAAGCTGTTCTCCCAAGCTTCTAGGGAAAAAGTTGCTAATTCCAAATCTATTATGCTGGATTGGAAGGATGTCCCACCTAATTGGATGAAGGATTATGGGCTCCAATGGGGTGGACCAGGAATGCAAGTAAGATACTTAGGAATACCCTTCGTTGTAAGTCCAAACCTAAAATAAATGTGGAACTGGATCAGTCAAAAATTGAAAATAAATTGGAAAGGTGGAACATGCAATATCTGTCTTTGTCAGGTAGAGTATAGGTATGCCAAAAATTGCTATCCTCTTACAACATATATTTTTCTTCAATTTGGTTCTTCTACAGTTACCAGATAATTAAATTCAAAAAAAAATAAGGGCATTACTCTGGTTTGATGGAAAAGGGAATAAAAATAAGCATACGGTGAGGTGGGATTGGTGATCTTTAGAAAAATTGCATGGTGGACTTGGTCTAAAAGACCTGAAGCAGCAAGGGATTTCCCTTTCATAAAAATGGATAATGAATGCCTTAGTGGGTGATGAGCCTTGGAAGGTGCTAATTAGGAGCAATATTCAAGTTGTCACTCCAAAGTGGGCTAAGGCTTGGAAACATTTTCCTCTATGGGTATGTGTAGGATCATGATGGGCCAAAAAGTGGCGATATGTAAGTGATATGATGACCCATGTGGCTGACGACTTTTTTTTTTACCCAAAATTGATGAAACAAAAAGGGTTTTTAAAGGATATTCTCAACTTTCCACCATACAAATTATACTTTAATTTGAAATTAATAAATAATTATTATTCATTTTCTATTAAATTACAACTAAAGTCTTGATTGATAGGTTGATTGAAAAATATCTATAGTTTTCAAATGGTATCACATTTTTTGAATCTGAAACATGTGTCACATTCTATGCTTTGCATACTATAGGATTAAAAATAAAAGAATTAAATTTCATTTAGTTTTAACCAAGTTAAGGTGGTCAGACATACGAGTTTTTATATTTTTTAAAATTTGTAATAAAAAAATCATAATTAATTATTTACTTGGAAACAAATTACAAAAAAATATGCATCACATTGGGACATGAGTCCTCTACTTATATCTAAAATATTATAAAAATATATTATAATTTTATTGTGGTTAGGGTGGTTAGACAGACACCTACTTCTTATTTTTTCCCTGAAATTTAAGTACTACTGCACTGAAATTTCAAATTTTCACCAAATAGATTTTTTTATTTTTTAAATAAACCTAGTAGTTTAGAAACTAAATTCAATTTTTTACAAATTCTATTCTTACATATTTTTGAAATAATATAGATAACTTATTCAAATTTTTATGTCAAGTTTCCTAACTCTTATTATTTTGAATTTATTGCCACTTAAGGGCCTGTTTTTTCCATGATGATCCTACACATACCCCTATGTGGCATTCTCATTAATAACCACCCCATGACTCCTACTGGGTCCCTAGTATTTAGGAGTCTTTGCAAGGCCTAGGAACTTACCAGGTACAATTCCCAATTTAAATTTTCCAATATTACCCTACACAAATCGCATTTCCAAACTTATAGTTCCATTTGGTGGAGCCTCCACCATAATGGAAAGTTGCTTGCTCTTCTCCAAAGCTGCTCTACTAGAATGTGGAACCAAAAGGCTGTCAAGGTCTTTAGTAATATTCTAAAGGATGGAAATGTTAAGAGTTGGGAGGTCTTGAGTTTCAAATTTTATCTCCCCACCTCCACTACAAGGAAAAACACCACATTCCTAGAGGCCTATAAAAACTTTAACTTCCCTTCAAGCACCGATAGGGTGCTAGATGTGACCAATGATCTTGTATGGAAGGACGGGGGAAATCTGATTGACCTCAAGGATAAAACCATCTATATAGACATTCTGCAAAAATTCAATTGTTGAACACCTAAATCACTACTAGAATGTTTCTCTTAATGATAAATCTTGGTAAAAAATCCTTTTTGATATTTGGAGGCTATAGGAGGGTGCTTACTAAGTCATCCAAGAGATTCAAATTTCTCAATGTTGCACAATAGGTATCTCTCCATATTAAGGTGTCTTTGCCCAAGTTTTTGATTCTTTGCCGAGAAGGGTCAGTTGCAATCAATAGGGAATATGGTAGATGTGGAAATGCATGCAAACTCAATAATAGGAAAACTAAGATATTCTTAAGAGATTTCAGTGAATTCCAAAGGGATTTTAATAATGGAGCAACATATGGTAGACAACTAAGACATAGGGACCCTTGCCCCGATACCCAACAGGAAAATGATGCCTTCTCGGTGACCGGACCAGATAGGGAGGTGGATGAAGCTAATAGTAGTGATGCCAATCAACAAGATTAGTCTTGTATTAGCAGCTCCTTTTGTCCAAAGATCCTAAAATCTTGACAGTTTGTGCATCATCTATAAAACCTTTTATATATATTTTTTAGCTAATGTAATAACCCTATGACCTCTACCTTTAGAGACTCTCAGTTTATTTTTGAATATTGTATAGCTTGATAAACTTATATCTGTTAGATGTACTAAGCTTATTATTCTATATCTAATATAAAAAAATTTGTACATTGATTCATTTCTATTGATATCATAGCCCTCAGATCAAATTTGATTCTAGTTGTGGGTAGAGGGTTTTTTGTATTGATATTTTTTAGTGGGAGTTTGTTGTAAATGATTTTTCGTGTGATCTTATTGTAGGAAGGAGATGACTAGCACATTTGGAAGAATTGAGATTGAAAAAGTTTAATGGAGGTAACTTTGAGCTATAGAAGCTCAAGATGGAAGAAATGCTAGTAGATTGAGACTTATGGTTACTTGTATCTAAAAATATGTCATCAAACATGAAACAAGAAGATTGGTATATGATGGATTAGAAGGCTAATGTTCGATAAAGCTCTCTTTGGATGACTACATGCTTCTGAATATCCATGAAGAGAATACTATAGAATCTCTAAGAAAGAATTTATCAGACTAAATCCTTGGTAAATAAAGTGTTCCTATGAAATTAAATTTATTCTCTAAAGATAAAAGTAGGATCTATCATAGATCACCTAAATACATTCGAAATTCTTGTAAATCCTAGTTGAGCTTCATTGGTGTTCAAAGATGGAGGAGGAGGGTTGTTGCATGAATTTTTTGTGTTCATTGTCAGACTCATAGGACCACCTTGTTATGGCAATTGGGAGTACCACTACCACCTTCAAGATGGATGAAGTAGTTGCATCGTTTCCTTTTGAAGAGATATGGAGAAAATATTATGAAAAGATTAAGGAGGCTTTTATTGTTCAAGGTAGAATAAAAGAAAAATGTAAGAAGAACACAAAATTTAAAGGAAATTCATATTCCAAATCCCATGGGAAATCTAAGTCTCCTAATAATACCAAGTTCAAATTTTGGAATTGTGGAAAATCTAGTGATTTTTGCAAAGAGTGTAAGGAGGAGAGGAAAAAGAAAAATATCTACTCCAATTTCTACTCTAATAAATCCTCTTGGGATGATGCATATTATTTTGTTGCTTCCTTGATAACACATGCATCACAAGACATTTGGTTGATTGAATCTAGTGCTTCCTTCGACATGACCTCACATCTGGATTGTTTCTTGAATTATGAAGAAAATGATGGTGGAAAAGTGTACCTGGGTGATGAATCTCACCTAAAGATAATGGCCATGGAAGATTCAATATTTGATTCCAAGATGGTAGAGTGAAGAGGATTGATGGTGTCTTGGATATCCAAGGTTTACCATGAAACCTAATTTTAGTAAGTAAATTGAATGATGTGGGTGTGTATAGGTTATTTTCTCAAATGTAGGATGTAAGATGATGAGAGGAGCTGTTGTGGTTGGTAAGGGTGTTTAGATATATACTCTATTTTAGTTGGATGAATGCATGGTACAATGTAATAGTTCTTCTAAAAATTAAAAGAAAAGAGCAACAAAGTTTTCATACTCACCATTAGAACGAACATCGAAGAAAAGTGTTACATGTACTTCTAATGGTTGTGCTTTTGGATACCTAAGGGTACTCATTCTATGGAGACAAATATTCCTACTAGGAAGAAAATGCTTTGGCACCAAAGACCTGGATATATTAGTGAAAAAGGAGCTTAAAGACCTAAAAAATAAATGCCTCATTGAGGGGTTTGATGATTGTAATCTTGAGTTTTATTTTTTGAAAATTGTGTATATGAAAAATAAGACAACATTCAATTTTATTCTAGTTCTCATAAGTCTTATGGGGTGTTAGATTTATTTCACTTTGATGTTCTTGGTCATTTGAATATTCCTTTGTTATCAAGATATATATATATATATATATATATTTATCCTATATAGATGATTACAATAGAAGGAGATGGGTGTATTTAATTAGGAGTAAATATGAAGTCTTTATTTGGTTGAAATATCTGAAGTTTTTTTGTGAGAATTAGATTGGTAAAAGGATTGATTTCTTGAGGTCTGACAAAGGTAGTGAGTATTATTTTGCAGATTTTGAGAGGTTTTGTAAAGAAAATGGGATTGAGAGGAATAATAGAACTCCATATACCCCTAAGTAAAATGGAGTTACAGAGAGAATGAATAGGACAATCATGAAGAGGGATAGGAGTATGTTGAGTGGAGCTAGCCTTGAAAAAAAAATTTGGGTTGTAGCTATGGATACTCTTTTCTATCTAGCTAATATATATCCTACATCAATGCTTGTTGAGAAGACACCTATGGAGGTGTGGCCGAGAAGGAATCCCTCATTGATATATTATCATGTGCTTGGTTTCAAGGGATATGATCATGTGTTGATGGAGAAGAGGTCTAAGTTGGAGATCAATGAAGTTAATTGTATATTCATCAACTATGGTGTTCATGTTAAAGGGTGCAAGCTTTGGATCTAGTGGCTGATAAAGTTTTGTAGATAGTATAAGTGTTATCTTTAGAGAGGTGATTCCTTCCACTATTCTGCAACTTAAAGAGTCAAAATTTAATAAAG
Source organism: Sequoiadendron giganteum (assembly GCA_007115665.2). Taxonomy (NCBI): domain Eukaryota; kingdom Viridiplantae; phylum Streptophyta; class Pinopsida; order Cupressales; family Cupressaceae; genus Sequoiadendron; species Sequoiadendron giganteum. The sequence continues at coordinate 603,141,843 of CM021107.1, forward strand.
ATGTTGATTGATTTTTTTTTATTGTAATAAAGCTCAACCAAAAGCTTAGAATAGAACAAATGATGAGGTGAGCTCTAACAACTTTGAAATTTTAGAAGAAGAAGATCCTCAAACTCAGCCTTTGAGGAGGTCCAAGAAGATTAGGTGACATTCTGATAGGTTTGGATATCACTTGAAAGGTTTTTTTATTCATTGTTGGATTCTACTTTCATTTCTTATGGTAACTTTGTTTAATGGACATGAACCCATTGGCTGAAAATGGGTGTTCAAAAAGAAATTTGGCCTTGATGGAAATGTTGAGAAGCACAAAGCAAGGTTGATTGTGAAGGGTGACTCATAGGTGGAGGAAATTGATTATGGTAAGATATTCTCTCATGTTGCTAAGTTAACATCCACTATTTTTTTTGTATTGTTTGTTGTAGCGTATGATTTAGAAGTTGAGCAAATGGATGTGAAGAAAATTTTCCTTTGCGGTGATTTAGAGGAAGTAATCTATATTGTTGGGAAAATGTGTCTGAACCTTGTAATCACAAAAGGTTTATTGTTGATAGGTGAGTGTGGGGGGTGCTTCCTCCCCTGTGAGGTCTAAGGGTCATGTGCCCTGGTGGGGGTTCAACGACAACACCTTCAAAAGCCACTTTTTATGTATTTTTTATTATTGCAAATTTGGACCATTCATCATTAAGTCTCAAATATGACAGTACATACTTTGTTGGCTTGTCTTTCCATATAAGGTAACACTATTTTAAGAGGTTTTTATATTATCACTATTCATTGTGATGTATTCTAAGAGTTTGATAGTTATTATGTTGCCTTTGCATATCTGGTTGGTGATACTCCTATGAGAAGCATGCTTTGAAAGTATGTTGGAAAACTTTTGGAGTGTGGGGTTTCCCTCACTTAAATAATTATGTTGTGGTATACATGATATTTATCTTTATTTTTTATTAAGTTTATGTAATTGTTATAAATATCTATAAATTTTTGCATTAGCCTCCTCTCTATTGAGATTAGGGTATCTCAACCTTAGAGTCATAACATTAATGTTGTTATTCATTTATTTATTTTAGCATATGCATTTATTTTATGTCATTCTTGTGATGTCACTTTATGGTACCTGGGTAAGTGCACCAAGATGGTTCCCAAAAAGGGGACTTAAGTGGACAACTTTTTTCTAAAATCAGGAAATACTGACCTTGGATGTGAAATTGAGGATACTTAGACTCAAAATTTTGAGATGGAACAAAAAGAAGGATTCAAGTGCTCCGAGTCTACTTTCTAAACTACTAATTTATTTTGAAAATGATTGAGATTAAGGGGTTCAAATGAGGGATGTACACAAATTGGTGTTGTTTTTGTGAGACAAACATAACATAGCAACTCTTGTATGACCCTCGTACGGTGAACTTTTTTTTAGTATTTTTAAAATCGCAACGGTCAGAAGTTAGCTAACAGTATGTAGTTGATGCGCGCTTTTTTTGATAATTTTTTAATGAATATTTGATTTTTTACTAATTTGCGAAGTGGACATATCCTGAAAATAGAATTTTGGCCGTGCTACCCCTACAAATTTTGGAAACTAATTGATTTGTTTTTTTTTTTTCTTTTTAATTTGTAGAATGGAGTCTAGTTTCTAAAAATGTAATTTATTTGAAAAATTGATTAACGGTTAATTTATAACGAAAAAATACCAAACACTACTTTTTGGCAAAAAAAAGGCATACAGATAAAATAAATTATGGATGAAAGACTTAACATTTTCAGAAAGTGAAAAAAATTACGTTGTTGGATAGCTAAGATATAACCCAACATTACCCATGTGCTCGATTTTTTCGATATTGAACCACGTGCAATCTTGATGGTGAGCACGAACTCGATTATGAGAAATATGGTGCATTTTTTAAAAACACATCTCTGGTCGTCGAGAATGCCCTCCAAACCTTTGGGTTGGAATTCCAAGGCAATACCAAGCTTAAAGTTCAATAATTCTCAAAAGCAAGATATAACGCGAGCGCGCTATAACAAGAGCACGTTATAACACGCTCGCATGATATCTCACTTTGACATGGTTTTTTCTTCTGCGGGGAACATGTCTACTGGCCCATAATGCGAGCGCATTACAACGCGCTCGCATTATGTCTTACTTTATGTTAAATGCTAATATATTAATGTATGCTGATATATTTCTATGTACATGTATGTATGTATGCTTGTATGGATGTAATATTATATGTACAAATGTATTATGATTGTATGTATGCATTTATGTATGTCTTTAAACGAAGGGAGAATTTAGAGAGAGTCTAAAGAGATGGAGAGGGGGTCGAAGTGAGAGTTTAAGAGAGAGGGAGTGGGAGAGAAGGGGTTGGATTGAGGGGGACATAGCTAGGTAGGGTGGGAGGGATAGAGGGAGGGAGAGAGAGAGGGGGGGGGGGAGGGATAGAGGGAGAGAGAGAGAGGGGGGGTCAGAGAGAGAGAATTGATGGAGAGGGAGAGAGAGAGAGGGGGGTGGAAGAGAGAGAATTGAGGGAGAGGGAGAGAGAGAGACAAAGAGAAAGAGAGGGTTATGTAGGTAGGGTGCGAAAGGGAGAGACTTGAGAGTGTGAGAGGGAGAGACTTGAGAGGGTGAGGGGGGTGAGAGGGAGAGACTTGAGAGATAGGTAGTGAGAGGGAGTGTGAGAGAGAGGGAGTGAGAGAGAATGGTAGGGATTGATTGAACAAGAGGTACGCAGAAAGAGGGAGATGGTAGATAGAGACAATTAGAGAGGGTGGGAAGGAGGGAAGGAGGGAGAGGTGAGATGCATAGATAGAGAGAAAGTGATAGGGGTTGAGGGTATAGGGTTGAGGGATTAGGATGGAGGACCTATAGGGTTGATGGTTTCTAGGGTAGTAGGGTTTAAGGTTTGAGGGTTGATGGAATAGGTTTGATGGTAGAGGGTATTTAGTTGAGGGTATAGGGTAGAAGGTTTAAGGTTTAAGCGTTTAGGGTTGAAGGGTTTAGGGTTAAGGGTTTACTTGGTTGAGGGTAGAGGGTTTAGGGTATAGTTTTGAGGGTATATGGTTGAAGGATTAGGTTCAGGGTCCAATGTAAGGGGTAGAGGGTTTAGGGTTTAAGGATCGAGGGTTGAGGGATTAAGGGTTGAGGGTTGAGAATTGAGGGTTGAGTGTTTAATGTATAGGGTAAAGGGTAGAGGGTTTAAGGGTTGAGGGTTGAAGATTGAGGGTTTAAGGTATAGGGTCGAGGGATTAGGGTTGAAGGTCCAATATATAGGGTATAGGTTATAGGGGTTGAGAGATTAAGGGTTGAGGGATTAGGGTTTAGGGTAGAGAGTATTGGGTTGATGGTAGAGGTTAGAGGGTAGAGGGTAAAGGGTTTAACAGTTTAGGGTTTAAGGGGTTAGGGTTGAGGGTCGAGGGTTTAGGGTTGAGTGTTTAAGGGTTTAAAAGTTGAGGGTTTCAGGGTCAAGAGGGTTGAGGGATTAGGGTAGAGAGTTTACTAAGTGGGTCTGAGGGTTGGGGGATTAGGGTTGAGGGTAGAGGGTATAGGATTGGCGGTAGAGGGTAGAGGGTTTATGGGTTAGGGTTTAAGGGTTTAGGGTTTAGGGATGAGGGATTAATAGGTTATAGAGTAGAGGTTATAGGAGTTGAGGGATTAGGGTTTAAGGGTTGAGGGTTGAGGGATTCAGAGGGTATAGGGGTTGAGGGATTAAAGTTCAAGGGTTGAGGGTTGAGGGTTGAGGGTTGAGGGTTGAGGGATTAAGAGGGTATAGGGG